>JAFIRS010001491.1:0-348103 GCA_018342105.1 Gonioctena quinquepunctata | reverse complement strand
GCTGATAATGGAGTAAAGGAGATGTCACCAATTCACCCCTTGCATTTGGCACAAATGTAGGGGTTCATAATATGACCAAATGGTAGATTCCAAAACCCAAAAACATAATTTTGGTTTTTTTTTCAAAGGGGCTTCACTGAATGTATTAAATTTTGGCCCCTTTTTTTTAGGGAAATATTAATCATATTTAAACCTTGTTACCCTTTTAATTTTTCTTCAGTGGAACGACTAACTAAAAATTTCCCAAAATATAGATGAAGAATTTTTTAAATTCACAAACCCCCCTACCACAAAAATCAAAAAAAAAATAATCAGATGCCTGGGGGGTTTGGGCACCCTCGTAAAAGCTGTCGACAAATTTTGGGAAAAAACTATCACTTCACCCTCCATGTCTGTATACTTTTATTAACAATAAAATAAAAAAAGATGATCAACTTTATAAAAACAATATGATTCATAATTATGATACCCTCGAAGAATCTCCTCCTTCCCAATTTGGGTAGCAAAAACTCACATTCTCAAAAAAGGTGTAATCTGTTATAACCGTGTGGTTAGTACCCCAGGAAATATCAAGAACTGCAATGAGTTTAAATTAAAACTATTCAATTATTTGAGTCTAATGTTTTTTTTATTGATAAAAATTTTTAGAATGTTAGTGATATAAGAGTATTCAAACATGAATGTATTTAAACATACATTTCTACTATAAATATTTTATCCTCTGCAGGTCTTTATAAAGTCTGATTGAATTGACTTGAATAAATGTATTTTTTTTTATAATTTTAAATTGTGAATGTTTTAAAAATGTTTCAAATTTTGGAATTTTTCGCTTTTAAATATTGTATCCGTTTGACTAGTCTGATAATTTTTTGTACTACCCCGTCTTCAATGATGAATAAGTTATCTATCTCCCTTAATACTATGTTTTGTCCACCCCTGAGGAAGAGATCAAACATCATACAAAAAAATTAAAAACACTCCAAATCTTGGGGTTTGGGAAAAGCAATATTTTCCTTAAACAGATTGCTCAATGTATAATCAAACCATTTATTCCCAATCAATATGTCTTTAGAAAAAGGTATTTTTTTCCGAGTGGGATGAAAAAATCGAAGGTCAACCCTTTCAAAAAGGGATCCATCAAATATAATGAATAACAGAGCAATCCCCTATACAAGCAAACGGGAAAAAATTTTAAAAAATGCTAAACAACTGCTGTTGTTCTTTAATAAAAAAATTTAAAAAATGGACCAAATGGTTTTTCTAAAAAAAAAAAAGCACTGAAACTACCCCGCAAGTTTATAGGTGAAATAGTTGAGAATTTGGGTAATCAAGGGTGGTTTCATAGATTTCTCCAAGGCTTTTTACGTGCAATCACCAAATTCTAATAAACTATGGTGGTTGAGGTTTCCCATGACTGGTTCGTTCTTATCTCTATATTTTCAAAAGTCAGCATTGAGAGCAAAGGGCTCAGATCTGCAGCCGTTACAGCGGAGTTCCGAAGGGCCATTTGGGGCCACTTTTTTCATTTCTTCATAAATGACCTGTCTTTTTTCTAGGAGCAACAACATGTGTTGTACTATAGCATCATATGCTGATGATACTAATATCTTGATCACAAAATAACTATGATGAATGTGTTCTCCAAACTAAAAAAATATATACTGAAGTGGAGGTCTGGGTAAATAAAAACAAGCTATGGTTGAACGAATACAAAACTGTGTGCACTTTATTCAATAAGTCAATAATTAGTAATAAAACAATTTCTTTAAATGCAAACAAGATCCTCGAATATCAAAAACACAGTAAACATTAGGGCTTACCATTGATTGCAATCTCAATTGGTCGAAGCATATTGAATATCTTTGCATCAAATTGGCTAGGACGGTATATGCTCTGAAAGTTACTTCTAGACAATGCAGTAGATCTATATTACGTCAACTATATTTTGCAACAATTCACACTCATATTACATAGTTCATTGGGGTCAGGCTGTCGATGTTGCAAGTGTTTTTATCCTTCAACAAAAGTCTATACGTACTTGGCCAATTTAAGTTACGATAATAGCTGTAGGGAACATTTTAAAGAGTTAAACATCTTGACACTTACATCAGTATATATCTTAGAGATAGCCTGTTTTGTTTTCAAGAATAAATCTGCCTTCGACATAACTCGTCAAAACCATCAATATGATACCCGACATAAAAATGTATTACTTCCAAGCAAACATGTTACAAGATTATACCAGAACCCAGACAGCACTTGATATTCCATGAATATTCATAGAATATTATTTTTGGGATATTGGAATATTCTTAAATGTGCCAGGGATATACATATCTTTTTTGGAATATTCCTAGAATGTGCTGGTGGGGAAAACACTTAAAGTCGTCTCCACAAATGTATTATCCCAGCGGGATTCATAAAAAACAGTAAGACATGTTTCAAGTGTACAAAGGAATATTCCAGAAAGAATACTCCTGGAATATCCTCTGGGAATATTCCTTGTATATCCAGAATGTACCCACAATATTCCATGAATATTCCAGAAAGAATAATCCTAGAACATAGTCTATGAATATTCCGAGACGGAGTTTGTGTGAAAATTGTATTGAGAATATTTTCAGTTTCCTGGTGTACTTCCTTATACAAAGCACTGCTTCTTTTTCTTTTAGGCATTTTGTAGAAAACGCCTTGAAAATGAAATGATCAGTGATATACAAATGAAATTTTTATGGAATGAAATGAATGGTAACATAAAAGTGTACTTATCACACTGTGGTGATTATTAAGAATAATTGTTAAACAATTCCAAACACAGTAGTTTCACATACAAATATGCAAAAGTAACCCATACCAGTAAAAAAAACAAAAGATGTCAAATGTCAATTTAAAATGCATTCAACTTTACAGCTCTGCCATCGGGTTAAGCTACGACTACCGGACGAACGACAGACGCTGACGCGCGCGGAATGGTTTTGATTGGTCGTGAAAGTGCACCTCGATATTTTCCGACCAATTATAATTTGGTCAGTACAGTAGTGTATTTTTGTCAGCTTGTCTGAACAAAAACTCTGCAAATCAAATACATCTATTCGCACTTTTTCTCATACTTTTCCCATATTTTGAACTCGAAAATGGTTATTGGTGTTCATTCTATAGAAATAAGGGATAATATTCCGTGAATATACAATACAGAATATTCAATTTTGATTATTCTATGAATATTCTCACAAGAATATTCGTGGTACATTCTCCCGAGAATATCCCAGGAATATGCATATTGGAATATTCCTGGGATATGCTAGAGGCATGTGAATATTCTAGGAATATTCCATGTACTTTCGGAATATACTCTTTTCGGATATTTAGAGAATATTCTAGGAATATTCCGTGCTCTCTGGGAAGAGCCTTTTCTATAATGGATGTAAAGTTTTTAATAATCTACCCTTACATATAAAGGACATAAGGTCATTTCAAAAGTTCAAAAACGAACTGAAGTCATTATTAGTAGGGAAGTCGCTCTATTCTCTGAACGAATTTTACTCAATGTTAACAATGTGCATGTCAATTTTTCTTTTTCAAAGTCAGACACTATTTCTGTAAACAATGTGATACCTGTATCAACAATGTTTTAATGAAATGAAGAATACTATTATTATTATGGAATGCTAGGCTATTTTAGATCCACTTAGGGTAGAAGAATTTTACTCTGATATTAAAAATGGTAACTATCAGGGTCTAATGATTATTTATTTTCAAGAGATTGGTGCCCCATTTTCAATAGTAGTGATTTAAATGCTAATTTTATAAGATTCTGAACTTTGATATACATGTTTTGTTCCGCAGAAAAAAATGTAGAACATCCAACTTTCCTTCTTACTTTTCTGGAGATTTAAGGAAGTTGATTTCTATAAAAAAAACAAACAAAAAATATCAGCAATCTAAGAATCCTACAGATTTTTTAGAGTTTAGTGGGGTTAGAGCACAGTGTAGAAAATTAACACAGGAGTGTTATAAGAATTATCTAAACACAATAAACAGTGATCTGACTACTAACCCAAGAAATTTCTGGAAATTTGAAAATAAAAAAAGAAGTTTAAATGAAATTCCGAAAAATATGAGTCTCAATAATGTAATAGCTACTAGTGGGCAGGAAATTGTTGATCTTTTTGCTGATCACTGCTACAGTCTTCTCAAATATAAATGCAATACCTCCTGAGAAAACTTTACCACAAATTAATATTGACTGTCCAGGTATAATAGTGTTGCAGAGGTATTTGATAAATTGGCGTCAATGCCTGATAAGATATATAATGATTGGCCCTGATGGCATTCCAAATTTGGTAGATATTCTTTATCGCAATCATTATGGAAGTTATTTAATATATCTTTGTCTACTGGGTGTTTCCAACTATATGTGGAAAGGTTTTGTTTCTCCTTTATTTAAATCAGGTTCAAGAAATGACATTAATAATGTAACGTAAATAAACTTAACTTGGTTTTATTAATTTATTTCACACTTAATCTACAATTTAATTTATATTACTACGCTACTGAATAGCTCGATCGTATGGGCTCGTTCAGACTGTTTTCTCCCTCTTGAGGGCTCTCTATTTATCTCCGATACAGCATTCTCGATGTTTCGAATTCTTCCAGTTGGCGACGGCATGTTCCAATTGTTTCCAATATTGACCGTTGCATTACGCGGAAGAGGGACTGGATGGTTCTCGAATATCTCCGGGGATGATCTCATCGCTGTCGACGGCAACATGTGAGGCGACAGGTCCGGCCTAGGTTCGTTACATTGCCCCCTTCTTAAAGACATTTCGTCCCGAAATTTCATCCTTGGAGTGTGACGATATCTGCATGACTCCCCATATCTGCACCGTGAAGTTCGATGGAAGTAACACTCCACGGTCTTCATGATCGGTCGTGGAAGAGGGTTACAGCAAACCAAAATCTTGACGCCGCTGGATCTGAATATCGCCTCCAGCATACTTCTTATGACTCTCCAGTCCAACCCATCAATACCACAGGACAATTTTGGAATTGCTAGATCCACCAGATTCTGGTCCACCATAGTATCTCTTAGTTTGGTGAGACTCTTCCAGACATCTTCATAGGACGGTTTATCTTGGGAATGCCTCTTGGTAACTAGGTAGTAGATGTTTCTCTGGCCTTTCTTCAACTGTAGCACCCCACCAACTTCTGGATTCTGCTCCCGCAGTGTTTGGAGTTGACCAAATTTCTTGGAGAACACTACGGCGATGCCCCTGGACATTCGAAGATCTTCTGCCACACAGTGCGCTAGTGCGTAGTCAGCAGGCACCTCGAAAGGTCTCGTGACTCCTCTCTAGTAACCCCATGTAGAACTTTCTGCCCGTTTGAATACAAGGACATAAACTTCTCGAACGTCATATCATCCTCCGGTGGCTTGAGGGTGCGAACTTGTTCATGGTTTCCAGCGTAAGGGCCAACCTGTTGAAATGGACGACCCTTGGTTTCCCTCGGGTGGCTTATGGATTCGGTACACAAGGTCGTTTATCCTTTTCACGATCTTATACGGGCCTTCCACGAGTTCCGCAACTTTGGTGATAGTCCACGACGACGTTTGGGGTTGTACAGCCAAACCAGGTCATCAACCTTAAACCCTCCAGCGTCGGCCTTGATGTCATAGGTCTTCTTCATTTTATCGCTGGCACTCTGGATGTTCAACCGGACTCGTTCGTGGATGTCGTCCATTCTCTGCCGAAGTTTGCTGACGTAGTCCTCTCCCGCAGTGTCTTGTCCTGGCGGTATCCCAAACTTCAGGTCACAAGGCAGTCGCAGTTCTCGGCCCATTATAATACTAGCAGGAGTTTGACCGGTTGACTCGTGTACTGCGGATCGATAGGCCATCAGGAACAAATGAAGATACTGGTCCCAGTCTCTTTGATGGTCAGAGACAACCTTGGACAAGTGGCGGTTGATCGTCCTGTTCATCCGTTCCACCATTCCATCGGACTGCGGATGTAGGGCCGTGGTTCTTGTCTTGCGGATGTTCAGCAGTAGACATATTTCTTGGAAAAGGTTGGATTCGAAATTTCTGCCTTGATCCGAGTGCAGCTCCATTGGAATACCGAATCGACATATCCACTCTTTCACCAAGACGTCGGCGACGGTGATGGCTTCCTGGTTGGGCAGGGCATAGGCTTCCGCCCACTTACTGAAGTAGTCCATTGCCACAAGGATGTATTTATTCCCGTGGTCGGATACGGGAAACGGGCCGGCGATGTCAATGGCGATTCTCTCGAACGGGCTGCCTACGTTGTACTGACGCATCGGGGCCTTGGGTCGTATTCGAGGTCCATTGCTAGCAGCGCATACAGCGCACTTCCTGCACCAGTCCTGGACGTCAGCTTGACAATTGGCCCAGTAAAACCGTTGCCTCACTTTCTGCAGGGTCTTCGTCACTCCCAGATGTCCTCCGGCGACTCCATCATGGATTTCCGCAGCACTTCCTCTCTTCTGTTCCTGGGAACAATTATTTGGCGTCTGTCTTCCCCACCAATATCGGCCTCCAACACACGTTTCAGGATCCCATTGTCCAGAATAAGAGAGTTCCATTGTGCCCAATAGGACTTAACAGCCGGCGAGTAACCTGCGACTTCCTGCCATGATGGTCTTCGATTGCCCTTCTTCCAGCTGACGACTAAGCCAAGGTCGGGGTCTCTCTCTTGGTCTTTCTGGATCTTGCTGTCATTCCAGTTGTCATCCATTGCCGCGGTTCTACAAAGTGTTGCTTCTTTCTCTTCTGCTCGTCGGCAATGTGAGGGAATCATCTGGACATGGTCTTCGCGACAAGGCATCTGCATTCTTATGGCTAGTTCCGGCTCGATGTTCGATCTCGAATTCTTGGAGTCTCTCGATCCAACGTGCTACTTGACCCTCAGGATTTTTGAACTGTAAGAGCCATTTGAGAGCTGCATGGTCAGTTCTCAACAGGAATCTTCTTCCATACACGTACTTTGTAGAAGTGTTCCACTCCCTTTACAACAGCTAACAGCTCTCGCCTGGTGACACAGTAATTGCGCTCTGGTTTGCTAAGCGTCTTGCTGAAATAACCAATGACCTTCTCCTGTCCCTCCTGGATCTGAGATAGGACAGCCCCAAGTCCCACGTTGCTGGCGCCCGTCTCCCATAATGAATTTCCCTTTGGGTAGGGGATAGCTCAGTATAGGTGCGTTGATCAAAGCTCCTTTCAGCTTCCTGAATGAGTCTTGACATTCTTCGGACCACTGGAACTTTGTTTGGCCTTCCGTGAGCCTGGTCAGTGGTTTAGCGATGTTGCGAATCAGCACATATCGGCGATAGTATGTGCATAAACCAAGGAAACTTCGAAGTTGGTGAATGTCTTTTGGGATGGGCCAATCCTTAACAGCTTTGATCTTCTGGTCATCCACTGCTACTCCTTCCCCAGAGACAACGTGGCCGAGGTATCGTACTTCTTTTTGGAACAGATGGCATTTCTTAGGGCTCAGCTTCAATCCGGAGTTCCTCAGTCGCAGGAATACTTCCTCCAAGTTTTTCACGTGGTCCTCGAACGATCTGCCGACCACAATTATGTCGTCGAGATACACTAGACACGTGTTCCATGAGAGTCCCTTCAGCACTGTCTCCATCAATCTTTCGAATGTGGCGGGAGCATTACAGAGCCCGAATGGCATAACGGTGAACTGCCACAATCCTGAGCCGATGGTAAAGCAGTCTTTTCTCGATCTTCCTGAGCGAGTTCTACTTGCCAGTATCCACTCTTCAGATCAAGGGTCGAGAAAATCGTGGAACCAGCCAACGTGTCTAGGGTGTCATCTATTCTCGGGAGAGGGTAACTGTCCTTCTTCGTGACATTATTAAGTTGGCGATAGTCTACACAAAAGCGTGTCGATCCATCCTTTTTCTTCACCAGTACGACTGGAAGGACCAGGGACTGTCAGACGGTTCGATAACTCCTTCTTTTCCCATCTCGCTGACTATTTTGTCAGCCTCTGCCTTCTTGGCAAGAGGAAGTCTTCTTGCTGATTGCCGGATCGGTCGGGCACCCCAGTATCAATCTTGTGCTGGACCACATTAGTTCGACCCCTTTTCCTTGTCCGGTATCGAAGATGTCTTGGTACTTTTGACTAAATCTCTTAGTTTGGGCTGTTGAGCTGGTTTTATGTCTTTGGAAGAGATGGCAACTAATTTCTCTAGTTCTGTGGGCAAGTTGTTGGGTTGGCTAATCGTACCTC
Organism: Gonioctena quinquepunctata; assembly: GCA_018342105.1. Taxonomy (NCBI): domain Eukaryota; kingdom Metazoa; phylum Arthropoda; class Insecta; order Coleoptera; family Chrysomelidae; genus Gonioctena; species Gonioctena quinquepunctata. Next base: position 339,836 of record JAFIRS010001491.1, on the reverse strand, counting down.
GTACGCCCGGATCACGGATGAAACTGACGAGCAGTGCCCCAAAATTGTTCCTTTCTTCAAGGTCACTGGGAAATAATTGACATTCATGACCCTTACCGGCACAAATTTGTCAGCACGCAACAAGGTCTTCCTAGTGCAATCCCTCGTCAATTTTCTCATCATGAAGTTTGGGCTCGAACATCACCACGTCTCCACTGCTCGCACTCCCGTCCAGGCGAGCCTCAGAATGGTTTCAGCCCTCTCAGGTACGCTTACATCTTCAGCCAACAGACACGGATCAACTCTTCACTTCTCCCATGAAGTACCAGCTCTTCTCCGTTGACACGTAGGACGCCGTCTTTGAAATCAATTCAAACCCTCTGGAATTCATGATGTCCATTCCGATGATTGCATCGTCTTCGATGTCCGCTACAAGTGCCTGATGTTTCACTTTAGTGTTGCCCAAAATTATTTCAATCGGTAGCTCGCCATATACAGTAGCTGGCTCCCTGTTGCTGTGCGTAGCTTCAAGTTGTCAGTTCAATCCGTTCCGGTGTTCTGGCAAAGGAAGGCCCGAGAATTGTCCTAGTCGCACCTGTATCTAGCAGCATGGTGCAAGGCTCGTTATTGATGAGACCGTCTACGAAGACACCCTTGTTCTGTCGTTGAAGCATAGCGACATATGCGTTGTTAACCGGGGCTTGCCGGACACATGCCGACGATTGCCCTTCTCATCGACCTTTCTTAGTTTTCCTGCATCGGAGTCGATGAATGTTGGACATTGCTACGCACATGTCAATTTTGCGACAATTCCGGCATCTTATATGTCTTTTCTCAGGCAACACTTCCTTCATCACTTTTCTTATGGCGCTTCCAAGTTAGCAGGCTCCTGTGAGTCTTCCTCAATCGTTTGAACTTTACTTTGGCTTTGCAGCATTGTTTTGCTGCCTCAAATTCAAAGCTCGTGCCAGTGCGTCTACGAGATGTGTTGGACGAGCTAATATCAACCTTGTCTGGTTTCTTGGTCACGGAGTCCATCCAAGAATGCCTGAACCGCTAATCGCTCCATTACATTTTCCGGTATGGCTGGATATGCGAGACGAACCAAGCGTGCAATGTCAGTTTCGAATTCTTGTAAGGATTCGCCCGATTTTTGGCAGCGATTTTTCAGCTGGGAGTGGTATACGTGTTCCAAATGGGCGTGGCCATATCGTAATTCTAGATGTTTAATCAGCTGATCATAGTCCTCCTGTTCTTGGGCGGTGAGAGTTTGTAGAATATTTGTCGCTTCTCCACGTAATGCAAGTGTCAGTGCTACAGCTCTTTCCCCTGCATTCCATCCGTTTGCTTTGGCCGCTGCTTCAAACTGCCGGCGGTAATTTGCCCATGGAGTTTTTCCGTCGAACTGAGGCGGCTTCATGGAAAGCTTCCCTATTTCTGAAATGACCTTGACATCTTTTATACCCTCTTGAACTTTATCCAAGTTCAAACTCAAGTCCAGCATTGCATTTTCGTTAACCATCTCTTTGGAGGGCGCACTATTAATTCGTTTTTCCAGCTTACTGATCGTTTCCTTTATTTTGTCCATTTCTGTCTCAACGGTTCCCATTCTTCCTTCTAGAAAATTAGCCACACCACACAATTCTTTTTTTAGGCCTTCTGTGTTTTCCAGGAACTTCTCTTCCAGGCTTCTTGCATTTTCTTCCAGGCTTCTTGAATTTTCTAGAAGCTTCTCTTCCAGATTTCTAGAATTTTCTTGAAGCTTCTCTTCCAGATTTCTAGCATTCTCTTCCAGGCTTCTTGAATTTTCTGAAGCTTCTCTTCCAGGCCTTCTGTGTTTTCCAGGAACTTCTCTTCCAGGCTTCTTGCATTTTCTTCCAGGCTTCTTGAATTTTCTAGAAGCTTCTCTTCCAGATTTCTAGAATTTTCTTGAAGCTTCTCTTCCAGATTTCTAGCATTCTCTTCCAGGCTTCTTGAATTTTCTAGAAGCTTCGCTTCCAGATTTATAGAATTTTGTTGCAGTTCTTCTTTCACGGATTTAGTAGTTTCTTCGAGTTTATTCATTACCAAACTTAAATCACCTCCGGGAACTTCGAATAAAAATGTTTCGGGGTCCTCACCTTCTTGTATAAGTCCTTCTGCAAGTCTTTCCTGGAGTACTTGCTTTTTACCCGTTGTTTCCAGTTCCCTTTCCTCCAATTCCTGTTTCAATTCCGCTACCTTCAGATCCGCAAGGCGCACTTTTCTTGAACACATTTTGTCTTTGACGAGGTATCAGTCTGTTTTACACGAAAAGTTTATCAGTTTGTTAAAAATTCACTTCACGAATTCTTTTCCACGGGCCACCAGTCTATTGTCTGTTTCACGCGAACAGTGTATCAGTTTATATTCATCCAGATTGACTGTCATTAAAACGGTCTTATTTTCAAAATCTCACTTCCGACACCAATTGTAACGTAAATAAACTTAACTTGGTTTTATTAATTTATTTCACACTTAATCTACAATTTAATTTATATTACTACGCTACTGAATAGCTCGATCGTATGGGCTCGTTCAGACTGTTTTCTCCCTCTTGAGGGCTCTCTATTTATCTCCGATACAGCATTCTCGATGTTTCGAATTCTTCCAGTTGGCGACGGCATGTTCCAATTGTTTCCAATATTGACCGTTGCATTACGCGGAAGAGGGACTGGATGGTTCTCGAATATCTCCGGGGATGATCTCATCGCTGTCGACGGCAACATGTGAGGCGACAGGTCCGGCCTAGGTTCGTTACAATAATTATCGTAGTGTAGCTATACAGTCTTCAATCCCAAAAGTTCTAGATAGCTTGATGTTTAGGTATTTGAATTGGCAGTGTGAATTAGCGGTTATGAATGACACCGATATTAGTTTACTTCAAAGGGAGTTAGATAATCTGTCTGAATGGTGTAAGTTAAACTTGTTAGAGTTGAATGTTGATAAATGCTTTAAGATTTCTTTAAGTAAAAGGAAAAATATGATCCCATATCCTATTCAATATAGATGGTCATTTGCCGGTAAATAAAGAACAGGCTAAGGAATACTTTTTGATTCTCACTTTTAAGTTTTGGTGAGCCTATCAATCAATTGGTGGTTAAGTCTCAAAGGATGTTAGGATTCACTTTAAGAAATTGTAGGGATCTCTCTCTAAAAGCTACAAGATCGGTATACGTTGGGTTGGTCAGATCACAACTAGAATATGGTACAAGTATTTGGACACCACAGTATAAGGTTTATAAGTCATTACTCGAGAGAGTACAAAATAAATTCCTGAGATATTGTATCTTTCGGTTTAATTTGAATCTCATTACTGATCATGACTATTCTCTTATCTTACATAAACTTAATTTGCTTACACAAATTTCTGATGGATCGGCAACTATTTCATGATCACTATTTATGAAATCTATCAAATTGTTTCTCAAAGCTGATTTATTGTGAAGATGAAAATTTATCGTTTTTCACATATGGATTTGGACTAAGTGTTCGAAAATTGATTTTTGAAGTAATTTTCTTTTTCCTTTCGAATGGACTTTTTAACGATTTTATTGTAGTAATTATAGAGTTCAATAAGAATTACAACATTTCTTCTTCTGTTAAAAATATGTCTCTCTCTGAGTTTGATTATGCCAGGATATATTTAATGATTAAACCATGTATGGCTTTGATTTTTGTTCAGTTTTAGAAGAGTTCTCTTGGAATATTTTAGTTATTTCATTGTAAAGGTTATCCGGGTCATTTAAATAATATTTATCACTCCATTCAGCTTCTTCAGTTCTTCCTTGACTTGTGCAATTTTGAATTTAGTTAGTGTTTTTTGGTAGTATTTTTTCTCAACTTCCGAAGTAACTAATTCAACTTCTGTTACAATCAATTTGTGATCACTGATGGCACTGTTTATAATTGATATTTCCATTGTTTTGTTGAAATTAGAGACCACGTGATCCAGAAGACTTCAGAATTATTTACTTCCTTTGTAGGATATGTACTGTTACATAAATTGAAATTGTTCGAAGAATACGTCATTTAATAAATTCGATTCCCTGTTATTTGTAAGCATATTGATATTGAAATCTCCAAATAATAGGCACTTGTTTCTGGAATAGTATTGGAGTTCTTCATCATAATTTTCAAAAATGCCTCTATGTTGTATTTTGGAGTTCGATAAAGAGCACATAAAAATAAATCATATGTGTTCAGCCTCAAAGAAAAAGGTCATTTATATATATGATAAATAGTAGTGGACCTAGTACAGAGCCCTGTGGAACCCCGAATTTCATTACTTTGAAGTCGGATAGTTTATGGGTATCCAGTACAACGCATAGTTGTATGTTTGTTAAATAGGAAGAGAAGAGAGTTAGGTACTCCTCTGATACCGTACTCTTCGAGCTTTGCATAAAAGGAGTGTGTGACACACAATCAAAATCTTTTGTCAAGTCACACAGTGCAGCTGCAGTGTGTTCTCCCCTTTCAAATCCCTCAATGATTCCATCGACCACTCTCTTCAACGCATATATCATAGATGTCGACTTTCTGAATCCAAATTGGCTAGAGTGCAGTAGATTATTTTTATGGAAATAGTTGTATAATCTGTTTTTCAGTATGATCTCAAATATTTTGCCAAGAATGATAATTATTGATATGGGGCGGTAATTTTTTATATAGATTGGGAGGACTCTAGTTACCTTCAAACCATCAGGAAATCGACCTTCCTCAATACAGCCATTGAAGAGTAAAGTCAGAGGCACAATCAAGTATATGACTGTTTCTTCTATTATTTTACTATTCAGATTGTAAATATGAAGAAAGACCCTGCAAATTTGGGCTTTTTTCCTCCTGAGGGGTGGATTAGAGCTAATCCCGAATTGTGATAGTCTTTTGTTATAGTTTCACCAACAGTTCAGAAATATGAGTTGAATTCTTGTGCTGTAAAATTGTCCCGTATTGAGAAGTGTTTTCTATTCATTGATTGATGAGTTTCCAGATATCACGAATTTTATTGTACCTACCTATCTATACATATTTATTTAGGTAGACTAATGGTAGTGTGACAATGATCAGCAGAGGCTGCAAATGTTATTATTCTGTAGAAACAGGGATAAATCGTAAATGTTGGAATGGACCAACTATTTCAAAAAGTAATAAACAATTGCTATGTTTTTACCAATTTTATTACACAAATAATTAATAGCAAAAGTTACCCCACACTGAAAAATGGCTGACAAGCTAAGTTCAGAATCATCATGCTCCTCAAAAAACGCTTATAAATGTTGTAAAGACAAAGAGTTTAAAAGTTATGTGTGTGTAAAATGTTACAATATATACCATAAAAGCTGTATAAGCAGAGTAAGGAATAAAAAGTTCTTGGGAGGACATAAAATCGAATGTTGTCAAAGTCAAAGTGAAACAAACCTGCTAGAAGAGAAATACTGAAATCAGAACTCTTAACAGTGACAGAGGACAGCATCCAGAAAACTAAATTTATAGAAAAGCTGAAATTGGAAAATCGTACTTTTCTCCAAGAAGCAATGAAAAACGAAGAAGATTTAAACGACTTAATGACTAAACAGGAGTCTGAAATCAAGGAATTAAAAAAGTGTATTGATCAAATGAACAAAAACAGCCTATGGTTTTTGAGGGAGACAAAAAAGAAGCTGGCACCCAAACTGAAACATTAAAAAAGTGTACACAGAAGATACTGCCACAAGTGAAAGGAGAATCCCAAACACACAAAAAAAAGGCTGAGTAAACCTAATGCACATAAACTGGTCAAACAAAATAATAGTACCAATGGAAAAATTGTTTACCAAGAAGTTAATAAGAAAAATAACATTCTAATACTGAGTGATAGCAATGCAATAGATTTTGCCACCATACTAAGAGACATGTGTAATGATGAATATTCAGTAACTTCCTTCATCAAACACAATGCCCTGCTGGACCAAATATTGGAAGGTGTGATTAATCTAACAAAAGACTACGGAAGGAAAGATTATGTTATTATAATGGGTGGTTTAGTGAATATGATGAAAGGAGTTGATGCTCATGACTGACATATTAAAGCAGATAAGTTTGTATACAAATATAATAGTGCTGTCTGTACCTTTGTGGAGGAATAGAATAGTACTGAATAGTTTTATAGACAAACATAATATAAAAATGCACTACGAACTTTGCTTAAATAATGGGAACAATAAGTCAGTGACATTTCTAAATGTGAATTCAATACTAAACAGCAAATCGTTTTTTGTCAGAAAAATACTTTCTATAAAATACCATGGCAATGTTTAGTAGGCGAACATATAAAAAACATTATATATGAGCAATCTATGACAAATAAACAACTAATTCCAATTTGTTCTACCAAAGCCATAATGCCTCAAAATGAAACAGAAAACATGAAATCCACAGATGAAACGCAAAACTTACTGGAAATAAATGAGGAATCATCTCACAACCAGTCAAAGGCAAGTCATTATAATGTATTTTTGATGGAAGAGTTGAGAGATGCTAAAAAACAGGAAGAACCTGAGAACAAATGTATAAAAGAAACATATTTTTTAGGAGATCACACGACGATGAAAAACACTTCGGAAAAGAAGGCTTAGTAATTGTTTTGAATGTACAGAGCCTGATACCAAAATTTGATGAAATACATGCACTTATTTTAAAGAATAAACCCTTTGCTGCCTGTTTGGGAGAAGTTAGATTGACTGAAGAAATTGGAGATAATGAAATATTCATAGATGGATATCAAATCATCAGGGTAGATAGTGATAGCTGGCATACCGGAGGAGTATTAGTTTATTTGGAGCAAGAGGTGGAGATATTGAATACAAAGAGACATGCGTTACTGAGGAATTTTTGGTTGTTACATTTGGAAGTGTTTTATGGCAGAGTTATTCATTTAATATGTTTATATCATTCACCCAGTAGTAGTGATGCTGATTTTTTAAACTATTTTGAGCAGTGGTCCAATACTTTAACAGACATAAACTGCCCTGTTATAATTGTCGGGGATTTTAATATAAATTGGCTAGCGAATAGCACCTATAGTAGAAGACTGAAAAATTCAACATCAGACATGGGCTTTGAACAGGCTGTTGATAGTATTACTCATCCTAGTGATAATGGAGGTAGCTTAATAGATCTTGTATTTACAAATCAACCTATCAATTGTAAGGTCTATGAAACGCCAAAAATAAGTGATCATTATTTAATTACCTTAGAATTGAATGTTGAAACGAATGAAAAACAAAATGGAACCATTATTATGACCAGGGGTAAAATTGATTATCAACACATCAATAATAGACTAGCAAGGGTGAACTGGGTCTACCATCATGAAAATATTGACGAGAAATGCCAAAATTTTACCAATATTCTAAGACAATGTTTGGATGAATCGTCCCCGAAGCAAGAAAGGCTCATAAAGCCTAAATTCAAGGAATGGTGGAACTATATTGTCAGAAATGCAGTTACCGATAGAGATCCACAATACAGGACCTATAGGCGTACCAATAGGGCTGAAGATAAAGAAAGCTATAAACTAGCTAGAAATAATGTAGTGAGAGTTATTAGGGAACAAAAACGATTATATTATAGTAATAAAATTGACGACTGCAAAGGAGATTCAAAACAAATGTGGAAAACACTCAAACCACTATTGTCCAAGAAGGAAATAACAAAAATGACTTCGGTACGAATCAACGACGAGGAGGTAGTGGATGATATCAATATGATTCCAGATAGACTCAATACATATTACATTGAAAGTATCAACAAAATAGTTGGTGAAATAAATTGTGAGACACCAAACAATGTCACAATTTCGAACAATGGCAATATCCGCCTAAATGACTTTCAATTGATTGAGTATAAAGAATTACACGATATATTGTTCTCTATGAAAAATAAAGGAAGTAATGATGATCTCACAACAGGATTCTTAACAAGTGTGTACCCTAATATAAAAGATCCATTGTTGAATCTTGTGAATAGTTCTTTAGAGACCGGCGAAATTCCATCCATGCTGAAAGTTTCGACTATAATACCAGTCCCAAAAGTTAAAAACTCCAATAAAGCCAATGATTTGAGACCTATTAATACATTATTTGCAATAGAGAAATTATTAGAAAGAGTGGTATACATACAATTAATTGAGTTTATCGATAGCAACAATCTTCTTTCAGAAAATCAGTCTGGTTTTAGATCCCATCATAGCTGTGAAACTGCGGTACAAAATATTTTATTCGATTGGAAGACGTGGATGGATGGAAAAAACATGACGGAGCAGTTTTCCTAGATCTGAGGAGAGCTTTTGAAACAGTTGATAGGCAAAGATTACTTTTGAAACTGAGAAATTATGGCATAACAGGTACAGTTCTCAAGTGGTTAGAAAACTACCTCCGTGACAGAAAACAGGTAACTAGGATCAATAACGTCACTTCTTCGGAACTGATAAACAATAAGGGAGTACCGCAAGGCAGTACACTTGGGCCTGTTCTCTTCCTCCTGTATATAAATGACATTGTCAAGGAGACAACCAAATGTAAAATACACCTGTTCGCAGATGACACTCTTATATATTACTGTTCCAGTGATATGGATGATCTGATGAACACTTTAAACAATGAGCTCAGCAAAATAAGCCAGTGGTGTAGCTCTAATACTCTAAAACTCAATAGTGATAAATCAAAATTTCTGAAGTTGGGTAGTAGAGCATTCCACAGTGAAATTGAAAATAAAAACCTGCAGATAAATATTGTAAATAGCAACATCGAAAATGTTAGTGTAGTGAAATACCTTGGAGTTTTAATTGACCAGGAACTAACTTTATGATACGAGTATCAAGAAACCTGTCTAGATGGTCAAAAATAACAATATACAACACGTTAGTACTACCACATTTAACATTCTGTGCATCAATAATATTCACAGCTAATAAGAATGAGTTAGACCGACTTCAGAAACAGCAAAACAGAGCTATGAGAAGTATATTGAAGTTACCTAGAGATACACCAATTAGTAGTATGCTTAAAGACTTGAAGTGGATGTCCGTAAAAGATTATATATATATATTACCATACCATGATACTGATCTACAAAATGTACCACAATATATCACCGGATTACCTAAGTAAAAAAATTGAACTCAATGAAAACCACCACCAGTACAATACTAGGACTAGACATAATATATTGGAGTCAAAAGTAAAAAAAGCACTGAAAAATCCATATATCATGCAGGAATGTTAGCCTTCAACAGCCTAGATAGCACCCTCAAAGAATGTACTCCGCTAGGTTTATTCAAAAAGAAATTGAGAGACCACTTGCTCGGGGAATGACTTGAACCTGTTCAATTTATTTAATTTATGATTTCTAGCCTCACTTGGAACACTAATAAAACTAGATGCTTAGACCAGTCATAGCCAATACTTAAGTAGGCTTATTTCAATTTCTACCCAGGAAAAGCCCGGCGGCTAAGTTTGGTAAGTTCTGCCTCAAGTGAACGATAGATTATAAATTTAATCGAACAATGTAGAAATGCCGAGAACATGTTGAATCCACGAAAAAGTATGAGTTTAAAAAAAAAAATTGCGGGTTTATTTCTGTCAATTAAAGTTGGTCTGTTCCAACATGTATGCTTTCTTGTTTTTTGTACCTTCAAAATAATCATAATCAGCGCACCACATGACTTTGTTAATAAATATGTACATCTAGATATATTCGTAGTAGAATGCACATAAGAAAATTGTTTTCATAACAGATCCTTGTTGCATAGATCAAAACTTGTAGCAGCAACACAATGAAACAATTACTTAAACGAGTTTCCTTGGTGTAGACAGAAAGTTTTGTTTGTTTCCATAAACAAATTACGGCAACAAGTTCATTCTTTGATGTGGATATACCTTTATACAATTAAATATGGAAAAAAGCAACATTTAAGAAACTGTTTCTGCAACTGTAAGCAATAAGAAACATTACGGAACAAGCAACTTACAATGTTCCTATGTGTCGCTTTCGTGTGGATATTTTTTAATAGTTCATTCATTGACACCACACCTTAACCGATTTAAATCGAAATTTATAAAAGGAGTTCTAAACACTTTTTTTGTTTTTCTAAATTCCAAAAACTAGAATTCAATTTGTTATACCAAAATTTTGTTGAAGTGATTTCTCTATAAGACATCAGAATTATTTTCTTTTTGGTTAAGCGTCGAGATTTAAAAGGTTGAAGAGACTTGTTGAAGTTCAAATTCGATATATCTTTGGTAATAGTGAATGAATTAGGTAGTTATACTGTATAACTCTCAATTATGCTACTACTCATAATAGCAGAATACCAATTCATTGTTATTTGTATAGCGGTATAAGTACGATAAAAAGAGGTCACAATTTCAGAAAATTGACTCTGGTTTACATAATTTAATCGGTTTACACTACATGTGAGATTTTCATCTCATTTTCATTGAAACAAATAACAAGAATATGACACAATATACAAAACAAATGGATGATCAGTGATATCTTATAGGGTGAAACATCACTTCATAAATTTGTTTCACTTATAATGTGTCATATTGTTATTCGAATTTTTTCTGTTATCTCTATTGTGTTTTTAGCTCTGAAGACTTTCCCAATTTTCTAAAGTCCAGAGTTCTTGAAGACTTGCAATTCTCCTTGTTCAAATAATCATTTAGTATGCTGGACATTTATGCCTATGCTCCAATCATGTTCAAATGGATTTGTGAAAACAGTGAGAAAAGAAATATAACCAAAAACATAAAATAAATATCAAGCATTCAAAACAATTTCTTTTCTCATTGAACTAAACCAGAATGACAGAATTCAAGAAATATTCACACATTTTTCAGACTTAAAATTGTCACTGGTGTATATATGAAATATCATATAATTACCTTTTGAACATATCACCTTATAATGGTAAATCTATACTAATATTATTAAGAGATAAAATTTGTTAATATTTAGCGGATAATCTCTGGAACTACTGAACCGATTTTTTTTCACTAATGAAACAGAATTAAAGTAAACTAAAACTCTTAACCATGATTTTCACAAAAATTGGTTTACAAAACCCACGACACATGTTTCGCTATACTATAGCTTTTTCAAGTGGAACTGAATTACATTTACTGGCGTTCGATATAAATATTAGTAGCAGGTAGTCAGTATCAAATTTACAAAATAAATTGAAATGAATGATTTGATAAACTTCTTAGATTTGACCATAACGAAAATAAACAATAAACATGATTTTTCAATTTTTCACAAACCTTCGTATACAGATATTACAATACATAGTACTTCGACTCACCCATATCAACACAAAGTAGTCCCATATAATAGTATGATCCACAGACTAGTGAATGTTCCTCTGTCAGAAGAGAACTTCAATAAAGAATTAAATAAATTGCAGCCAATAACGGATATAACTCAAATTTAGTTGACAGCATTCTATCGAAAAACTCTATAAAAAGGTAATTCAGGAAGTTTATCCAACCGATTCAAATACAAAATCAAATTTCAGGGTTATTACTTATTTCAGCAAACCTTCAGAAAAAAATTCTAATTATTTGAGACATAAAGATATTAATATTGCTTACAGAACAAATAATACTTTGGAAAAATTTATTAAAAACAACAAAGATCAAATTGAAAAGTCCGACAAATCTGGAGTATACTTGTCCAAGTTTTTACATAGGACAAACAGGTAGAACTTTCAAGCAACACATATCAGAGCACAGAAATAGTTTTATTAAGGGCAAATCTAATTCAACTTTCACTAACCATCTCCGGGCTGAAAAGCATTGCTTTGGTAATGAATTTGCATGGAGAAAAGAAAGGTCAAAAATTCAATCTCCTAGAGAGCTTAGAGATTAACAAAGACAAGAATTCACAATATTTATTAAATGACCAGATTAATTTGAATAATTCGCCCCTTTTAAATTTGTTTACCAGAAATTGAATAATATTGGAAATGTAGATACATAGGTCGATGTTAAAGATACCTTGCAGGGCACACAAGACCAACAAAGAAGAGAGTCAACAGGGATAGAGAACTACTGAAGAAGATGTCTTATTTGGGTAATGTATTGAGAGGAAATCTATTACTACAACTGATTCTCAAGTGCAAGATAGAAGGTTAAAAAGATGTGGGACGAAAGCGAATGTCTTGACTGAAGAACATTTGAGAATGGACTGGAATACGAAACGCAGGCAACAACTTTTCCATGTTTTTGAAGGCCGTGAAGCTTTTGATATGGTGATCGCCAATATTGGACAAATCTGATATGGCACATAAAGAAGAATGCACCCTCCTCAGTATAATGGATAAGACAGCTTCTGTTTATTATAGTTGCAAACATCTCACAGTTAAAGACAATTATAATAGAAATTTTGAATAAAGCAATTATCAAAATAACATAATTCTTCAATTTTTATTTATCATAATATATATTTTTCTAAGCTCTTGCGATTGGAGAAAAAAAGGAATTTTTTCAAAGTATTAAAGTAACAAAAAATTTATTTTTAGAGAATTCTCTTAATACTTTTTATTTTATTCTTCATAGGTTAATTCATTATCTACCCAAACTCAATTTTTCAACAAAGATATACATCTGAATTATTAAAAACAGGAATAGGTGTATTGAACAAAACAAAACACATGGAAAAAGTTTTAATTTTTAACGTTACTTTATAAAACTTTCAAATTACTTCTTTGCCTTCTTTTCTTTGCCTGGTGCAGCTTTAGCAATGTCCTCTGGATTTTCTGCGGCATCCTTGACTCTCTTGGCACGAATTCCAACCAGTCGTTCATCTGCACGAGCTTTCCTCAGAGCAACATAGGCATTGAATTTTTTCTCTTCCTCCGTGGGAACCCTAGCCTTCGTCCTGATGCTCGGCTGGCGGATTGGCAGTACCTCAGCAGTAGTCAACTGCGTTGCAACTTTACGTTCCTCTTCGGTAGCTTCACCTGCGCGGAGCTTCTTCTTTTCGTGAATGGGGAAGAGGATCAACTTCGATTTATATTCTTTGAGACGCTGAGCGTTAAGCTGAACGGACTCCACTGACTTATTTCTTCGTCGGGCATCGACTGCAACGCCAATGGTCCTTGCGAATCTAGGGTTTAGGCCTGCAGCTTTCAGTTCCTGGAGTGTGAATCCACGACCAGCGCGTACTTTGGTGTGGTACCTGACTGAAGGGCATCTTACTACAGGTCTCAAGGGTCCGGCAGCTGGTCTGGGGGCAATAGCTCTGGCTTTCTTTATGCGATTTTGCCTCCTTCGGTGCTTTCGTGCTGGCTGGTTGAACCATGTTTTCACGAAGCGTTGCCAATCTTTATGGAAATGTCCATTTGGAATCATATTATTACCTTTCGGAGCCATCTTGGCGATATTTTTCAATAGAAATAGCACTAAAACCGACACGTGCTAGTAACGAAATGGAAGAGACGGAAGCGATTTGGAATTGGTTTTATTTTATTTTGGTTGGTAACATTGATAGTTTTCCTTCGTTAAAACACGTGCACACCGAGTGCATTTTCTGTTGTGTGTTTCGTTATTGAAAACGGTGAAAATACATCAAATGTGACACGATATATTTGAGCCAATACTTCAAGTTGGAGCAAAATCATTTGATACTTCAGAGAAAAAAAACATTTGACTTAAAGACATGAGTGTATGTCTCAACCTTAGATCGTGTATGGGGGGGTCAGCGTCCGGAACATATATTTATTAACTACGAATATTGAAAGTGAAGTCGGGTTATATATGACTTTCCTTGTCAGATTGGCAGAGCGTAGTTATGACAACCGAACATCAACTAATATATGTCACGCCTCCAATTTCGTGCATGCGCATCAGTTCAACGTTGCCGATTAGAGAGAGTCCGAGCAATGGTCATGCTTCATTTGTTTTTGCTTCACATTTGCTGTCTTTATTATTAATATTGGTACTTAAAACATATATGAGGTGTTTTCTGGCGTAAAAACGTATTCAATCTTGCATTTGAATACGATTCTACGTGACGTCATCATTATCATGAACCGCAATAATGCATAATTCCGAATACGATTCAATAATCAATCCTAAACTAAGAAATTTTCTTTTAGAAAGTCAGTAGACAATAAAATTCTCACGATTATTAGCGGAAAGTGAAAATTCCCACTACCAAGATTTATTTGAGGTATTTTTATAAATTATGACAATCACAAAATAACGAATTATGTTTTGAAACTGAATTCGACTGGTTGCAAAACTCTATGAATACGTTTTGAATCGTTTTATATACGACATCATCGTTTCAACGCCAGAATGGATGTATTTGAATCACAGGACAAATACGTTTTGAATACATGGGCGCCAAAAAACAGCTATGGTCTGGAAGCTACGTCAGTCTCCTCCACCCAAAGATGTTATCTGAGTAGGAGAGTCTATTTCGCATAAGACAATGGTGACACTAATAGAAAGAGATGAAAGATAATTTATGAGTCATAGTGACCTATATGGACATGTCATGGCCACCATTCCCTCTGGACAGTGGCAAACTAGCGCACTCTGGTACCTGAGAGTTACAGGCTCTTTAATGTATATTGAACCACTCTGTATGATACGTGGGCCACTTGTACTCATGTCCATGTATTATGACGAGTTAATGCTACAAGATTCTGATTGGCTAGAGCTTATTAGTACCTCCTATTCAGATAACGTTGACTCTCTTTGCCCTTCAACCCCTCTCAGAGTTACACCTAAATATCAAACAATAGGGGAATAGGAGAGTTCCGTACAAGTTCCCAACTTCAAAAACTTTTGCCTCTCCAATTGCAATAATTTCATCAGAGTTTAGAGAATCACAAATAGGAAACACGCATATGCCCCTTTTCTAAAATAATTTGATTTGTACATGAAGATTACCATCTAGAAAAGTCAGCAACAAACTTGGAAATTAAAAAATTGGTTAAGGTTTTTTATAATTAGAAAGTGAAAACTCTAATTTTTCATCACATTCAAAAACGTACTACTAGCGTTTCTAATGGACGTATGCATCGTTACTTCACACAGTTCACACTTTTATCGCTATAGTTGCTTTGAACTGACATCTATAATTTCATCTGTCTTCGTTTATATCTTTCACTAATATTTTTATTATGATAGTATTTCCAATTGTTTCTGAAACATCACATTAAAAGTGCGGTTCAATTTATATTTGGGTTGTAAGAAATTGTTGTATTGTTTATCAATATTCTTGAAACAACTATAATTGGCGCTAGTGTTTAAGGGAAGTTATTCAAGTGAAGGTCATATCGGGTTAGAATTAAGGAGCACCTTTGAATTTGAAAATTTCTACAAAATTTTGGGATTTGAGAAATTATTCACAAAATATAATTTTTGAGGACCAAACTTAAGAAAAAATTAAATAAAATCATGCGTGTTATTGAATATGCTGGACCATTTATTTTTGTCCCAAAGTGTTTATATATTTGTATTTGTATGATTTTACGCATCTTTCCACACATCTGTAGGTTCGAATTATGTGCTTTCTATCAGTAGAGTGCATTGGCCTTTCCCCCTCTTAATCATAATTTCTTCTGGAAGGTGCCCGAATCAAAGCTATTAGAGCTCGTCCAATATTGAAACGACCGTTTGGTAGGTAGAGAGGGGGAAAACACGAGTGGACACGATTTGATGTGGTTGCTTATGCTACGGCGAATCTTCAGCAGTGTCTTGGCATGCAGCGTTTGAAAGGTTAGGTTTGTTTGATTAATAAATAGGTAGTCCGGTATTTCATTCAACTTTGCAATAGTTTACTTGTTACCTTGCCAAAATGCCCTCTGGCAGATTTGTCGAAAAATATTTTTTCCATTCAGAAGTTATAGGAGTGTAAGTTCTCTACGTCTCTTGTATCGCCTGTACCAAATAATTTGGTATGCCTATGGAATTTCTATTAATAGCCACAGTTCGGGCATCTTCGAGAAGAATTGGTTGTTAGGTAGGGGAAGGCCAAAGTGATCGTTTCAATATTGGACGAGCTCTACAAGAAATTTCATAGGCGTACTAAATGATTAAGTGAAGGCGATACACAAGACGTAGGGAACTTACACTTCTATAACTTCTGAATGGAAAAAGGATTTTTCATCATATTTGTCATGTTAATGAAATTTATAAATAAGAAGGATCAAAATCACTTATTAACCACTTATCAACCTAATAACAAACGTAACCTTTCAATCGCTGCATGTCAAAACACTGGCGGTAATTTACCGTAGCCGTCCGTAGCCCATGCTGTCGCAGCAAATCGTATCCACTCGTGTTTTCTACCATTGTGTTGTCTCAATACTGAATTCACTATGTGAATCGTCAATCGTGTGGCTTGTTTGTCGTTTGATCAAGTAGACCCCGAGTTCATACTTAACTCTCCATTGGAAAACATGACCTTAGGACCAGTTTTTTCATGAGGTTTTAAAATTTAACTACGAATTTACACGATCCAATAAATTGGTCAATTTTGTGACCTTGAATTTTATTGATAGGTCTAAACAGAAAATTGTCGTCAATTTGAAGTTTAGAATCGGTTCTAATTTTTCATCAATTTTTAGTGACAATTTGCAGTAACTTTCGGCCATGAATTGGATGCCTGCTAGAACAGAGATTTTCAGGTTATATATTATTAACCGACGAAAACAAAAAGAAGGAGGTTCTCTAGTCGATGCGTATATTTCTTTATTATTATTTTTTTATGAATGATCACGCATAACTTTTTACTGAGGCGTCCGATTCCGATAATTCTTTTTTAAGTGGATAGGGTGTACTTCAAAATTGGTCCTATTTGAATTTGAAAGATGAAATTCACCCCTGAGGGTAGCAAAATGAAGGATATTCATCACTCACCCTCTGAATTCTGGTCCGTTAACCGATTCTATCAGGCATAACTTTGTACTGGGATCTTCGATTTGGATGATTCTTCTTTTATCAGATAGGGTATACATCATAATTTGATCATATTTGGATTTCGAATGGAATTATCCACCCTTACGGTGGAAAAATGGGGGATAATTGATTTTTCACTTGTGAACATTGGCACACATATGTAGTTGACAATGACAGATCGCTAGTGTCATTATCACAATCATTATATTCTATGAGAGGATGGAATGATATACAAAGTAATGAATTAAACTAACCAGAACAACAAACATAATTTATATTACAACAAATAGTAAAAGTAGATAATCATATTATTTAACTCGCAATAGTTGAGGTAAGGTGGGTAAGTAAGTATTTTGGAAGTAATAAAAAAACAAGCAGTTAGTTATTAGTAGATTTCAGCCACAAAAAATGGAAAAATAGAAACTTTTTAACGAAAAATTAAACCGACGAAATACGGAACTGAAAAGTAAAAAATAAAATAAACTTTGAAAAGGAAAACATTCTCAATATGAACATCCTGTTTATATTTTCAACAAATCAAAATAAACCTTCTTATTCTCAAATATCAAAAGATTTTATATAATATCAATATAATATATGTCAGCCTTCCTTTACATGTTCATGATACTCTGTGACCGTGATACTTACTTATCGAGATAAAAATGATTTTTATTTATGTGTCTTTAAGAATTGTTCTGAAACTCTAGTGACCAAGCAAATCCATTTTTACGATCAAAATCCAATTCTACTCACTTAAAATTCATGCGCCTCGAAAAATGAAGAGAGATAAATATATATTTTCATTTAAGAAAAAATATATTTCATCAATTTTTCTCATTAATCGTTGAAATATGTAGACCATATTACGAAAGATACTTGATTAGCACATCTCCAATGATTTCAAAATTGATATAACACCCAAGGTCCCATATTTTTTATTTTAAATATTTTTGTTCCAAAATATGGCTACTAGAATGATGTTATCAATCAATCGAAAAACATGGATGCCGTCCATCTAATGTCGAAAAGTTGTAATTACTCTGGTATGTACTATCATAGAATATGTAAAGGGGTTTCTCTCCCTATTATCAAACTTTGGCGCTTTTCACTATTCTCGGTTTTCCTCGGGCGCCACCTTTTGGTTTATAGTGGAAAAGGCCACTTTTGCTCCGGGCAGTCTCAGTGAAGAAAGACACTCCAGGGGTCAATATAGTCGTGACACTGTAACAGGGCCAGCAAGGCAGGCTTTAATTGCCTTTAACTGGGTTTCGGACCTGGGTGTCGACTGCGCACTAGATGTTTAAATTCTACTCAAGATTGTAAATGAAAGAATACTAAAACAGGATAAACAGGTATATTAAAAATAAAGAAATACAGGAAGGGCGGCTGATGGCGGCCTCAAGTTATCACAACAAATAAACACATGGCAAGCACTATATACAGAGAAAGCGGGGAGGGTGTTTTCAAGCAAGCGGGGTAAACTTAGCAACCAAAAGCTCTTGCGGTGGGGGGGTATCGTACGGACTCGTATGCAGAAATTACCAGCACAGCATTGAAATGAATATGTGCCTCTTACGATCATGCGCACATCGCATCTGTGGTACTTACAAACATTTCCTGATGTCTTTTACCTGATACAACATATCTACCAAACTCCGATCTCACTGCTTCGGCAAGGCCCGGGACGGTCGTGGACTGCTTCAGTCTTTGGCTCACACTCTGGATACTAGTCGGACGCGTGACTGCTTCTGCTGGGCTCGGCAAGCTACTAAAACTTTGAAATATGTCGAAACGGACCTACAGCCGGCTTCCCCCTCTTTTCCGAATACCTCTCGACCGACTTATATGCGCGCGCCGTTTTGTGGACTCTGTCGATTGCGATACAAATTATACTTTCACAGAATAATTACCCAGCTCGTAAAATCCTTCGTGCTGTGACGTCAGCTTGCGGCGTGCGTCTCTGTCTCGACTCAACTGTACTTGGTGGCTTCTATCGGATGACTGAATGTGTTCCACTCACTGCTTGTGGAATTCTCCTAAGTGGGAATCCTCGTGATGTGACGTCAGCTCGGTAGCGTGTGCTTTTGGCTCGACTGGACTGCTGGCTGGGGCTTCTATCGGATGACTCAATTCTCTCGTCGGCGTTTTGAACATAGCCCAGCTTGTTTGATAAAAATATTTTCTCGAGAGTCGATAGCCGGCGCAGGTTATACTCGTGCGTGCTATTTTAGCTACGCCTCGCGTTATTCGCGTGATTTTCGGAAGGCGTTCAGTCTGTTTATTAGGATAGATGTAATCCACGGATTTATCACGAACACGAATGGTATTTCTAGACCTATTATTACTGTCAAGAGGATTTTAATTCCTTACAGGGAGCTTTTGGCTGATAAATATAGCGGAAAAATAGTAACTTCGTTACAAATAGTTTACGAGTGTCTCAAAGACATCGCAATATCTTACATAAAAAAGTTGTAATGTAGTCGCTGTGACCACAAGTAGCAAGTTTTGTTGTACTAACGTCGTAACGCTATCAAAACAGAAAAAGATATACACTGAGTGCATAAGCATTCCGCTAGTTCCGCCTAATGGAAAACGCTAAAAATAACATTTACACATTTACAATAGAGGTTATGTTGATGTTGAACAGTTATATTTAAATATTTTTTATTTATCACTCGAAGTGTTCATACATATTATTTATGTCTTTCCTTGTTGTGAAAACAATTGGAGGAACTGGATGAACTTCATTTTTTTGCAGTGCCCCGATAGACTGATTAATTATTTCAGATGTTAATTTTGTGGTAGGCACTCATCCTTCCTCTTTATATTTTTCAATACGCTCCAGTTCTCTTGTAAGGCAGATTGGATTTTTGTTTTGGCATTTTAATCATTAATACGTAACTGAATATTCTACATACATAACACAATATACCTATCCAACAAAAATAACAGAACGAACAAAAATAATCTAACCATAGATACATAATGTAATCATTACGACCAAAGTTCATCAGTTGATAAAACTACATTACATGAGTACAATATGTAGTCGTAGAAACGTTTCAAAAATCTATTCATTAGAACCACATATGTTCATTGTCATAATAACCTCACAGCAACTGCTCTTAAGTTCTACTTAACGACACATACAATTTATTTACATATAAACCACATTACAACTTCATCTCGAGAATTCTTTATTGTACTCCCGTTATATCTACTACACGACGTCATATAGCAACGCCTGAAGGTTATAAAACGCACATTAACTTTTTTGGTTTTAAAACATACAAATACGTGGTCTTCAAGACGGTATAAGAAGTCATTATGTTAATTTTATGACTCTGTGCTACTTGGGTATAACTAAGCTCCTAAACTAATGTAAGTAACTAATTTTGAGTCGGCGCCAAACAAACAATCAACGAAGATCATTAAATTACTTCAAAAAATTATCAGAATGTCACCGCCCAACTCGATGCCATCATTTTACGCCTTACCTAATTCATTTGCTTGTTTGTTTGGCGCCGACTCAAAATTAGTTACTTACATTAGTTTAGGAGCTTAGTTATTGAGACTAAGAAGGTTTATTTTATTTTTTACTTTTCAGTTCCGTATTTCGTCGGTTTAATTTTTTGTTAAAAAGTTTTTATTATTAACGCGAATTCACATACCCTACCCTAACCGCGAGAAAAATGATAGTGCGAAAAAAAAAACATAATTTATGTTGCATTACATTCGCAGTAATGTGCATTGCTGAATATAAAAGACATAGATGTAGAAGATGGTGGATTAGATCTTGGATTGAGAAAAGAGGGAAAGGAAACTTGACATTAGTTCACGAAAAATTCCTGAGTGCAGATCCTAATCAATTCAAACGATATTTAAGAATGGATCAGAGTCAATTCAATAAGCTATTGAATAATATTCGGAATTTTTCCTATAATTGAACCATTTCTTGTCAATATGTTGGTATTCCTGAGTTAAAACTGTTGCCAAAATTGACCAATAAATTGTCAGGTGTGAATATAGCCCATAAATTGGTCAACTTTATCGTTCAATTTTATTGGATCGTGTAAATTCGCACTGCACACATATAGAGAGCTCCACCCATTTCCTTCGAGATTCGATTCGCCGCTCCATTGACCTCGGATAGAATGCTAGAACTTTAGCATTCCACTGTGCCTTGGACCTTTAAATTGCAATAGGCACAGGTCCCAGTTCTTAATTAGGTTTTATTTAAAATTGGGTCACTGCCAAAATACATGATGAGGTCGAAAGAATTAATTAAAAATGAATAATTGGTTTTTTAAATCGTATGCATAGTTGAATGCTTGAGATTTAAGTTGTGTTATGTGAATAATATCATTTATTCCTTCGAATTCAGTGTTGAATTTTGAGATTTTGTTATGTTGGCAATTCTCGGAGATAGCGACGTCATCATTAGTAATGGAGATATTGCCTTAACCTAAGGAGGGGGGATTGGCGCGGTGGGTTAGCGTCCGACTCATGATCGAAAGGTCGTGAGTTCGATTCTCGGCCAGGGCAGACATTTTTCTATTTAATTTGAGAGAATTAAATGATAAATTTCGTAGCCGGGCCGAGGATGGTCCTCGACGATTCGCTGTTGCGTTCAAATTAATTAACAGTGCTGCTCCTAGGTGGTCCTGGTATGGAGTTAGTAACAAGGCCTACCCAGAACACTGTGTGCATGATACATTCTATGTTTGTAATTGTCCCGCCGTCATAGACGTGCAAGCAAAAATTAATAAGGGATGCAGTATTGCTCAGAGCAAGACTATCTGCATCCCCTAGAAAACACCTCCCCTGTCTACGCCGGTTGAAGGCCGGATGGGAACGGATTTTTCGCAGGGGGGATGTCCATATTGCGCCATATTGAAAGCAGAGGACAATAAAATGAGAGAGAGAGAGAGAGAGAGTGCCTTAATCTTAGATCATAGATGCCACGCTAGATACGGCATCATGTAGCAATTGTTTGGCATCAGAGGGGTACCTCTGAAAGGGGGTGGAATGGTATCTCCGCGTACTCACTGGCGTAGCTCTCAGGCGGACAGCTCAGTACGCTACTTCCCTCCTACCCTGCACACCCTCAACAACAATAACTCGAGTATCGTATCTAGCGTAGTATATATGATCTAAGGCCGTAACCTTTCGAGTTGTATATTTAGAATAACCTTGATATATCGTGAAGAGCAAAATTATTCTGACAGTTCTCCCGAAACATTCCATAGGAAATACGCATGATTTTATTTTAATTTTGCTTTGCCTCAGTTCGTTCCTCAAAAATTACATTTTGTGAAAATAATTTCTCAAATCCCAAAATGTCGAAATTTTCAAGTTGAAAGGCCTATTCAACCACGATATGAACTCCACTTGAATAACTTCAACAGCGTCAGTTGTGGTTGTTTCAAGAATATTGATAGTCAATATTATTCAAACATAAATTCAAGCTCACTTTTAATGTGATGTTTCAGTAACAATTGAAAATACTATGATGATAAAAATATCAGTACCACCATTGTATAAAGAGAAAGAAAAACAATGGTACATCAAGAAGATATAGAAAAAAGGGGGAGGAGAAATAGGAGGTCGGAAGGGTCGACGTACTCGGCTATACGAGTGATTTGCCCCGCAGCTACGTCAGACTAGCACGAAATTCAAACACTTGAAGACGTGATGAAAAATTCATTGTTTCTGTTATTACATTATGATATATAAATATCCGTCTACTTGCCAAATCACTGTTATATAAAATGGAACTATGGGAATTTACATCTGCCCAGCAGATTATTTTGGATCTCCTAAATCATCGTCCATCCAAAGGTTCACATCACTTAGCCCAACACCTCTACACAAAAACTGTGACCCGTGAGATCAGGTTATGTCTGGCGGACAAAACTTTTTGAATCTTTTGATTTTCCGTAGTAACATTTCTAAATTCATCCCTGACTGATCGTAATCGAATGGTTTGTAATGAGGTTGAGATACATAATCATTGGAATGTATGAAAAAATTGGATTGCTGTTCAGTTATTCTTTCTTGCAAATCATCGTGTCTTCTATTTTCTTTGTGGCTTTGTAGAAGTTTCTGCATACTTCCAGACAATAACATTCTTTTTGAAACAGCAGAATTTCCTTCTCTTGACACTCAATGATTCAGAAGAAAGATTTCTTTCGTAATCATTCGACTCAAAATGAACACTACACACATGGCATACGGGAGTCCTTCATAACTGGGGCCTTCAATTCACAATTCTCCAGCCTCTTACTCCAGCCAATAAATTATTTTGATTATTTCGTCGCTAGGAAACTGATGAAATATAATGTTTTTATATATACGGGATACATTGGAACAGTTTAAAAAAACACATTTGTTTCCATCATCTTATGATTTTAAACCTAAAAAAAAATTTCAGCTCCATGTGAAATCATTTCGAATTTCATTTTACGCCATTTTACAATTATAATCTCCAAAGATATAAGGGTTTGACTAATTATTAATTATTGACTCAAAATTCAAATTCTAGTTTTCAAAATCTTCAAGCGGTAAATCAAATCGATAGTACAACTCTTTGTACTAACCGTTCATAAATTCATAAAATATTTAATTCCCACCCATTAACTCGTGAAAGTATTTTCAGCATTCCCAGTTGACTTATTAATGACATAAACAACTTTTTCGCACAAAAGTTGAAAATATTTTAATTTTTTTCCGACGGAATTGGAATATCGAAACGCGCCTAGTTCTCGCAATAACCTTGACGCCCCGCAGCTACGTCATATTTCTGCCAACAGGCGCTTATGGACATTTCGCCTCCTTTCTATATCTTCTTGCAACATACAACCGCTCTCTCGGTCCTTGCTTTCTGTTGGCGCATTTGACCAACATATAAACGAAGGCAGATGAAATCATAGTTGACAGATCGAAGCAACTAGCGGTACAAAATTTAATTGTGTGAAGTAACGATGCATACGTCCAACAGAGGCACTAGGAGTACGTTTTTAAATTCGATGATAAAATTGGCGTTTTCAATTTCGAATTATGAAAATCATTAAAAAAAATAATGAGTTTTTGCTGATCTTTCTAGTTGGTAATCTTCATGTGCAAACAAAAATATTTTAGAGAAGGGGCACATGCGTGTTCCCTATTGTAGTTGTTTCAAGAATATTGATAAACAATACTATTTCGTACAAGGTATACACGAGGGTAGATTAAATTATAGTTGATAGTTTGAAGCATCTAGCGTTGAGAGTCTGAACTGTGTGAAGTATTGATGCATTCGTCCATCAGAAGTTAGGAGTAAGTTTCTGAATGTGATGAAAAAATCGGCGTTTTCAATAAAATATTTCAGAAAAGGTGCACATGCGTTTTCCCTATTATTCATTTTTCATAAAAATTTTCGACCATACCACTGATGTTGGCAGTTAAAGTCTTAATTCCAAATAAAATAGAATCTACCTATCCCACGTTAAAGGTCCAACGGCAATGAGAAGCGGCAAAGCAAAACACCAAGGAACTTTCAGGGAGGGTAGAGGTAAGGAGGACAATCTCATAGGGCGGGTTGTTTAACTAAAAAAGTCGCCACCAAAAAGCATTAAATAACGCGCCAGAATGGCGCTCGTGTACTAGAGTGTGTGACAGCGCTGGACTGGCCATTGAGATATCCATAGATAAATCTAAGGGAATGAGCTCGGCTCATTAGGGGCTCCAATTTTTCAAAATCTCACTTGTGCGGTATGAATTTAGTTGTTTATCTTTTTAAAAGGTTTTCTGGTTCAGTAACGCCATCTTAATTTAATATGATTTTAGGGACTTTTTGTCTTAGATCATATATGCTACTCTAGATACGGTACTCAGGTTATAGTTGTGGGTCTGCAAAGGGGTTCAGCGTAGAAAGCTATCCGTCGTCTGGGACCCAATTTTTTAATTTGCAGGAAAATATTCTCCAGAGAAAATGACGCATTTTCTCTCAAAACAGGATTTTGCTATTCTCAATACTTATTCAAGGAGTTGATTCCTTTCAAAATCGTAGTTTTCACTAGGAGAAATGTAATTCACTGGTGAGATTGATTGGCAGAACACGATTCTTGGTGTCGTTTCTTGAGATTTGATTATTTTTGACAAAATGGAAAAGGAGGATCTTCATTTTCAATAATATAGCCAACGTGGGAGAGCAGCTTTTGCAAGAGCGTAGACGTCTTGTATATCAGAATCCATTCGGGTGAATAATTTTCAATATCTTTAAAAATAATTGTTTGTTTCTCGCTCACAAAAGTTATCTTTGCCATTTCAAAATTCGTATCAGTTCGAGATTTCTAACCAATAAACCCCCTCATTCAAATTCATAATTTACAGGGGTAACAATAAAACCTGTCGCTTTATGAGAATGTAATTGGTTTAAATATAAATTCTACCGAAATCATACTCGACATACGTCACTTATATTGTTTCTTCACATTCCTAAATCGTCCAAGAATAACTATTCCTACGTTTCATATTTCCCAAGAGAATTTGAAAGTATGAAATAATTCTCTAGAGAAAAATTTCCTATGATCTCAAGAATTGAGCTCCTGGAAGCTACGTCAATGAGTACGCTTGAGAACCCTTCACCCCCTCTCAGAGTTAGAATGTTTAAATTTTATTAATATTTGCTAAAATATTCATGAAATAAAATGTGCTTAATCCGTCTAATGAATCTTTTTGGCTAATACATATACTAATTTTGATTTTTCCATTGATATAATAATTTTGATTTTTCCATTGAAATCGAATCAATGTCCTTGAACTTTGGTACCTACTTATTTTATATGGAAATAAGATATGAATAAAAAATGATTGTTTTCTTTGCAATTGTGTAATGAAGTGCCACTGATACATTTACATATATAAGTATTGTTCTTTTATTATTGAATTTTTCAAACACCTGGAAATTCAATCCAGTCAAAAAATGGCCCTCAAAGGTATTAAAGTATTGGAATTATCTGGGCTGCTCCCAGTACCATATTGTGGAATGGTACTAGCTGATTTTGGAGCTAGCATTATAAGAGTAGATAAGGTAATACGTCCTCGAATTTCTTGAATTCACAATAACCTTTCTACAATTCTAGTTAGGATTCAACACAGATTTGGATTGTTTGGGAAATGGAAAGAAATCAATTAGTCTAAACTTGAAGAATCCCAAAGCCATCGACATAGTAAAATCCTTATCACATCAATCCGACGTACTCATAGAACCTTTCCGTAAAGGAGTAATGGAGAGGTTAGGGCTGGGTCCTGAAGTGCTAATGAAAGACAATCCCCGACTCATTTATGCAAGGCTCACAGGGTATGGACAGAAAGGGCCATTCAGCTCGAATGCTGGCCACGATATAAACTACGTAGCCATTTCAGGACTTCTTTCACTTTTTGGACGATATGGAGAAAATCCTATCCCTCCAGTGAATGTACTAGCCGACATAGGGGGCGGTGGTTTAACATGCGCCATGGGAATATTACTAGCTATAATAGAGAGAAATAAATCTGGTATAGGTCAACTAGTGGACAGTTCAATGGTAGAAGGTACTGCCTATTTGGGAAGTGCCTTTTATCGAGGCCAAAAACTACCTATTTGGGGCCAGGAAAGGGGAAGAAATATTCTAGACACTGGAACACATTTTTATGAAGTATATAAGACAAAAGATGGAAAATATATGGCTGTTGGGGCACTGGAACCACAATTTTATAAGGAATTGCTTGCTGGTGAGTTATGAAACTATTCAAAGACTTGCTGGTATCCGCGACTTCGTCCTTGTAGAATTTATGTTTTTCTTTGTGTTGTTCCATCTAGTTTCCGTTATCTCGTTTCCCGTTTTTTATGACCATAACTTATAAACTAACGGAACCCCCATACAAACTTTTACCCCCTATTAACCCCTTTAGGGGTTAAATTTCCAAAAATACTGAAACTCCTATTTCTTTTTTCCCAAAAAATACCCCTATACAAACTTTCAACCCCCATTTTACTCCTTTAGGGTTGAATTTTCAAAAACCCTGAAATACGTGTTTCTTTGAAATTAAGAGCCCATATACCAATTTCTATGACTCTTCAAAACTATAGAATACCCATACAAACATTCACTCCCTTAAATACCAATTTTATGTCCCTGACTTTGAAACTAACTATACAAATGTTCAACCCCCATTTTACCCCCTTAGGGATGGAATATCAAGAAAACCTTCCTTAGTGGTTGTCTAACGTCATTATTGGAATATGCTGTCACAATTTCAGCTCTTTAGGTCCAGCGGTTTGCTCTGGGCGTTGATCGTATGTCAGTGAGTCAGGACATGTAATTAGATACATATGTATAGATTACCCTCAAAGTGATATAATTTTGATATTTTTGGCTTTTCATTTTTTGATTTATATTAATTTCATATAAACGCCTCTTCCTCTGAAATATCTGAAAAACATTAATTTTTGTCTTTTTTATTCAAATTTACACTTATATCAGCCTGGAAAATTGCAAAATAAAATATTATAAAACCATTGCAAGTAATACAAAACGGAATAATAAAATGTATATTCAGATACCAGTTTCTTCAACCATCCATAAACATTTATATAAACCCAATGAATCACTCAATATCAGAAATTTATAAAATTTCAAAATATGCTGTTTAATGCACTCTCTCAACTCACATGCACACAAATAGGCGAGATCACAAACTCGTAAATTTGCATATGTGCTTGAAGTTGAAATATAGTGCTGTAAATCCTGGCACTCTCAGTGATCGGCGAGTTGCCATTGTCATTATTTTGCGGAAATTCTGAGGAAATGTTATTCTGTTTTATCTTATGAATAAAACAAAACTTGTGTCAGCATGTGTTATATTGAAATGAAGACTTCGTATTTGATAGCTGTTCTTGATGAGTTATTTTTAAATAATATTTATGGATACCGAGTGCTATGTCATTACTTTTTCAGCCTGCTTACATTGTAAAGAAATATTATGAATAACGTTTGGCTACTCGGCGATCGGCCACAGTTCCGAACTTGTTACGTCACATCCTGACACGGTTTCTGCAATGTTCAAACAAGAACATTTTTGTAATTTTTTTTTTGGAAAAACTAGGAAAAAAAATCCAATTACTTTTCTCATCGTTCTGGACATTGTGGTATTTTTTCCAAAAATTAGTGATCTTACCTATTGGCTATATCCGTGACTATAATACTCATCACTGTAAAAATATATGTACAATTTTGATAAAATCAAACTTTGATCGTTAGTCAATATTTTATCAAGGTATAATGAGATACTGTTTACTTCCTACATACTTGAAAAAATTGTTTCGAGATTCATTAGAAAAAATAATGGATCTCTCGATAAATTATTCATTTAATTTTGGAAGACATAATATAGAAAATAATAATAAGAAAAATATATTCTTTTTCATTGACAATTCAACTCATGTATCGCATAGGCCATAGTGCAATTGTCAGTTTGACAGCGGCAAAAGTTAGCTGCAACTTTTACAGCGACAAATGCACTAGTGGTTTTTTCACTTATTCATTTGTTTATCAATTATCGCGGTGGTGGTTGCCAAAATAAATAAAGTTTGCATTGATATGTTTCTAAATTTCTTATTCATTAAATTGTCCTGCCGAATTACACTCGATGTTTGTATTGATATCGGGTAAATTTGTGTTGTTCAAATTCTAAACTGTTTCCTTTAGCAATTAAACGAGAAAAACTGTCAACCTAAAAACGCTCCACCTTCGGTGTCGCGTTTTTAATAGTTGACAGTTTTTCTCGTCTAATTTCTAGGCAACAGTTTCTCATTGAACAACCCAAATTTACCCGATAAAATACAAACCTCTCGTGCAATTTTAAGTGATAATTCCATAATTTTTTTGATAAAATAATTGTTTTTTTGTGTTGTTCCATCTAGCTTGTGCCTGTGGCTTTGCCCGCTTCCTGTTATACCAATTTTTATGACATTAACTTAACGGCATCCTCATACAAACTTTCTCCCTCCATTTCACCCCTTAGGATTTAGATTTGTAAAAACACTGAAACATGTAATTCTTTATTTGTAACAAAGACCTAAATTTTTATGACCCTAACTTAAAAACTAACGGATCCCCCATACAAACTGTCACCCCCCATTTAGAGGTTGAATTTCCAAAAACACCTATTTCTTTATTTGTAACAAAGTCCTCAAATACCAATTTTGATGGCCCTAACTTAAAAACTAATGGAACCTCCATACAACGTTCCCCCCCTCCCCATTGCCTCCCTTTATGGGTTTAATTTCTAAAAACACTGCAACACATATTTCTTCATTTGTAACGGATACCTCAAATACCAATTTCCATGATTCTAATTTCAAAACTAACGGTAATTTCACCCCTTCCCCTTTTCACCACTTTAGGGATGGAATATCAAAAAGTTATTTCTTAGTGGTAACCTATGTCATCATAGGAATATGCTGTCAAAATTTCTGCTCTTTAGGTCCAGCGTTTGGTCTGGGCGTTGATCGTAAGTGAATCAGTCAGTCAGGACATGTAATTATTATATATGTATAGATTTATTATGTATTCATATATAATAATCTTTATTAGCATCAGCTCTCAATTATAAATTTAATAGTAGTAGTATAGAGTGTATAAATGAAATAGTATAGTATAAGTAAAATAGCATAAATAAAGTACAGAACACATAAAATACAATGCATGAACAAGTTAAATTAGCAGTATAAAATCGAAATAATACAAGAAGAGTTATTACAATGATGGGTTATAAACCTTTTATATATTTTACACATTGGCTTTTGAATTCTCTAAATGACGAGTATTCTTTCAATTCTCTTGGTAATGAGTTGTAAAGCTGTAAGCCTTTGATGAACACTGTGTTTGTAGCAGCATTAGCAATATTAATATAGAAATCATTGGAAGCATGTGATCTGGTATTGTGATTATGTATTTCTTGGAGATAAGTTATTTCTTCAGTTAGATAGGTTGGTAAGCATCCTGACTTGAGTTTATACACAAGCTTGAGCATATTATAAGCAGCTCTCTGTCGAACATTCAATAAATTCAAGGATTCCAACATGTAAGCTATTGATGTTCGTTTTCTACATAATATAATGGCTCTCATAGCACGATTTTGTAATGTATCAATTTGTTAATTATTCATCAGGTATATAAATGTTCCACAGAAATCAAGATGAGGAGATATTATGGTTTTATATATAGTTAACTTAGTAAAAGATGAAACCTTATTATTCAATCTATATAGGGTATTAAATTTTTCTTGCCATTTTCTTCTTAATATACTCACAATGTGATTTAAGATTCAGTTCATTATCTAGCATGAAGCCCAGGTACTTGAAATGTTTAGCTTCTTCAATAACATTATTATCAATCAATAAAGGGTGGCTGGATGTTACATTTTTCAATTTGTCCAAGTTATGTTTATTTGATAATACCATTTATTTGGTTTTATTTATGTTCAATTTCAAACCATTGTCATTCAGCCATATGGACAAATTTCTCAAATCTTGATTTATTAATGAAATAGTACTCTGAACATCCTCTACATATCCTTCGCAATAGATCATAGTGTCATCAGTAAACAATTTTATTTTGCAATTTTGAACATGGTCATTGATGAACAAAATGAATAATATTGGCCCTAGAGCATTGTATCCCTTATATAAATAATTGGATTATTTCTTGGAATGAATAAAGTTGTTATTATTATTTCTTTTATAGGCCTAGAACTGAATGAGGAAGAAGTACCCCACTTCGGAGATTTCGAAGCACTGAAGAAAATTTTCACCAAAAAGTTTGCAGAGAAAACCAGAGATGAATGGTGTGCAATCTTCGATTCCACAGATGCGTGCGTAGCCCCAATTCTAACTTTAGATGAAGCACCTAAACATCCTCACAACATTGCCCGGGATACTTTTGTTAAAACAGAAGAGTGTTACGCTCCAAATCCACATCCTAAATTAAGTAGAACTCCTGGTGAATCCAAGGCTGTGGAGCCATTACCAAGAACGGGACAGCACACCCAAGAAATATTACATTCTTTGGGTTTTTCAGCTGCTGACATCAATCAGCTTGAGAAAGACGAGGTTATTGAATGTTATTCAAATTCGAAACTGTGATATTTTTTAAGCAATAAAATACGATAAATTCAATTCCACTTCCTTTCAAGATGATAACTATGAAGGAATTCCAAGTTATTTCAATAACTTTGAGAAAATTAGCATAAATAAATTGAAATCTTATATTATCAATTAAAAAAAACGCAGTTCTAATGAAGTGTGTGTTAGATTTCTTAATGAGACTTTCTATACATCAGGGTATGCGATACTGAACTTCATAAACTCCTCATTGGATCAGGGTATGTTCCCAGATAAACTTATGCTGAGTTCAGTTGTTCCAGTTCCTAAAACTCTCAATCCAACTGAGGCCCTGGACTTTAGACTAATGAATAATCTGCCTCATACTGAAAAAGTTATTAATAGCTTATAACCAACTCCCAAAATACTTTGATACAGACAGGTTATTTATCACTAATCAGTCAGGTTTTTGGACATTTTGAATCTGCATCACAACTCACTGTATTGATTATGTAGGTAAATTTGTCGTGCCGGTGTTTTTAGATTTCAAAAGAGCTTTTCAAATATCAACAGAAAAAACCTAATTCTCAAATTGAAATATTATGGAATTGGTTTGAACAGTATCTTTTATATAGGAAACATACGAATTAATACATGATAAGAGAAGAGTTTTACGTCCACTTCTATTCATTATCTATTTAAATGACAAATTATATCAATGGCTGTGACTTCCTCAATCTCTTTGCAGATGATACTCTTGTTGCATGTCAAGGAGTCAATCCTGAAGTTACAGTTGTGAGACTGAATTCGGTTGATAAAAAAACTAAGTACCAATAAATTAAAAATGAATGACAAGCAACATTTGGGAATTGAAAACGATAATATTGATTGGGTGACTTACTTCAACTACTTGGGATTCATTATTAAAATATTTATCACTGAAGTGTCACTGTAAAAATATCTATGGGAAAATTACAAAAAATATATATTATTTCCCAAAGATGTTATATATAAAATACAATAAATTAAAGATGTGTAGAGAACTTCCTATATTTGGATTCCAGGTTGGGTTTCACTTTACAAACTATAGATGTCGCCATCTATAATTTGTTGTATTTCACATATTATCCTTTGTCAGAAGGTAACAATTCTTTGAAAGTTAAAGACCACATACACCATACACATGTCTCTTACGGGCGCCTTTGACGCTCAGAAATTGAATAAAAAAGTATTTTCTATTCGAAAATATTATGCATTCGAAGAAATATTCGAATTTGCTAGTAAAAATCTCAATATTTCCGAATCAGACGCGGGAACGCCCTCGCGGCTGATTCTAGCCAATTAGAACGCGCCGTTCAGTTAGCCCTGTTATAAATACGGACAAACTAGTCGACTGGAAATCAGTCTCCGCCGAGAAGTCAATTAGTACGCCTGCTTGGATGAGCCAACAAGTCAATTACTATTATCTTCAGCTGCCTTCTTTTATTGGATATATTTGGGGCCAGGGATTGCTGGATAAGAGTCAAATCATTTTTAACGTTTGGAATTTGGATGAATTTCTTCGTAAATGCTCAGAGGAAAATTGATGCCAGTCTTTTTTACAGTAGTCTTTCAAAATTTGTATGAAGGCGAGCCACAAAAAGCCTTCGAAAGGAATTCTATGAAATACTTCGCATCGGAGTTTAGCAGGTAGCAGCAAATAAAAATTGGAGTTTTCCTTTACTGATCCTGCCAACTACCATTCCTATCCTTCGCTTAGTAGTCTTGAACGAACCCTCTGACAGCCGAGCTGGAGACAGAGCTCATTGGATTCTAAGAACATGTTGTCACTCCGGAAGAGTGCACGAGTCCTAAGATTTCGGTCTGTAGAGAATCTTAGGTAATAGGCGCGATTCGTATAACCGTTAACTCAGTGTTTCGTAGTTCAGGTTCCGTACCAAGTCCTTCAGGTCCGAAACCGAATGAAGTTTCAATGCAGGGTCCTGGCTTGGAGATATTAGGCTTTTATATGAATTTCAGAATTCTGCTAGGTATCGCGATTTCCGAAACTAGGGGTATAAGAATTCACATTTGATAGTTCACTCAAGGACGGAGGAACTTCAAATCATGTTTTTATTTTAATCATTCAAGAGGAGAATAGTCGATTCCGTTAGCGAACGACTAGGAACCATTTTACAGTTTTCAGTGGACGCAGAAATTCTGTATATCTGTCTGTGTGCACACGGCCAGGAGGTACTACGATTTAAATAATCATTTTAATTCATCCGTGGTCAGTTTTATTTATAAAAAATTCAAGACATTCATAGATGTTTATTCTTGTAAAGTAATAAGTCAGATAGGGAAAATTTTCAAAATAATAAATCTGTTAGAAAGATTTTTATTCGAAAAATCTTTGTTAATAAATTCAAATATAAACGTTTCTTTTGGGAGTAGTGAAAAAACTACTGGGTTTGGTTTTATATTAGAAGTATTGAAAAATACTGTTTAATAAAAATACCTAGAACTTGCAGTTCATTCTCTCTGGACTTCGAAGCGGTAGATACGCGCGAGTATGGATCGAAGAACTCACGGAGAGTTTAGTCAGGGCAATTTTCACAATTTTTATTTTCAAAATCCAACTCGCGTAGACAACCGACACACATAGCGGTCGGTCCTGATGATTGCAATGCCAGGAAACGGCTATAAATGGATGGTGGCTCTCTCAGAATTAAATCAATATTCTCACCATTATATTCATTATTATGATAATTATAATGGAAGCAGCCGGTACCATTGCATCACTAATTTTTATACAAAAAAAAAGTCTAGAGAAAAAATGACATTGACAAAATATAAAATTTTGCTCATTTGAAGTTTATGCCAAAAAAAATTGTTGAGTGTTATTTTATTTTTGATTGCACACTTCCCACAAAAATATTTCAGTTGAATGTGAAAAGTTGGAAATTTACTCGAAAAGTGTATCATTGATGAGGTGTGAAAATTATTCACTATTCCACAATATATCAATTTCCAATTAGAGAGTCAATTCATACAAATAATACTTACTTTCCCTAACCAGTATTGGGGATATTTGGATTTCGAGGATTTCACCATTTACACTGAAAGTATTGACATGATTTGATAGGAAAAATAATTAGATGTGTACTCAAAAATATAATTGAAAAACAAATAATTTTCTTAAATATGAAGGAATGTTCAAAACTGTTCAATATATGCCATATCGCATAGATTCAAATAATATGATACAATATCACACTCTAAGGGCCGGGGCGCACATGTGATTTTCAGTAGCGCGACACAAAAATCGTGATCGCTAATAATAAATCACGGACCTCGCACTTGCGGCTGATTAATCGCAACTTTATTAGTACCAACATGGACTTTATAGAAACCGCCTGTGTGGTAGCTCTGTTATTACGAAAATCTTGAAACAGACGCAAAAAGCAATATTGGGTGCATTCACTTATAAGTCAATTCTATAAACTTTATAGTGATTTGAAAGATCATCCCCTAAAATGTACTGTCCGAGTGATTTATTTTAAACTACGACAATCGTGCCGCCACCAGAATAGAACAGTCTGCTTCTTTTTTATCGCTGTGATTATTTTGTAGTATAAGCGCGCATTTATTTTTAATGCCGTGTGTTCTATTTTTGTGACTAAATAATCTCGCTACTAAAAATCGCATGTGCGCCCTCACGTTAATATAGATGCATATGAAGTACAATTCTATTATGGTTCATGAAATGCCTTGAATCTGTGTCTCCCAGTGACTAATACTGCCACTTCGGATCAACAAAAATATGTCACTTTACTTGGAGGAATATAATTCATATAATTTCCTGCATATTATAACAACACTCATATTCTAGCACATTTAGGGGTTTAATATCTACTCAGTGTTTTCTCTATATCCAAGAAAAACATTCAGTGTTGAAAAACAATGAGGTCACAAGCACAAATAATTGTAAATATAGAAAATGGGGGGATAATGGAATCCTGATTTGAAAAATGCAGCCAAAAAACATTCATTTTGAATCAGACGAAACCGATTTAAGTATATAAAATGGTAAATGACGATAGAAAATAAGATCATGACGCCAAATATCGAGACACTCTAAACTAGAAATCACAATATAAGGAATGAGATTATTCGTGTTCATATGGAGCATTAAAAATATATGTCCTTATTTTTTCAAACATTTGTGGACCCGCCAGAACCTTTGGTGAAATTTTTCCAAATAAGTATTACAGGAATCATTCAATTGACAAAAACAATGTTCCAAAGTCATTTATCATTATATTGACGAAAAATTAATCGTGGCTAACAAAATAACTTTGTGATTTTCGAGGTTCTGCATAAAGCCAGTAGGGGGCTCATAGCTTATTTTTAATCATCAATCCCCCAGTCATTTTGGTTATAGAATAAAAAATGCCCAGGGTTCCACAAGAAATTATTGCCTCAAACACATTAGAAGTTAAAAAACTAGTTGAATGAACAGTCATAGAAACAAAGTAACTAGCTGAAAATGGTGTTCCACTGGAGAAATTTCTGGCCTGGAGTATCATAAACAAGACAAAAAAAAACAATTGTTGAATGACAAATTACGTAAAACAAAAACACGAGGAAATTCGTTGTGTGATTGAATATTCTGCACTTACTTTCAGCTACATTATACACACATACAATTAAACATTGCATCAAGCTCACGAGATCATACAAGCATACAAACAATCGAACAGTTGGTCAAGTTCAGTATTTCTCGTTGACCATGGCAAAATTATAGTACAACACTCATTGAGTGCAAAATAGGAAAAATAATATAATGTATGGACATAAAAAATAATACTTGTATTTTTAAGGTAACTGATGGAGTTTGTGTAGAGTATACAGGTTCTCTATTCTTTGGAATACTGACAATGTTGTTTCCAAGGCTTTCGGCAACATTTTCAAGGCTCTATCTATATCCTCTTGGCCTCCACAAACCTAAAAAAAAAAAAGATAATTGAATCAAATTGATAGTTGAAAGCCAGTAACGAATTATCTGCCTTTCAGTGATCGTCAAATTTTATTTCCATTTTTTTATGCTGAATTACGCGAAGAATATAGAAATAATTCATAATAACTCACACACCCACATTCATTACTGAACAAATTATTATTCAATACCACTGACAGTGGATCAGTCAACAGATGAGTTACCTTGAAAATTTGCTCCCAATATATACAGCATGTACAAAATTGAAAGATAAACAAAATTTCTTGATGAAATGTGAAACTGTTCATACAATATACCTGAATAGTATTTCTTTCTCTCAAAATTAAATGTTAATTTTCAATTATTTTGTAACCATATTTCATTGGTAGCCTTGGAAAAGAGTAAAGACGAGAGTTTTTATAGAAAACAACCCGACCGAATACCCGTAATAATAGAGATGTAAAGTCATAACAACTCTTAAGAGTGATGGGCACAATGATATTATAAACAACAAAAAACATGCTTATTCGCGGTAATAAGGGGCTTCTTTCAATGTAATTAGAATAACATTATTAATACCAGTGGCGTCCCAGAGGGTAATCTAATTGATATTAAGAAAAATAATCGTACGCCACTGTTTTTTGTATGTTAATTTTTTTTATTTGACCAAATAAAAATACATTTTTTTGTCTTTTCAATTTTTTTCGTATCTCGCTTCGTTTTTGAGAAATAAATTAAAATCCGTTTCCCTGCATGTAACAGGAAAGTACTAATTTCATCAAAAATCAGATCAACGCTTGGTGGGGGCTGGGCATAATTTTGATAACTAGAATAGAATAGAATTTATTGAGTACCAATAACAGCAGATTATTACAGACAATTATAATAATTTTGTGTGTGGTACATGTCAAAATTGCAGGGAATATTTTCCATTAAGAAATCACAGTTAAAAAAAAAGAAAAATGTTTTAGAATATGTAAGATATGGCGATCTCACCGGGGCGACTTTAATTGAGCTGTCTGAATCATGGTGCATTTGCTTTACATCCGCAGGAAAACCCAATAAAACCCACGGAACCATGCCATATTCTAAAAAACATTTCTTACTGGTCCCCAAATAAGGAGAAACAATAATAATAAAGGAAATATACAGAAAAACAACTAAGTAAATGTCATTTGATTTATATCTTCCAATCTATAGGGCTCTGCAGAAACTAATAGTTTTTTAATTACTTTCTTAAAACTAAAAAAAGTTTTAATTTCCTTCATGTTGTTCGACAATAAATTATAAAATTCTAGGCACTTATAGAGACAGCCTTTTTCTATGAGAGAGGTTGTATGGGGAGGGTAACAAAACATGTATTTATTTCTAGTTCTATAGGTATTTACATTAACATAATTATTGAACAAGTGCTTGTTTTTATAGACAAAATTTAGACATTCAAAAACATACAATGCGGGTAATGTTAAAAGATTTAAGTTTCTAAAATGCCCTCTACAAGAGTCACCAATTTTCAGACCACATAATATTCTTATTGCTCTCTTTTGTAAAATGAATACCTCTTGATAATGTGAACCCCCCCAAAATAATATTCCATAGCTCATTGAGGAATAGAAATGACCAAAGTATGCTGTTAGTAGAGCATAGCTATCAGTAACTTTTTTTAGTTCTCTGAGAGAATAACAAGATCTACTCAGTTTACCACATAGCAGTTGTACATGATTTATCCAATTCATATGTTGATCAATGGTGATTCCAAGGAACTTTGTGCTAGCATTATTGCTATATGTTATTTCTGTTTCATTTATGAGGACATGTGAGGGAAAATCATTGGTATTTCGACTATGTCTAAACAAAATAGCATTAGTTTTTTTAGTGTTTAATAAAAGGGTGTTGTCTTCAAACCAGTGAGCAATGTTATTTGTAATATCAATAGTTTTTTCACATAAATCCTCGTATTGCTTTTCTGCTATTAGTATATTTGTATCGTCAGCATAGTTTGTTAATAAGATTTGAGGGTCATTTACCAAGTTTGGCATATCATTGACATACAAAATGAATAGGATTGGACCGAGTACACTGCCCTGGGGTACTCCTAAGTTTATTGTTTGTATAACAACTTTTTGTGTTCTGTCAGTAAGATATGATTCGAACCATTTATTTGCTTGTCCACGAATACCAATTTTTTCCATTTTACTCAAAAGTAACTCATGATTCACACAGTCGAAGGCTTTCGATAGGTCCAAAAAAATACCATGTACTATCAAACCCTGGTCTAAAAAACTGAGTACTTTTTCAATAAAAGAAAA
The DNA here is from genome assembly GCA_018342105.1 of Gonioctena quinquepunctata. Lineage (NCBI taxonomy): Eukaryota > Metazoa > Arthropoda > Insecta > Coleoptera > Chrysomelidae > Gonioctena > Gonioctena quinquepunctata. The sequence goes on along the minus strand of JAFIRS010001491.1, from coordinate 301,466 downwards.
GATAGCTGTTGTGGTAGATTTACCTGCCTGGAAACCGTGTTGACAACTAGCAATTACATTGTTCATACTTAAGAAGGGGATAATTCGTCTGCACATTACAATTTTGAATAATTTGGAAAAACTAGATAGCATGCTTATGGGACGATGGTTTTCAATTAGGTGGGGGTCACCTTTTTTTAAAAGGGGTTTAACGATTGCAGCTTTCAGCCTAGAGGGAAATACACCAAGACTCAATGATTCATTAATTATGTAAGTGATAGGCTCTATTATGAATTTCCCAATTTTTTTTAGAAGAACATTACTTATATTATCCTCACCTGAAGAGTACTTGTTTTTCATGCAGGATATGCTCTCTAAAACTTCTTCTTGTGTGACTTCTGACAAATAAATGGAATTTGGAATTTCTCTTATATTGCTTTGATGTACATGACTATTTTTTGGGCCATCTCCAACCAATTGAGATGCCACTGTCGTGAAAAACTGATTGAAAAGATTGCTAGCCTGTTCTGGTGATGTTACCAATTCATCATTTTGATTTTTTATGCCGTTGAAACTTGATTTGGATTCTTTTTTTTTGCCCGTTTCTGTATTAACAATATTCCAGACAGTTTTGGTTTTATTGTCTGATTGTGAAATCTTCTCGCCATAGTATTTTTTTTTCTCACTTAGAAGTAGATTGGAATAGGATCGTTTATGGTCAGTGAAAACTTGTTTTGATATTTGATTGTGCTGATAAAGTTCTGAGCAAAGGTTTAAAGTATTTTTAGCTTCTAAAATAGTTTGTGTGATCCATTTTGGTCTCGAGTTTTTGGTTACTCGGACCCTTTTTAAAGGAAATGCGATATTGAAAAAAACCGAAAGGGAGAAAATAAAGCTATTGTACATTTCATCAAGAGATCGGGCATCATAAACTGTCAACCACGATTCATTTTCAAGAAGTGTGAATAAATGTTTATAATTTCCTGATCCATAAAATCTCTTGTACTCGTATGTTTCTTGGGAGATTTCACTATCTATATTTATGCATATGTGTTGACCATAGTGATCTGATATGTTTGTGTTTAGAACTTCGGAGTGACATAACAATAACTATTGAGGGTTTATTTGTGTCACAGTTTGACAGCCTGTGATAATTGATTAATTCGAGTTTTAATTCATTTTAAGTGCGTATATGCGAAGTCTGCGGAATTATCATGCCAAGTATTTACAGTAAAGCTGAATTCGCGGATCGATATTGTGTTTGTTTACGGGTAGATTGTAGGGGGGTCGATATGGCTCTTCAGCCTATCCGTACCTCGACCTATTCGAAATGAATAGAGCACAAGATAACAACAAAGAGAGTAATTTCACGGCTAATGAATTCAACTCATATTTTGCCGAAGTTGGTGTTGCCTTGACTAAAGAATTAGCGAAAGATAATACAGGGACAAATCTGAGCCCTTTCCGGCTTATTGATATCGAAAAACATGAATTTTCAGGTTCTCTTTTTATGAAACCCATTACAAATTCGGAGATTATCAATGCAATATATGAACTAAAAAACTCAAATTCACTAGACATATACGACCTAAACGCTATAACAATAAAAGAAACTGCCATATATCTAATAGAACCTCTAAAAATCCTCTTCAATGCGTGTATTGTGCAAGGAGTTTTTCCAGATAAATTTAAAATAGCACGAGTTCTCCCCATTTTTAAGAAAGGAAATAAAAACGAAATCGGTAATTATTGGCAAAATATTTGAAATTATTTTGAAAAGTCGCCTCTATAGTTACTTTATTAAACATAATATGATAGACTGCCCTGAATTGTTATCTCAACTAGATTTTCACGAACCAAGACTAAATAGCAGAAATGAAATTTGCTTTTATCTACCTCTACCGAGAATCAACGTTCCAGTGAAATCCCCAGTTTATAACATCTGTAAAACTTAATAACTTCTATTCAGAATGTGATATTTTTGTTGTTCCATTTGGACATTTCAACAACATAATTAGAAACAACTTAATGAATATGTAGGTCTAATTACAACAAACTTCTATTATTTGTACTATGCTCACTTCTGTACACTTCTGCCAAATAAATTCAAGTAGTATAAATTCAAATAGTATTATTCAAATGCTATTTCTATTTTTGTATATATTATGGTGTGTATTATTGTATGACCTTACTGATTTTGTATCCTATTTTGGTAATCATATATTTTGTATTCGATTATGATTTTCTATCATTAAGGATTGACCTATACTTAGTCATAACTTAAAAACTGTAATCCATATATTTGTCTTGAATTGGGAGTACTCCTGTTAGACAATAACCCAATTTTTTTTTATAACTTATTATATAAACTGACACTATAATTGATAGCTTTGAAAAAAGGAGAACACACTCTAGCTGCAATCAAAGGCATTTGATTGTATATCACATTCAATTCTTGTCAGTAAACTCGAAGTTTATGGTATAAGAGGGGTATCTCTTACTCTTTTTTCATCATATCTATCAAATAGACAACAATGTGTTGCACTCGATTCGAATAATGTTTCAGAGTTTAAACTTGTCAAATGTGGAGTACCACAGAGCTCTGTTTTGGGCCATCTCTTATTTATAATTTATGTCAATGATCTCTCCACTTACATGTCTCCTTATGGCTGTATTGCTTTTGCTGATGACACTACCCTTACTACTTCTGGTAAGGAAGGACAAGTGCTTTTGAATGAAATAAATCTGGCCCAAGAAAAAGCGGCAACATGGTTCAGAAGGAACAACCTGAAGTTGAATTCGAATAAAACTCAACAAATCTATTTCTCACCAATTGCGTCCAATAGGGATTCAGTCAAATTGTTGGGCATTTTTCTTGATGACACCCTGAACTGGTCAGTTTACATAGAGCAGCTTAGTAATAAAATCTCCAAATATATATTCCTACTCCGGAAACTGAAGAATATTATTGGAGTGCATGCAATGTTATCAGCTTATTATGCATTCTTCCACTCCCAAATTTCTTACGGAACAATTTTATGGGGAAATAGCGCAAAAGCTATTAACATATATTCTTCAGAAAAAAGCAATAGGAATAATCACTGGTGCTGGTTATGCTGATTCATGTAGACCACTCTTTAAATCCTTAAAAATCATGACACTACCATCTATCTACTTATACTAACTTTTATTAGAAATTCATAAAGACCAAGTAGATTATGGAAAAAATTCTGACTTTCACGATTATCCCACCAGGAGCTGTCAATTAATCAGGCCAAGCAAATTCAGATTGCATAAGACTAGCAAAAACTCTCTAGATGTGAATCTCTACAATGCACTCACTCTATATGTAAATAATCTAAATCCATGTAATTATAAAAAACATTTGAAAGAATTTTTGATTTCAAATGCATTCTATTCCAGAGAAGAATATATGGCTGCCCTGAGGACTGGTACTCAATAACCATAGTATCTCAGAGAAAAAAAAGGATAATTTTAACATTTAGTATTTTTATAATTTTAATATTTTTTTTTTGAAAAATCAATATTTTATCTATACTACTACTGTTTTTGTTTTGTAATTTGACGTGTCTTATTTGTATCTTCGCTGTATACCTAAAAGATCAGTAAACTATCTATCTATCTATAAGGGCTTTTGAACATTACCCTTCATCTATTCAAGACCCGGGATTCCAAGACTCCTTGCAAAGCAAATCAGTTTCCTGGGAGCTAAGTTCTTGATGTCTGAGGGCGGTAGTGAAACCCCTTCGAGGAACTTAAGTATTTTGCAGCACAGGGCTTGGCAGTCGCAAAGCAGGTGTTCTGCTGTTTCAGCGAAGTTCTCGCAGTAACGGCACAGTTCACTGTCTGATCTATCCATCTTTTTGAGGTGATACCTCAGTGGACAATGTCCAGTGGGCAGTCCCGTTACCAGTTTCAAGTCTTTCTTGTCCAACTCGAGAAGCTGTTCAGCTTTCTTTGGTGATGGGCTCAGAAGCCTTTTCGCTTGTCTTTGCCCTGGTACCTTATTCCAGTGGGTTTTAATTTCTTCTTTGCCTTTGATTCCCTTGTGACCTGGCACCCACATCAGAGTAACCTGATTGTTCGTAGCCAGTTGTCTTAGGGAGAGTTTGCAGTGCCAAATCAGTCTAGACTCACAAGTGTGTGACTTTAGAGCTTTTAGTGCTGCTTGGCTGTCTGATAGGATATAGATCTCTGCCCCCCTGAAGCCTCTTTCAAGGCATTCATGGGCGCAAATTTCTATAGCATGGGTTTCTGCTTGAAAAATTGTTGGGGCTTTGCCTAGGGATTTTGAGAGTCTAAAATTAGGACCCGTTACTCCCACTCCTTTTCAATGTCTAAGAGAAACACATCAACCGTATCCGAGCAGATGGAATTTTTGCAGCTCTTTAAAATGAAAGAAGAACACAAAATATCTTAGAGCACTTCGACGTAATCCCTTCCAGTAGCACGCGGAGATCTTCTTTTCCGGAAAGATGGATAATAATAATAATTTATTGAATCCTTTAAGATCAAATACATGATATAGGATACGTCAAGAACACAAAAAGGTAGACAAATAATCAAAATACCAAAATATAAATGTCACATATACACAAATAGAACTAACATTTTATCTCGAATTTATAACAAATCAAATGTAAAATATAAATGTCATATATACACAGACAGAACTAACATTTTATCTCGAGTTTAAAATTCAGAAATGCTGTAGAAACAGTTTTCTTGAAGATATTTCTTCAATTTTGATTTGAACATATTTTTGTTTTGAATTTTCCTTAGATCAGTTGGAAGATTGTTGAAAAATGTAATTCCTGTATATGACGGACTGTTCTTAAAGAATGATGTGTTATGAGTCGGGATCCTAGTGGAATAGTTATGATGTTGGGAAAGTGTCGTACATATGTTTCTGTTTCAGAAATAACATTATACATTTAAAAATATATATACATGGATATGTTACGATATTGAATCTTTTAAAATATTCTCTAGAGAAATCTCTAATCTTTAGATTGAAAATGAGTCTGATGACTCTTTTCTGTAGAATAAATATTCTGTTGGAGTTGCTGGAGCTGCCCCAGATGTTGATATTACAGGAGATGTGGGAGTAGATTATGGCATAATAAATATTGACCGGTTGAGTTATATCAAAAATATTTTTCAGTTGTAGAATGGCATAATAACCACTATTTAACTTTTTACAAACCGCATTTATATTTGCTTCCCATCTCATATCAATATCTACGAAAGTTCCGAGAAATTTATTATTTTCAGACAGATTAATTACATCATCCATCACTCTTAGTTGAAAATTTGTTACAATTTGTGATCTGCGGTAGAACTGCATATACACCGTTTTGTCTGAGTTCACAATTAAATAATTTTTTTCACACCAGGTTGTGAATTTCTTTGACAATATATTCAATTTACGTTCCTCGGGACTGTCAGCATAAGCAGCCAAAGTTGAATCATCAGCATAGAGAACTATACATTGTGTGCTTATATGAAGTGGTAGATCGTTTATGAATAATAAAAAAATCAGTGGACCTAAGCTGGAACCCTGAGGAACTCCCAGGTCCATAGAATAGAAATCAGACCTATGCTCTTCAATTTTGACAGATATTTTTCTAAGGCGCATGTATGAGACTAACCACGACAGAAAGTTACCACGAAATCCTAAAGAGTAGAGTTTGCTTTCAATAATGTTTAGGTCAATGGTATCGAATGCTTTTGATAGATCGAAAAAGAGTGCTCCAACATATTTTCCTTTATCTATAGAATCGTAAATCTATTCAAAAAAGTTGTAGGAAGCACTTTCAATCGACTTTTCTGGACAAAAACCATGTTTCAGCCAAAAAGTTTTTGATAATTAATAAAAAATTTGACACCCAATCCTTAACGTTTGGCGATTTAACCCTGGGTCACCCTGTATAAGCCTACTTCAACCTCCATTTGATTTATAAATAACATGAGCAATTACAAAATATCATATATTATAAGGTATCAATACTTTGGATTCTGAGATTATGAGTAAAGTTGCAAGTGTCTGTTTATATAAAATTTTATAGATGATTTGTGATTTGAAGAAATAACATAAATATTGAAATCGTTGAAAATATACACCCAACAAGAGCAAACTCAACTTGAATATAAGAAATATTTAGCAATAAACCTGCAAAAAGTGGGAATGAAACATTTTAATGTTATTGAGTAAAAAATAATAATAAATAAACAGGGAAAGTGTTTTCTTTATCATTATAAATATATGATTGATTATGATGTATTCTAAATTATGAAATAAAATAATTCTTACAACAGTTTTGTTTCAACATTTGAAAGAAAAATAGGATGTGTTATTTGATAGGAAATAGTTTTTTTGTATGTCCACCACTGGAAACACATTCAAGTTCTGATTCCATCACCATGTAACACCCTGTGATAGTATTAGTCTCAGGGTAAGGTATGTTATATTTTTTAATTGAATGATGTGTATTGAGAAAAAGTGACGAAAGAGCTTATATTTTAGTTATTTAGAAATTTTAGTTACTCACATGGACAGAGATTATATTCATATTGAAATAAGCCAGTCAGAATTGCTACTTTGTAGCAGTATAAACAATAGGCTATGCCGTCTGGAGATAGTGGGCAATGGATATTTTTCCATCGTGGGAGGTCTTGAACTTGCAATTTTTTCAACTAAGCATAAGCATAATGCTAAGACGCGTGGTCGGAGTTCGAATTGTAGTCATTCACCATGAGTTTCTTGGTTTTAGCCAATTAGAAAAGGTTAAACATGAAAATATAGATCTGGATATAGATATAGAGAGTTCGTCGTGAGAAATGATACGAGTTAGTCACGGGGATGCGGTGCGTCTAACGTGCTTGAGCGAGGAGGCGGCAGTTATTAAGTTGGCTATGGATCGAAATTTAGGTTTAAGTGAGTTTTCGGGATCTAGAAGTTGTAGGTGTTAAAATATAGAAATTTTGTCGAGTGCGAATGGATCGAAAGGAGAAACTATATGAGCGTATCATGAAATAACCTTGGAAATTCTGGAAGATGGGATAGGTGTTCGAATATGGAAGAAAATCAGTATTACTGGGTGAGTTGCGAGGCTTATAGTAATCACAAAATAACCTAATGCAGATCTTATGTTTTTTTTTACATTAAAATTGTGTACAACATATTTATAATTTGAACTTGGGAATAGTTGAATAATTTAAACGTTTACGTGAGTCATACGAAAGGGGTTAATATTTATTAACTACAGTGAAGTACGAAAGTCCCAGGAGAAACAAATTTGATCGTATGTTGAGGAGACTATTTTTTTGGCATATTGGAGTATGATCTCTTTCCTTAAGATAATTTTTGGGCTTGAATTGTTCTGAAGTAGATGGTTTCATGTTATTTGGTGGTAGACTGATTTGTTGACAAACTTTAAGTTGTTTTTTTTTTAATTTAATATAAGTTTTTTTTTAATATAAAATAAGTTAAAGTTATTTTGTGTATTATTTGAGAAAGTATTAAATAATGAAAAAGGGAAAGAAACATGAAAATATACAGAGTCTAGTTCATTTTGAAAGATCTAATTTTGGGAGAGGCAGTAACTGGATACTGGAGAAAAGTTATAGTAAGTATTGGAGGAACATTTTTATTTGGAAGAAAAGTTATTCAAAAATACCACGCTTGTTAAACCCATTCAAGCAAACTTGGTCTAAAACTAAACATTGCCTTATATTTTTCTAGTATAACATTCTATAATAGTTTGTGTTGTGTCGAAATGTTCTTTTGACATTGTAACACATATTATCGAATGATAAGCGATAGATTGACTATTTTACGAGGACTTGGAATGATATAAGTAAGTATAGAGAATTTTATTGTATAAACTAGTTGAGTGCGCAAACTGGGGGACATGTCAGGTAGACATAATAAAGAAAATTAGGAAAGCCAAGTTTATGGTTCTTAAATGGCGACAGAAAGATGGGACTTTTTTGTGAGAAGTGTTATTTTATTGAAGAATTAATAAACAGTCCATGACTCTGTTTTACACTGGTAACATTGGCGGGATAGTTCTAAAGAAAGTTTTTTTAATGAAAACAAACAATTGACCTGTTCTACAATCATCTATCCATCAACTGGAGGCCACATGGTCATATTTCTTGTGTCAGTGTGACTCACACAATAAATAAATAATTGAAGTAGAATAATTTGAAAATTAAATTAGATTCAAATCAATATCTGGTTACTTGGACAAATATGTACTTTTCATTTTAATTTGGGTTTCATGGTTGGTATGCTCACTATATAATGTTTCATTAGGAATTTCAAATGAAAATATAATGTAAAATCCTACAAAACTGATACTTTAAACCCAGCTCCACAATGATATATTAACTTACCCTTTTCAGTAAAACTTCTTTGGTGGGTAGAGTATATATTGCAACTTTAGCACCATTTCTGATGATGAAAGAATGATGTTTGGATAAAGTCTGATCATATGCTTCCCTACAGGCAGTGGATGTGCTTTCTTCATCTTTGAGATCACATAGTTTCTTCAAAAACAATTTTATAAAATCTGAAAATTATATTGTGTCTCAGTTGAAATTTGTTTGCAAATAACAGGACAGAACAAAGCCCTTTCCTTTTGATGTTCCCATTAGGTTCCTTCATGTAAGAAACAGTAGAGACTACCCACCTAGACCTCTATGTATCCTAAGTAAAGTCCGAGTTCCCGAGATATAACCTTTCTTGTTGAGTAAATCATTTTGTATCTCGTAATCTATCATTGTTTTGGCTGTGGCAAGTTTTCCCTCATTTTTTGGATCTTTTATTAGCTCACTTAATATATCAATTTTGGCTTTGAGATCTTTGCTCACGAAACCAAACACAGTGCCCATTAAAGTGAAAAATCTAGAACATATTTTTGTATATACCAATATTTAGAAAACAAAGAGAAGTCCTGTACATACTTATTCAACTCTTCGAAGCTTTCTAGGTATTCTTGTAGTTGTACGTCATCTTCATCCAGAAGGGCTGCTCCGAATTTTTCATGAACTATTGCAATATCGAATTTTTCTTGTACTTCAGCCATAATCTTGGGATTTCAGATTGTCTTGGTTTTTGTACTTTATAGGTTAAGACAAGTTGTTGGCAGATCAGCTGACGTTTCAACGAAATGTCAACAAATCATCCACATGTTTTGTGGAAATGTCATTTTATTGACACTTGGAAGTGTCTATATCCACCTTTACGTTTTTTTATCCAATGTTTCAGTGTCAAGAATTAGGTTATAACCAAAGAGAGTAAACGTTATCTGAGTAGGAGGTACTAATAAGCTCTAGCAAATCAGAATCTTGTAGCATTAACGCGTCATAGTGACGTACATGGACATGAGTACACGTAACATACAGAGTGGACCATTATACATTCAAGAGCCTGTAACTCTCAGATACCAGAGTGCGGAGTGCGCTAGTCCACCACTGTCCAGGGAGAATGGTGGCCATGACATGTCCACAAACGTCACTCACAAATGATCTTTCATCTCTTTCATTAGTGTCATCTTGTCTAATGGGGAATAGACTCTCCTACTCAGATAACGTTTACGCTCTTTGTGTACAACCCACGTAGGAAGGAAGGTGTATCTTCCTAACTGACACCGATTTGGGCAGGACCGTACGGGGTAAAGAACACTGAAATATAACCTTATAAGAAGAGGATGAGCTGCGCTTAGGTGTTGCTTTTCTTTCGTGTTTTATATGGCTAATAAGACACTGCTCATACAATAAATAACTATTTTTGCCTTACTTCGGGCATCAAAAATTTCATTTAGTGAAAATTATCCCTTAAATCCCAAAATGTAAATACTTTAAGTTTAAAATTTGTCTTCGATTTCAACTCGATTTGACCTTGACTTTCGAATAATTTCCCTTGGACACTGGCGCTATTTGTGGTTGTTTTGGGAACTTTTAAAGACAAGAATATTTCTGACAATTCATAGAATGACTTAACCGTACACTCGACGTGATGTTTCAGGCATAATTGAAACCATTATAAATAATTATCTACCAAAATTGGCGATGCAAAGATTTGCTGCGCACCTATGGACTTGGAACGTGCAGCGCCGAAGTGGCAGAACAGGGCGAACTCGTCCGTATATTGTCACCATTGTTTAAAGAGAAAGAAGATACTCTTTAAACTATGGTGACACTTATCCGCATTTACCGCTTTGATAAAAAGGGTATTTACAAAGTTCGCTATTTTAAATTTTTCGGTGGCAAACACTAAAACTGCGCGGCGTTTGTGTTGTAAGTTTTTTAATAAATATTCCTGATAAATTTCCACATTTATATAAACAATCAATTTTTGTATGCTAATAATTATAATCATCTAAAAAAACATGAATGGAATATATCTTTATTCATGTAATAATACACATTCAAAATTATTTTTTTTCTAAAATTCTGACAGTAGACGAACAATATGAAAAAAAATCGAATGTGGTCAGGGGACCTCCGTCAGGAACAAAGTTCCTTACGCTTTTCCTTCAACTCCGAATGTAATTCGATATGGAGGTTTATCATCACGTAAGGAAAAAGCATTATGCTTCCTCCATGCGGCTTTCTCTCTCTGTAATATGTATATTTTCATTATATTATAAAAAATTATGTCCAAAAAAGGATATAATATCCGACTTGTATTCGCATATATATCCTACCGCTCATGTATCATTTTAAATTTCCCGCAAGGAGAACAGCAGTTCGGATGGTTTCGTACACCTTCGGAATCGTATGAGCAAGGGCTAGACGCTTGTCACACATACTCGTATATAATAGAAAGAGACAGAGAGAGAGAGAGAGATGTGACGATTTCTACTAGTCAACACCTACCGCAAGCCGCGTAAAGGAACTTCGTCCAAAATATATGTGAAAATGTATGTATGTAGAAAAGAAATCAATATTTTTAATATATTTATTTATATCTCTTTCATATTCATATTTTCATTTAATTTTTTATTTTTACGTGTAATTTGCTGCAACATTAAAAATGTCAGTTTTTATTAAATTTTATCAGTTGTTTGTGAAAGCATTTATTCACCTTTAATCCTACACATTAATGATTTGTTGTCGCTGCTGCTTGGCTGATCACTTTCACATGTATGCTAGCATCACCAACAAAGCCTGTGGACACCAACAAAGCCTGTGGATCTGACGGAATCCCGCCGATTGTTCTCAAGAAATGTGCCCCCGAACTAACACCTGTTCTTTGCAAGTTGTTCAACCACTCTTACAATTTGGGGGTATTTCCGTCCAATTGGAAAATTGCAAGAGTACAGCCAGTCCCTAAAAAAGGCAAAAAGGCCCTACCTAGCAACTACAGACCTAGCGCACTGCTATCTATTATTTCAAAGGTCATGGAAAAAGCCATCAACATCGAGCTCATGAAATATCTGGAAGACTCAGGAATTGTCAACGATAGGCAATATGGCTTCCGCCATCAGAGATCAACTGGTGACCTGCTCGCTTACGTCTCACATATATGGCAGCTATCTATTGAAAAGTATGGAGAAACTTTAGCTGTGGCATTAGATATCTCCAAGGCGTTCGATCGAGTTTGGCACCAGGGACTCCTCGCCAAGCTTCCGTCTTATGGCTTGCCCCCTCAGCTGTGTTCTCTGCTTGCTAGTTTTCTCTCAAACAGGTCTCTCCATGTAGTGGTCGATGGAGTTTCATTTGACACTCTACTCATAAATGCTGGTGTTCCGCAAGGATCTATTCTCGCACCAACACTATTTCTACTTCACATCAACGACCTGTTGAAAGCAACTTCATGTCCAGTACACAGCTTTGCCGATGATAGTACCCTCCATACCGCTTTCTCTTCCAGGGCCCCTATATCAGCCCGTGAAACCAGAAATGAACGAGGAAGAAATGTTAATAATATAAATATGGACTTAGCAACAATTCTCGAATGGGGATCTAATAACTTGGTAGAATTCAATGCAAACAAAACACAAGCATGTCTTTTCTCTAGAAAAGCCGATCTCACTGTGCCTAACATAACTTTGTCAGGAGTAACCATACCACTAAAGTCATCCATATCGATGCTTGGTATTACTATCAGCAATAACCTTTCCTGGGAAAATCACGTAAGGTCCATTGCCAAAAGTGCATCCCAAAAGTTCGTGCCAAGAGCTATTTCACCCCCAGTCAGCTGCTTATGATCTATAAGGCACAGATCCGACCTGTCCTGGAATACTGTTCCCATATTTGGAGTGCGGCACCTAAACATATCCTGAGGCTATTGGATTCTGTCCAAAAAAGGGCAATTCGTCTCGTCGGTGATGCCTCGCTTACAAACTCGCTCACTTGTCTGGAACACCGTAGAAAAGTTGGCGATTTGTCTCTGTTTTATAGATATTTCCATGGGCGATGCTCTTCTGAAATATCAACAATCGTTCCTGCTTTGGCAGTCTCTTCGAGATTAACCCGTCAAGTTCAGTCATCACACCCCTTCGTGGTCACTTTGGAGACCTGCAGAACATCACTTTCCAAAGACTCGTTCATCCAACGAACAGCGAGGCTTTGGAACTCATTGCCCAGGGAGGTGTTCCCCGAGGCATACAACCTTCAGAAATTTAAGAAGAACACCAACTCCTACCTTCTTTCCCTTGGTTCCCACGATGTTCTCTGAACATTACAGGATATCCCTTTTCGTGGGAACCAGAACATAAAAAAAAAAAAAAAAAAAAAGCATACTTCCCGCTTCTGACATACGTGACCCGATGTGGTTTGTAATGGGTAAAAACCCAGTTGAAAGCACTTGCTCCTTCACGAATATAAGACACTTTTCTACTTGACAATAAATTACATGTAAACACTACAATGACAGGCGAATAACGTGTTCGTGGTGCACGTGCTCAGTCCTTTGCGGTTAGCAAACGACTCGTCTCAATCTGATTTGTATTCATTACTAACGCAATTTCCGAAACCATAGCTCAATTTATTTCGAAGAGTATACACGCCGAATGACAACGCCACCGTAGTTTTCAGGTTTGTAACCAAAAAAATTTAACTATCGGACTTTACAAACAGTTTATTTATCAGAGGTTCAATAAATACGGATAAATTATACGCCACTGTGGCACCACTTGCAAAGGTGCTTCAAGTCCATTTCGCCTAATTTGTAAGCTTCCTAAGAACAAGAAGGATGAGATGAGATCTAGAAATTTATGTGTGTTCCCCATTCTATTTCAAAAGCAATAGGCCTTTTTACGACTCGTCTTTTACTTCTACTTTTACCTCTTAAAAGCATTCATCATTTGAGGTTATAGCACAAACTATCACATTAACAATTGAATGGATCAAAATTACCCGATGAAATGTTTTTTTTTACACAACTGATGGGATCAGGATGTTCTAATGTTGGACCACTTTCTCCTACGAAGACAAGTGATCAAATATATGTATCTTTATTAACATGATCAATGGACGAATAGTCACACTTTAACAGAAAAATAAAAGATTAATAAATATAATATATAAATAAATAAGTAAATAATTCAGAATAAAAAAATACAAAAGCAAATTTTTAAATATAAAATAATATCAAGATGAAAATCTTGATTGAAGCCCGGGACTCGAAGTGATGGCGCATTTGCTGTTTCAGTTGGAGGAAAACCCGGAAAAACCCACAACACCATCAGAAATCAGATCATCAACTTTCTCATAGAAAAGGACACATGCTCCCTGGTAGCTGAGAGAATCAATCTTGGAAAATACACGGCAGTCATCGAAGAGGTGCCAACAATTAGTGATGGCGCATTTGCTGTTTCATGAAGATTTAAACAAGGCGAGTGCAGAGATTCATCCATCACCAAACGATTTTGTTATCACGAATGATAATCAGAAAGCTTCCATTTCTTGGACAAGATATCTGTCTACTCATAATTCCAAAATTGTGGATACATTTGCCGGTCAGCTGAAGTCTATATTGAGATGTACTTTTTGTAATTACTGCTCCGTTACTTTTGAACCTTTCTGGGTACTTTCAATCCCTATTCCAGACTTGCCAAACGAAGTCGTGAATTTAACACAATGTATTGAACTTTTGACAGAAGAGGAGACTTTGACTAACGATGCGAGCCCATACTGTTCAACTTGTGGAATGGAAAGGGAATTCAAAAAGATGATTCGTATACAAAAATTTTAGTTATACATTTAAAACGTGTTTCTTCGACTGATGGCAGTAAATTGGACAATGTGATTAATTTTCCCATACATAATTTGAATTTGGACCAATATTCTGCTCAGGATGGAATGAATACTCTTTATAATATCTACGCCATATCTAATCATAGCGGCAGCATTTCCAATGGACACTATACTTACTGCATATTGCAAACACCCTTATTCTAATTGTTGGCACCTCTTCGATGACTGCCGTGTATTTTCCAAGATTGATTCTCTTAGCTCCCAGGGAGCATGTGTCCTTTTCTATGAGAAAGTTGATGATCTGATTTCTGATGGTGTTGTGGGTTTTTCCGGGTTTTCCTCCAACTGAAACATGATCAATCAGTTGGAATCGAGTATCACCTAGTCCACATCTTTTAACCCACAAATCACATGTAGCACACTCACAACTTTTTAGATGTTTTTGTTTTGTTGATTTAATTAGTTTTCGACGATATTCGAGACAAGGCTTTGGAAAACTAATAAAATAAAATGTTTTACTACGTGTAGTCGGTGCGACATATTCAATAACAACAACGATTTTTAGCTTCTTTTTTACTGATAACATTATACATTTTTATTAATTTGATTGTATTGTTATTTTATTCTTAGTATAAAACAATCAAAACTATAGAACTGATCGTAGATTAATAATCGAAAACGTTTTTTAATACATTGAAACCTTTATATTCACGGGTTATACATGTATAAAGTTCCCGAAAAACATGGCGGAAGTTGAAGTATGCGCATAAAATAATTCCAGAATTAAAAGGCCTATGAGTATCGATGTCGGTGGACTAGACGTTAAAACCTAGATTCCTATACCGCGCCGAAGTACTTAGACTGTGACCGGCAGTCCTCATGCTGTCGTCACACCATCCGTAATACTCCGCGCAACTTAGACTGTGATTTATACGCTTGCACTCTGCAATGCAAACGTGAATGCAAGTCGATATTCTGTATTTCTCTACACCGGCAAATTTACGGCAACTGAATGAAAGCAGATTACAAAGTGGACTATTGTGATAAGATTGTATTCGAAAATTCTGGGAAACAATGCCATTCAAATTAGCTACAATATATTTGAGAATTGTATTTAGATAAAAATTCGATTTTTAGCGTATCACTGAAATTGTACATAGAGTCTTAAAAATGATAGACCTATAATGGATGGATAATAAAATATTCACAAAAAGTTTATGGTGCTATTGATGAACGACATTAACAATGAAACCTCAAAAGGAAAAAAATATTTCCGTAATTGTGGTTATAAGATAATAAAGAGTACAATTTCTCAATGTAATAAATTCACTGCATGCTACCACGATTGTTCTGCAGCATTGTGTTTTTTCTTTCAAAGGTGCAATTGAATTAATTTTCTCTTCATGATCTTTTTTCACTTGCCTTCTTACACACCCTAAATGATCGACGATTGTATTTGTATTGCCGGGTACAAGCTGCAAGCCGGAATTTGACACGAGCCTATACACAGTGTAAATGTTACGAATGTTCTGACGTGAGCATGTGGATTTTGTACCTCTGCACGGAATAGGAATTTAGGTTTTATTGTCTAGTTGTCGGTAGCGGTTTATTAGCCACAATTTTCAAAACAACATCTCTATGCTTTAATATGAAGATGAAGTGGTTTTTAAATTAATAGTAATTAATACTTTTTCATTTTTCACTTTCTGAATAAAAAAAGTTACCAAATTCTTGGTGAAAAATGTTGTGATGGCAGAAGGTGAAATGTTACATCATTCCGGTTATCTGGTAGAAGGTAGAAGAGAAGGGGAAAACCGTGTAGATATTAAATTCCTTTTCTGCAGCGCGTGTTGCGTGTTAAACACAACACCAGTTCACTCCATCGGCGTTTCACACGTTTTTTAGCACTTGAGGTTTTTTAACACTTGAGGATTTTTAGTGAAGTTTTGTCAACTCTTTTACTACGTCTAGGTATCTATTCCAATAAGTAGGTGAGATTTTAATCATACTTTTGCCTAACCGAGATTATATTCATACAGATTGATTTTATGAAATCCGAATACAATATGTTAATGATATGTACCTACATACTAACATATTTTTGCATTGTATTGTATTATTGAATATAACTACTAATTATTTGTAGCTGTAGAGTGAGAACTTATACATAAACACGTTTCCTCACAAAAAATATTTCCTCAAATTCTGATGTTATCAAATAATAATACCATCAGCAAAATAGAGAAAGTGGTTATTCATAATAACTCATATTCGATTGGGAGTTGGGAAATTACATTTTTTGTAAAGCACAAAATATGGGATTGAGAGTATTTAATTTTTAACAAGATACCTACCCTTCTCCAAATAAAGTCTTGAACCCTAGGCAAATGTAACTACAGAATAACACTAACAGCTGGCTAAAATTCAACATCACACACTTCAAAATACTGAAATCACATATTTGGCAATCAATTCAAATCATATATGTTGCCCCAGAAACCATAGAGAATTGCCCAAGGCCTCATCAGTACCTATATTATTTGTTGTATCTACCTATGGGAAATAAACCTTTCTTGTATCTCCTTGTATAGTTTGTTTCACGATAAATGGTTCCGACTTGATGACTGCAGTAAAACTACCCAGTGAACCAGAATCAATCACATAGAAGTTGCGAGGAGTTACTGCGGGGATATGCGACTTTGCAATGTGGATACAAAAAAGAGGCACCAGTAATTATTAGCGAGCGGTTAACGTCCGTAAACACGCACATCGCCAGTAATTACTCAGGACATTGCGAAGTGTAGGGTTTCACAGACAACCACAAAGCAATTTAGCAAAACAGCAGTTTTTTGAAAGAATATAAATAGAAAAATGAAAATTTAATGCACCTCCAATGGAAGTTAAATTAATGAATACATTCATAATTACTATATTAACCTTTCAAAAGCATTCCTTTTATATTTGCCAAATTGATCAAATTAATGTAGATTTTGGATTTTCCATGGAATGAATGAATTTGATATTTCTTTAACATCCTATTAAACATCCATGTTGATCGAAACATTTTCGCCTTTACAGTGATATTGTAAAGCCGTCAATTTAGCCAGAAGGCCGAGAAGCGATGTTAAAAGTTATTTTATTCGTAGTATTCAAATGTCTCTTTGGAAGAACGGGTATTCCGCTGCGGCCAATGCGTTGCGCCACCTAACACCGTGTTAGCAACTATTTCGAATCAACACATATGAACACCTAAGAAGTATTGAACTTACGAAAACAGAACATCAATAAATCTACAGAAATTCACAGAAACATGTAAAACTCCAGAAACGGGAATAAACTCCGAGGGCGACAGCAAACTACTTGGGCGGTAGTAAACTTCGGGTGGTAATGAATGAATAAACTGACCGCACAAAAGCGTCTTCCTACGTGATATACACTGCACGCCAGCAGCGATCAAACCTCCCATTTTTCCTGAAAATTATATTAGCCTAGGGAGTAAAATTGTTACTAATACACCTGTTCCCTCAAAAATTTTCAGTCCTGAAAAATACAAATTTGTCTCACTTCTCATAGCACCCAGCGTGTATATCTCTTAGAGGGACCCTTCTTGGTCAGTGAGTACCTTTCCAGTGTATTTATCAATCCTGCAAATTTCACGATTCTACCTCGAAACTTAAGGAAGATACGGGCCTATTTTGCCCCACAAATTTCAGGAAAAACTGCTGGCATGCAGTGCATATCACATAGGATGCTCCCTTTTGTGCAGTCAGTACATTTTCAGTGTATCTATCGATCCTGAAAATTTCATGATTCTACGACAAAAATTACGGAAGATAGAGGGTGCGTGTCCATGAGAAGTGAAACACACTGTATATAATTTACTCTCATTATTCAACATACTAAAAAAAAAACGGAAGATGTTTAGTTCCAAACTATAAATATGTTTGAGATATTATTGGGAAGGTGGTATCTATTAAAAAAGTAACAAATTTTAATTAAATTCAAGTGGAAATATTAACTTTGAAGAATAAATAGATGCAGAATGGTATTGTTAAGTCACTAATTAGAAATTATAAAAATGTTGAATATGGGTCTTCTTGAAAAAGTCGCCCGATCACATAATGCATAAACTTCCTGTGCAATATATTGAAAATTTAATAAATATCACAAACTGAAAGTTAATATAAAATAGTCAGTGGTATGGTAGAACGTGTTAATTTGAATTACTTTCGAACTCTGCTTTGTCCCTCAAAGCGAAGTCGCTGGATCTTATATGTTACTTCGAAATGATGATCTATAATGAAATACAAGAAAATTAAATCTAAATTTTCCAATACATAGGCTTAGTCTCACAGAAACGAGCCCCACCTATGCCTGTTTAAATTTTTTTAATAGTTTGCCAACATCATAAAAGAACAAAAGACACAAAATGAATTTTTAGAATATAAAAAATGAAATCTTTCTGTATGAATGTGAAATGTGTAGGCTTAACTTCTTTCTAATCTTTTAAAACTGAATTTTTTTTATATAGTATTGTCTGAATTTTATATTTGTATTTATTTTATCAGTTATTGATTTTAAAGTTGTTTGAACTTTAACTTAAGCCTATGAAATACTAATACTTTTAAGCTAACAAAATTGGTTCATTACACAAGAAACAATTTCTATTAAAAAAAAATTGTATTATTTTCTGTTTAATAAAGATATTCTGATTCTGATATTATATTGAATTCCCTGCGACTTCGCTGGTTGACTGGGTACCTACATGCTAACTGTGTATGCCAAATTTGGCCATAAATATCCTCAATTAACCAGTTGTAGTTTATACTTTACTTGTTCGACCTAGGTAGTTTTACTTCAGTCATTAAGTCAGAACCATTTATCATGAAAAATACTTTTCATATAAGTTAAATGTTCCAAAATCGGACAAGTTAAGAGACATCTTTGTAAATTAAGCAGAAATACCGTATTCATCATTTCAGCAATCCATTACTTATATACACATGGGAGTCAATTTTTTCTATATTTTTCTCGGGAATACAAAACAAAATTACATACAATTACTGATATATTTTTATTATTATTTTTTGCATGTGAACCTAATTCTGATAGGGTCAACCTGGTTCAGTAGGTAATTCGGACACACATGTAACCATTATTTGACCATTGCCAAGAATGCTGAATTGCATTGCATATATGAGAGGAATAAATTTCAATGAATAGGGAAATGAAAAAATCAAAAACAATTTCATCAACATTGTACCACAATACATCTTTTTCTATTTCCAATTTTTCCCATTCGGCATCATCAC
Organism: Gonioctena quinquepunctata; assembly: GCA_018342105.1. NCBI lineage: Eukaryota > Metazoa > Arthropoda > Insecta > Coleoptera > Chrysomelidae > Gonioctena > Gonioctena quinquepunctata. The sequence goes on along the minus strand of JAFIRS010001491.1, from coordinate 281,943 downwards.
ACTTACAAATGCTTGACCTTTCTGAAGGTCCTCAATTACTCCAGGGAGGTTTATATCCAGATAATCCACAATCACGTAAACTCCTACTTTGAAATTATAACTTTATTTGATTCAGTATTTATAGTTTCTGAAGAACTTCTTGCATTTATTTTCTTCGGTGTCACCATCACTATATATTTTGTGTTTAACATTTCTCAAACTGAGATTATTAAATTTAATGTCTTTTTTAAATAGAAAAGTTTCAAACAGAGATGGGACCTGAAATAGTTAGCTACTACTAGAAATTAGTTTTCCAGTATGTTCTGGAGATTTGTTTTCGTTTCTCTGATTCAGTTCACATGTTCCATATTATTTCCTCTCACTTGGTCTTACTTGGTTAGTTCTTCTAATGGTGCAAAATTTTCTTCCCTAATTTTTTGCTTATTACTCTTCACCCTGAATCTTGGGACTGCATTTTTCCCACCATTTTTGAACCTATGTCCATTGGCTGGTGCATATGGATAGCATTTGGGAATAAGCTTAAAAAAATTATACCATTACAACAGAACAGAAATCTCTAAGATGCATTGTCAAGTGTAATTTATGCTGATCAACATAACATTTAACTGGTATATATTGTTTTTAACAAGAAAAGGATAAAATATATTGGAACCTATTCAAAAAAAACTTTCTCCTGTCATCCTGACATGATTTTGGAATATTGAATTCCCTGCTGGCTATCTTAACCAGCATTCCATTTTTAGAGCTTCTAAAGCTAACTTGATGGCATCCTTTGAGTGGTTTTTATTCTTTTTTGCAAGCATTCTGAAACATTTCAGTTGGAGAACCCCACATTAGAGAAGGTGAATCTAATTGTGACACCTGACATCCAAATTCAGTCACCCGTGTCTGAATTATGTTACTTTATCTGTTTCACACTAAACACTGAAAACTAATGGAGTACCGCGTTTAATTGAATGTAGGAAATATATATAATAAAATTTGAATATGAACCCAAATCGGACAGTATATGTCAGATTTAGAAAATGAAAATATTTAATGTCTCTTATTCGGACACCCCTATAATTTAAAGATTATAAACTAGAAACATTGTTTGATTACCAAAAAATAATGACACTAAAAAAATCTATTACAACATGCAATATTATATATAATGTGACAAGAAACAGATCTGAAAAGTGTCTGCAAATCCTTGTTCACTATAAGATTCAACACTGAAATCACTCTCACTCATACCACGGCTTTGTCAACGGAAGAATAAAGTAAATGCAAGTTGGTATTACAGAAGTTTTTGGTAGATGATTTCTGACTATGGCCATAGATGCCTTTACTGAATCAACTTTGTTATTCTGTAGAACAAACTTCTTAATATATTAATTCTGTCCGGAATTGGGACACTGTCAGGAATTAGGACATTTATCTTATTCTGGTGTCGAAGCTCAGCTCAACCTGTCATAATTTATTAATTTACTGCCATAAAAATGATAAGATCTATGCAGTACTAAACTCATGATGCTGTGAAAAACTAAGTTATTGTGGTCTTCAATCAATCTCACATTTTTTTAGGTTTGCTGCAAAATGTGTGGAATTTGGGCAGTATTCGGTATCCAATCAAACCTACATTCGCATTGTTCCTCAACATTTTCAAAGATTTCCCATCGTGGACCAGATGCTTGGAGAGTGGAATATGATAAACAACTGAAGGTAAGAAACATCAAAATATATTTCATAATATTCAAAATAAATTATTTATTTAAAATTATAACAAATATCGTTTGAAAATATACATTTAAAATTTGTCAACGGTAATAATAGGTACTTATAATGTTTTATTTTTGGTGGAAATGACATTATTATTAGTGGTAAGACTGCAAAATTCTGACTGGATGAAACTTTATATATATATATATATATATATATATATATATATATATATATATACTGCATGACAATTAAATCATTCTAAAATTTTGTATGACACTAAAAAAATGTGGCAAACATTAAAAAAATTGATAAAACCAAAATTGAATTCAACTTTTAACAAAACAGGCTATGACAGGAATTAAAGAGAAAATCGGTATTTAAATTTGAATTGGTTATAATCTTTACTTCACAAATTATTTGTATATTAGGATGTCTATTTAAATAAATGTTTCGATTTGCTGTTCAATACTTTTGTTGAAAAACCGCAATTCTCAGTGTCAATGTTTCACTTTTTTAATGGATGAAAATGAATAAAGACATGTTCTTTCATTATTTGAATCACACTACATAAAGTAAAGCCCTACCTAACAAATATAGGTTATACATTGAACATTGCATTGAAATTAAATTATACCTAATTTGTGGCATCTACAAATAAATTATTGCTTTTTTCGAGAATGTGTATTTTTAAGTATTAATGTTACAGGTAATTGATCATAATAAAAAATCATGGCATTTTTACATTCATAGACAATAACTGAGTTTTTTTTCAGCATTGCTGTATTGGATTTCATAGACTGACAATTGTGGATTGCACATATGGTATGCAACCAATGAAGTTACATCAGTACCCTCATTCCATGTTGATTTGTAATGGGGAACTCTATAACTGCAAAAGGGTATGACAACTTTCACTTGAACATCATTGGTAGTAATTACACACTTAGTTTTTTCGAAGATGATAATTAGCATGAAAATACACACTTTTCTTACTATTAATTTGAACTAGATTCTTTTATAGAAAATAAAAAAATTACATTTGAAATAGTCTGCTACAAAGTAATTTGATATATTTGACCCATCAAAAATGAAAAAAAAACAAATTTTCTTGGAAAATTTTGAAAAATGTCAAGGTGAAAATTTTTTGTTTTTAAATTTTACATTTACATAACCATTATAGTAAAGTGGCAAAATTGCTCTAACTGGGCTTCACCACCAATATTAATGATTTTAGAGGTACCGTAAAGTGAGGATACTTTGCACATTTTTGTCACATTTTACTTAACCTTATCACTGCGGATAGCTTTTTATGCAACTTTGTCTCCAATACTGTTGGGAGCAGTTCCTGCAGTTAGGTCAACGAATAATCTCGCGTACTTATAAGGTTCCCACAGTGAAAAGATATATTTATCCAGTGCCGTACTTACAATTATCTAGGGGCTACTATAATTTTGACTGGCTGCTATTTTCGCTATGAATAAGTGGAAAATTACTAACTATACTCAATTTGGAAATGAGGAAAATTAAATTCCACGAAATTTTTAGGGATCGAAACAACTTTTTGTCTTGTCAATAAAAATTTCTTAGAATTAACTTTTTCAATTTCCAAGTGAAATACACACTCAAGAATAAATAAGAAATATATTTAAATTTGATAACAAATATAAGTATGATAAAAATAAGCCAAATTCACTACAATAAAATACTTGGAATTCACACTTTCTGAAGGAAATATACACTTAAGAATATATAAAAATTTATTAGATTCACTAAGCTCAAATTCATCCTCACTGTCACTTTCCATTGAAAGTTCTTAAAGTTTCTGTTCGTTTAAATATTTATTGTCGTGAGCCATGTGTTTCGGTTAGGTTAGGTTTATTATATAAAAATAAGGAAAAACAAAAATAATAAGTTCAAGATACACTAACTTATTTCCCTGAAAACCAAAATACTTGCAGGCTCAGGTCACATCTGTTATGTATTCAATGTTCTATTATTACATCCTGTATGGGATAACAGATATAGATGTTGTCAGACAACTGTCATCGATATATTGTATGACTTGTTCAATAAAGTATTAAAACAAAAAGCCAGTGGAAAGTACAAAGCCTCTGTTATTTCTAAAATCAATCCAGAGATACTAAACATTATAACATCGAAACATCACTGTTGCAGTAAGCCGATCTAATAAAAGAATACATAAATTCGGGAAACAATGCCATGGAGATCGTGCCTGCTAAACAAAATGCTGATTTATACGGCTCCCGCAGGAAAGCACAAGAGTTTTGAAACATTTTGTAAACGTCTCGGCCAGAAACAAACTACCATCTATAGGCAACACAAAATACCTTAAAAATCGCGTATTCGACCGGTACCCGCCGTTATCACCCAAAAAGGTTCCCGTTGTACGTTCACGAAATTATTTTACGTAAATATCAAGTTCTTGCAGTGAAAAGGTTAAGAGGGAGATGGATCCTAGAAACAGCAATTTTACTAGCATATATTTGTGTTAATTATTTTAGGTATTTTTAAATATTATTGGTCCTGTCATCACAACACGACTTTCAATTTTTTTTTATATATTTTTACCAATTATGCTCCCCAGAACCCAAAAATACCATTAGTTGGAAATATATACAAAATTAGGGATATTGGGGTAAGCAGCAATGAAAATGTTAACTCTTTAAGGTTTGTCCAAGCTTTTAGACATGTTTATTTCCATCATCAGGGAAACTACAATAGATGAAAAAACCAATAGTAATACATATTCAAGTGTGAAACATTAAAATACTTACAACTTTGTTGGGGTTGGTTTCCATTATGTTAAACACATTCATCTAACATAGTGATACAAAAGAAAAAAAGTAGATCGAGGAATAAAACGAAGTTCAAAGTTAATAAAAACACATTGTTTAAAGTTATATAAATATAAAAGTGTACTCTATGTGGGGTGACAAGTGAAACTGACAGGTTAGGAATAATTCCCGCAATTATATTTAAGCCAACGACACCTGGGTGTCACTTGGAAATTATTACAGTGGTGCCAACTGTTAGACTAGTACCAATTGCTGTTACCAGGTGGCGGTAATGTTCTCCCACTCTCTTTTTTAACTATTACCGCCACCTGGTAACAGCAATTGGTACTAGTCTAACACTTGGCACCACTGTAATAATTTCCAAGTGACACCTGTCAGGTATAGTTGGCTTGAATATAATTGCGGGAATTATTCCTAACCTGTCAGTTTCACTTGTCACACCACATATAGTACACATTTATATTTATATAATTTTGAACAATGTTAATGTGTTTTTATTAACTTTGAATTTCGTTTCATTTCTTGATCTACGTTTTTTTCTTTTGTATCACTATGTTATATGAATATGTTCAACATTATTGAAACCCACCTCAACAAAGTTGTAAGTAGCATAATGTTTCACAGTTGAATATGTATTACTATTGGTTTTTTCATCTATTGTAGTTTCCCTGATGATGAAAATAAATATTTCTGAAAGCTTGGATGAACCGTTACACGTTTATGGACACTCTGGTAAACTAGGAGGAGCTTTGCACCTCAATAACTTCAATATTTTAAAAGATATCAACTCTTAAAAAATACATATGGGCTTCTTATAAAAAAAAAATAGAAAGGAAATATAGTAAAAAAAACAAATATCTATAAACGTCCCTGTCACATTTAAGACATTTTTCTATACATATTAAGACATGGGACGTCTATATATGTCATGTTGAAATGTTATAATGATAGTATATTGCTCTACCAATTTCGAAACGAGAACACTTTAATTCATGCCACATTTTAAAGCTGGAGCAGGACATAATGGTGGTTTTCTGGACAAGTGCCACATCTGTATCTAGTTTCCTTTCGCATTTTATTTTTTGTACACTGTCTGCACTTCAAGAAAAAAAACGGATTTTTCTAATTTTCTGTAATTGTCTACGAAAAACAATTGTTATGAAATCCTTATTACAGAAATTGTACCTCACACGACTACAAAAAAAATGTGTTAAAAGGTCTCCTCCACCAAAATTTTCGGATAAATATTTTTTGAGTCCTAACTATATATATATATATATATATATATATATGTATATATGTATATATATATATATATGTATATATATATATATATATATATATACATTTTGGTGGAGGAGACCTTGGAACACATTTTTTTTGTAGTCGTGTGAGGTACAATTTATGTAATAAGGATTTCATAACAATTGTTTTTCAAAGATATTGCAGAAAATGTACATCAGATATATACTCCCTACTCATATCAGACACTACCAAAGCTAAAAGTGTGAAAATAAGGGTATCTAGCAGCTTATCCATATTAACATTATGGTAATAATTTTGTGTTTAAGGGTTTTTGAGAAATTCATAATATTCTCAACATAGATATTCATTTTGCATGCATATTTTTCGCTAGATTTAAGAAATTATAATTGAATTAATTCCATCGAGTAGGAACTCCAAATTATTTGTACTAGAATGACTTAATAAATACAGCCTAATGTTAGTTATTTACTCACATTTATTTTATGAATAATCAAACATGAGTTTTACATTGTATTTAGAGCTTTGCAGTCGGAAGAATTTTGAGAGTTTGAGTTTTTCCCAAAACTATGATAATTTCTGGCAAGAAAATATATGTAGGCCAGAAATAAAATGAAAAACTCTGTTCTGTTCTGTTTTGAAGCCCAATTCAAAATTCATGGGAATTCAACTTCAATATTGTTAAATTAATACTTTTCTTTTCTTAATAATGTAAAGGCTATTCAATATTTTTCCAGTTGGCAGAACAATTCAGTTTCAAATATGAAACATTCAGTGATGTTGAATGCATATTTCATCTCTACCAAAAATTTGGCATTGAAGAATGTGTGAAAAACCTTGATGGAGTGTTTGCGTTTTGTCTGGTGGATGTGCCTAAGAGAAAAGTATTGTTGGGAAGAGATCCATATGGAGTGAGGCCACTTTTCAGGGTTACCAGTGAAAGTGGCATCTTGGGGATTTGCTCAGAGGCCAAAGGTAAAACAAAAAATTGATAAAATATTCTTGATTTTTTATTATTTGGGGATTGGAGGTTTCCGCAGTGGGGATGTCAAAAGAGTGCAAACCTAAACAAGTAAACAATAATTTGTTGATTTCTTCCATTTTTTATGTTTTTCTTTTGTGTCTTTTTTCCAGTTTCTTGCACTGGCTAGGACTTGGAGAAAAAGCGGAATTTTGACATATTGAGTTGGGGTTGCTAATAGCCAAAATACTTTCTTTGCAGGTTTAGTTGAAATTGAAAAGGAGCTGAATGGCGAAGGTAAAAAGTTGGAACCTTTTCCACCAGGCACATTTGAGGAATATGATATATTAGAATCTGGAAAAGTAAAATTGGTTAGGAGTCAAAGATATTATTCACCTGGAGACAAACCTTCATTCAAGCCTTTCACGTCGTATGAAGGTAATTCAATTGAAGTCAAAGTAATCTTTTCAATTGTAATATATATATTTTTATTTGCTTCAGATCTGGTTTCAAATGACCACCAAGAAAACATACGCAAATTATTGAAATCCGCTGTGAAAAAAAGATTGATGGCAGATAGAAGAATTGGTTGTTTATTATCAGGAGGTTTAGATTCCTCACTTATAGCTTCTCTGTTAGTGAAGGAAGCTAAAGAAGCTAATTTGCCATATAAAATACAGGTAAAAATATGGATTTTCTCAAATGGGGTGTGATATTTCCTTTCCCTTCAAAATGAATGATAGAAACATATATTCCATTTCTTCCTCGAAAAACACCTTCAGAGTAGAATTTTCTTCTGTTGATATTGGAAATGGAAAAATACTTACATGAAAAAATATATTATTGTCCTGAATGAAAATCTGTTTATATTGTGGAATAAGATGATCATGAAAATTTAATTCTGATGTTTTTTGCTAAATGAAATATTTACATATATACATACATACATACAGGGTGACCTAGGGTTAAACCACCAAACGTTTAGGATTGGTTTTTTAGGTAAAAATATTTTTTTTTTCTATAAGCATGAGATACAGGGTGTCAAAGTTTTTAGACAAAAATCAGTTTTTTATTAATTACTCAAAAAATTTTTGCGGGGCTTTGTTTAATGTACTTAGAATTAAGATAATAATTCCAGTGGCGTCCCAGAGAGTAATCTAATTGATATTTGGTCAAATCATTGTATGCCATGTTTAATTTAACCAAATAATTTTTTTTGTCTCTTAAATTTTTTTCATATCTCGCTTTGTTTTTGAGTTTTAGTGCATTTTAAGTGCGTTTTTGCATAGTCTGCAGAATCATCATGTCAAGAATTTACAGTACAGCTGAATAAGCGGATAGTGTCTTTGTTAATGGGTATTGTGATGGTAATGCGAGCGCTTCAGTGGTTGTGTACGTCAGCGTTTGCCACTACTTTTCAACTTCTAAGAGCAACAGGATCAACCGAATTGCGATCTCGAGCAGATGGAATTTTCACACCCCTTTCAAATGAAAGAGCACAAAATATCTTAGAACACTTAGACGAAATGCCTTTCAGTAGCACGCAGAGATCTTCTTTACAATTAGGATATACGCGGAGCACTGTGAACTCTGATAGCAGATGGTTGTCACCCATTTCATCTGTGGAAAGTTCAGAATTTGCTACCTGAAGACTTGCCACGAAGAAGATAATTTTCCGAAAGATTCCTGGGGAACTTTCACCCAGGCTGGTATCTCCTATCAGTAGAGTGCCCACATTTGGGCGCATAAAAATCCTCGTGCTATAAAAGTCAGCAATTTTCAACATGAATTTTCGTGGAACGTTTGGATGGCATTATGAAACGACTCACTCATGGGTCCATATTTTTTGCCTCTGCTTACCTTCATTTTTTAGAAAATGATTTTGAACCAGTGTTAGTTGACATGCCTAAAATTAATAAAGCAAACGGATGGGTCCAGTTGGACAAATGTACTGCTAATTACACTCTACCAGTCCGACGGTGGCTGCACCACTATTTTCCGGAAAGATGGATAAGTCGCCATCAAGACAACCCCTTTCATTGGCATGCACGCTTTCCTGACTTAACCCCTATCTTTTTTTTTGTATGGGGTACAATGAAGACGAAAGTTTATGCTGAGCCAATCAATGACGAAGGTTCTCTTTGGGAAAGGATTGTTCAAGCAGCACAAGAGATCACACTAACAGAGTGCCGGACAGCTGTAGAATCTGTTTTATGTAGGTGCGAACTTTGCATTGAAAAAGATGGTGGTCATTTTGAGCAGTTTTCAAATAAAATAAATAAATTTGTCCTAATATCAATTAAATAGTTTTTTCTTGTTACATGCAGAGAAACGAAAAAAATTGAAGAGGCCAAAAAATTGTATATTTAATTGCTTAATCTAAAAAAAAATGGCTTACAACGAGTTGTCCCAAAATCAATTAGATTACTCTCTGGGATGCTCTGGAATTAATAATTTCATTCTAATTACATTAAAAGAAGCCCCTCATTACCTTCATCATAAATAACAAGTCATTTTCTAATTTTTTAAGTCTGTATTAAATAACCATACCATTGTCTAAAGATATATAGTCAGTCAACCAAACGGGAAATTTTTTGGATACAAATGGATTTCATTCGTAGATGGCGTTAGTCTAATGATCTCCAAAAATGATATATCCGAGTGAGATGGAAGAAATTTAGGTGGGAGGGCAATTGGCAAGCGACCCGACCTTGAGGGGTTAAACGTTAAACTGGAATAACAATATTTTGTTTCTGTTTTCCGCAATATCTCATGCCATTTGTATTTATTTTGAAATTTGAAATCGTGGAGTGATTTGATAATTTTTTGTGGTATTATTGAGTGATCGTCGTTCTGTGTTTTCTGTGAACATTCAAGTGTATAAACTTTTATAAGACAATTACATTTGTGAGAAAAATTGGAAAAGAAGGTAAGAACGAAATATTCATTTATTTGAGATATCGGGGAATTACTGTGTCCCTTTAGGAAGTTATATTGTGAAGTTGAGTATGATTTAATATCCACTAATATGTTTAGTAACAAAAATAGTAATTACGAAAAGTAAGGTTATGTTGTAGAAGAATGGATATATTATTTCTAATAATACAATCAATAGATTCAAAAGACCATGGCCTACCTATTTTGAATTGAATTTACTCGAAACTGCATTACTGAAAATGTTATATATTCATTGAGTTTCCAAACACTGATGTTCTCTTTATACTCAGATAATATTGACTTGTGCTATAAAACATTTTCATTCCAAATAAGTTGATACCTGTTGGACAAACCAATGGCTTCTTGAGATACGACCCAAAATTAATGAATTTTCAAATAGTTATTGCCAATAAATCTGTGTAAGCTAAGTTCTGAGAATACAATTTTTATTGGTGTCAGCCCAAGCAGAAGAAACTTTCAATAAAGATTCCCTTCCAGTGGTCATTCATACTTTTTCTTATGGAGTGTAGTGTATATTATCTCAACAATATTTGTAGGTAAATGACTATTTTATACATGTATGTTTCAGATGTCTGGGAATAAATGTGCTTACTACAATTGTGGGCTTTCAGCCCGGAATAATCCTTCGTTGAGACTATCCCATTTTCCAGTGAAAGATACCCCTAGATGTAAACGTTGGATATTACACTCAGGTATTATATCTCCCTTTTCCAATTTTGAGTAATATTATTGTAGAAATATATTGAAGCCTTCCAAGAAGCATTTACTTGATTACTCGTCCATTGGTACATCCATTGTCTTAATGGATTTGAATGATTTTCACGACATTTCGAATGCATGTATCTGCAATCGTCTTCAGGTGAATACTGTATTCACGATTGCAGATACATGCATTCAAATGTCGGAAACCTTCAAATCCATTAAGACATGACGTCCAAACAAAGTAATCAAGTTACCACATTGCCTACAACCTTCAAACAAAAGCATTTACTTATTGAAAAAGATTTTATAAATCTCAAGTAACTTTCTTTGCAAAAAAATAGGATTGCTGGAAGTTTATCAGAAATGTTGATGATTGTAGAATTTAAATTCTCAATAGTTGAAGGTATGGAACATTTGATACCGGCATTTGTGTGATACTAGTGTAAAGCTGTATTTGGGTGGTTTGCATAGTTAGCAGACTCCCCAATGGGTCGTTCATCATTCTCTATGCCACACATAAAGTCACTTTTTATCTTGAAAAAAATTGCAGTACTCCAAAGTACTCGAATCAAGTTGACTGTGCCTTCATACTATACCGGGTGACAACGAGATCACTTTCGGGCTGCCTTTTTTTATTTTTCCACCCTATTTTATCATAACTTACTTTTATTTCATTATTTATTAAAATTTTGCCGTATCTCAAATATTTAACAAAGCCATAGTTGCCGTTGCCGTGGAAATGACAATATAAGTAATACAATATTTTTTATCATAATGATAAACATTACTTTTTTCCATTTTTATGTCTAAAATGTGACACATATTTCAACTCAAATTAGTGAGAAAGTTGTACTTTTAATCACTAGTGATTAATAGTATATTGTTTTATTTGGCTGGTAATGTTTTTCAACTCAAATTAGTGAGAAAGTTGTACTTTTAATCACTAGTGATTAATAGTATATTGTTTTACATGAGTGAAACACTATACTTTTTCTACAACCCTGTTTATACCATAATAATATGCTAAAAAAGGACGATGAACAAATATTTTATTTTAAATTAAAAATAACAGAATTTTTTTAAACGTTACTTATGATTTAAATATTGGTTAATTGTTACATTTGAGCAATTATTGAAAATTATAGGAGTATTACAATCAGGATTTTTATGTATTGAGGTAGACGATGCCACATCTGTTATGATGTTAACTGATGTCACTCCAGATGAAGATGCTCGTAATCAGATAGGGTTGAATTTTGTATGGATTATAAAATTTTTGTTTGTATTTGATTTTGCTGCTAACTGATTGATCAATATATCCCTCTGCAACGTTACTACCAGCCTCCATGCTTTTTTAATTGAAGTAAATCACCTCTTGCATCCACTAATAGCGTTGCTGAAGTTCTACGCAAACAATGCCCAGTATATTTATGGGGATCAGGCAAGTTTAAATATTGAGCTATTTGCATAAGAAATTTACTGAATTTATTTATTCCCACAACCTGTCTAGTACACTTTCCGTTCTGTTAGTTAATAAAGAATCTTGAATTTATTTTGTCCATATCTAGTGGACGGGGGTTCATATAAATTTTAGAAAGGCAAAGAGCTGCAAAATGATGTTAACAAAATTGAATGTATTACCAACATTAACGAATTATTAAGAAATATAGCCAGTTATAATTCAAAATGCTGATGTTTGTGAAACGGTAAAAACTACAATTTTTCACCTAAATTGAATAAATCTCCTTCTTTTGTAAGTCGATTAAAATGGTTTTATCTCTCTTTATTTCATTCTGAACAACTGGGTAGTACTGATAGATATGGCAGAAATGATTTATGTAAATTTGTAGTTTTGGTGGAATAATTGGAAAACGTATTGTTTCTTTTTTTACTAATAGAGGAATAAATATGTCTGATGACTTTTTAATTCAAGTACTCACTAATAAATATTCAAAAATATCTCAACTAATTGGCATATTTTTTCTTTCATTATAGATTTTTTTCACCATATTTGGAAGAAAATTTGCATCTAATAATTGTTCCCTTATCCCATGTATTGAGTTTTATCATAATAATCTATTTCTTTTAGAATGCATACCAGAAAAAAACACAAGAGGTTTTTCACTTCCATTGGCATCATCTTCTCGTTCCACCCCACCACCAATGAGCCATGAAAATTGTGCGAGGAAGAGGCAACACCTACCGCTACTGAAGTCTCGGACCTCAAAAATTCTGTCCAAATTCGAAGTGCAGCAAGAAAACTAATTTTTCTGTGAGAAGTGTAACCAGATCTTTTGTAACTCACAACAAGAACTGTTTTTATAAATTGCATAAAAATAAGTTGATACAGACCAAGTGTACAAAAATTGAATAAAACTATGAAAAAAAATTTGGATCCATGATTGTAACTACCATACATGAAAAAATATCTAATTCATCTCTTGTATCAATTGCGATATGGTGATATTTTTCTGCCATCATTTTATCACTTCTACAACCCAAAATGTAAAATCTATAGTGAGCTTTCCATTACAATCTTCAAAAATTCAATATATTATACATAAAAAAATTGCATATGACTTTTCTCTGTGTCTGTGAGAGTACCATGCAAATTATTGTATTCAAAGTGATTGGATAGTGCGAGGAATAATTTTAAAGATTAACACACATTTTAAAAATATTTTGAAGTAATAAATTTTTCTCAAATTACTTCTCAATGCAACAAACAAAAATAAAATTTGAAATTTTCTACAAGTCAGAAAATATTGCTTGATATCATAGGGCTCCATATTACATAATTATTTTACAGACTTCAAAATCTGATTGAAACTTCAATATTCCTTTTACTTCTCAATGCAACAAACAAAAATAAAATTTGAAATTTTCTACAAGTCAGAAAATAAGCTTGCTCCATTCATATAGGATTTCTTATGAATGAGATTAAAAAATATATTGTTTCATAAATATGAGTTAAACGTGTATTTCAAAATGATCTGGATGATTCAAGAGAAATTAATTCAAAAATATAGATTGCTAGTATGGCCAGTACTTTCTATATGACTTGGAGATCTCTGCAGGAATCTCTTATGCATTTTTTTGCGATAGAAAAATTCTGTTCACTTCGGCCTCAAATGACTATTCTCAGTTATCAGTATTTCAGGATCAACACTTTTTGATAACTCTTATGGCATATGTTACTCTAGATAGTTTAGTGCAAAGCTTGTCTTTATGATATATCTGTAATATTTTTATTTATATTAATAAATATAATAAACAAAATTAGACCAAGAATACTACCCTATGCCCTATGGGACTCTCATAGACTTTCTCAAGGCAATGGATCTTTCTATCGTTTCTTTTCGAGTTCTACTTATGATTTTTTTTTTCGAATATGACTCAAACCTGTCTAAGAATTTCCACAAATTCCATATTAAGTTTCCCTAATAAAATATTATCCTTACAGTCGAAGGCCTCAGATGAATTCACGATAATCCCATAGGATAGATCTCCCTTTTTTTTTGGTGGAATGCACAAAATTATTCAAATAATCATACTAAAGATTGGAAAATATTCAGTAACCAAAAGGGATACTAATTGTTTAGTCATTGATATTTCAAAGATGTTTGATAAATACTTCACTGATTGGTTCGAAATTCATATATCTAGCTTATTGCCTTTTTTAGGAAGAGGTTTTACAACAGCAGTTCACCTAGAAAAATTATCTCGTCAAAGGACCCTGCTCAAACGTTATGGAAAAGTGCTCTATGTGGGAATTGCTTGAATTTTTCATATTGTTCAGAAGAATTTGTCCTGATTAAAAGCTACCATTATGCTAAAGTCCAATAATCAATAGTTTCTGAGATATTGCAGTCGTATTGCATCCATATTATGGTACTTGGGATATGCACCATGAATCTGAAATTGGAGTCGTCTAACTTTCTTCATAGCTTCTAAAGGTTCTAATCAGCCAGCCAATAGTACCACAGGTCTCCAATAGGTTAAACTGTAACAAGAGTGTATTTATTCAAGTACTCTTTCATTAAAGGAGGGAGACACCTTTTGTGTATTTTATATAGCTTAAAATTTACTAAATAAATTACCTACTCCAGAAATATTTTCAAATTACCTATATTGAAATATTCAAATAGGGGTTGTCTACATGGAACAACTTGCATAGCGCAATAGCAAAGGTCCCGTGAACAAAACAGAAATGCGACACTCTTACCCAAATATAAATATTTATTTTTCAGTATCATTGGCCAATATCTCCGAAACTATTGGTTATTGGACTTTAGCGTAATGGTAACTTTTAATCAAGAAGACTTCCTCTAAACAATTCCCAGATAGATCTCTTTTCCTTAATTTTTGAGCAGGATCCTTCGACCAGGAAAGTCAAAATACTGACGTGCACAATTTTACAATATGTGGTGGGTAGGTACATCGATTCTTGTGTGCTGCTTTTGTTCTTGATATTTTTTATTTTATCGATGTATTCAAATTCTGTAACCGGGCACGAAAACAAAAAGTGGAATAAAAGGCTATTGACCTTTCAAAACCACTTAACCTCATCACTAATAGAAATTAAAAAATATCTCAACTGAAAGGCACATTTCTTCTTAATTATATATATTTTTCATTTAAGTCAGAAGATTTGCATCTGATGATAATAATTGCTCCATTCTCCCGTGAATTCAAATTTATCATTAGGATTTATTTATCCGACAAATAAACGTCACATGTCAAATATGAGATACTGGAGCTGGAGAACGGAGAACACAACTTTTCATAATTTCAAGATTATTAGCAGGAATTATATTTTGTTACCGATTCTCTTTTTCTAAAATGAAACAGAAGTTCAGTTTTGTTTGCCATCCGGTGGTGCCGCCACTTTACGGAATACAATTTTCACAGTTTTCCTGAAAGTTTAATAGATGGCGATCGCAAATTGCATCCAATACTTTTTCCATAGAGATTGACTGACTATGTATCTTTAGACAATGACCATACACTATGATGTATCTAGAGCAATTTGTCCACACCTGTCTATAAAATAGTTAACGTTGCCTATTTGAGATCTGCAAACTAAGTTGAAGTATTTTCGAATTTAGTCTACTGGTACTTTTACTGAGACAATTTCTCTTCCAGATAGGGCATAAATTGCTGTGCTCCCTCCAAAATTCATTTCGGGAGGAGTAGGACACATTGATCCCTGAATAATTTTATCTATTTCTCCATTTGGCACCAGTGTTCCGTGGCACAAAATATTTTTGGTGATCTCCTTCAGAAAGACTTTATTTCTAGAACATTGGCAGTGTTCAAGGTAAATATTTGTGTGTCTACTCTTTGTTGACTTGAAAAAATAAGGATCTAGAAAATCCTAGTCATTAAAGTCTATTTTTTCTATTCCTACTTTGGCCAAAAGTTCATATTGTACATCTTATCCTTGTGATTTTGACTTCCTTCTAGTCTTTGAGATTTTCTTGTGAACTATCCCAGTCAAGTAAATAACATTATTCCATCGGTTAGTAATATGTCAGATATTATCATAAACAAATGATTGATTATCAAAGGAGAGTGATTTTAATTAAATTCCAAGAAAGCCACCATCCGCCTGTAGCTGTTTCATGGTTTGCCAATCTTCAGGACAACTATGTGGTCTTCTTCTTCACTCCACAAATTATAGATGTTGCATCTATAATTTATATATTTCACAAATAATAATAATAGCTTTATTGTCCAGTAGTAGAAACCATTTACAGGAAAATTTGTGCATATAGTATCAGCAGATACCAAAAAGGAAAATATAACAAGTGAAACATTTAATTATAAAAAAGAAAAAACAAGAAGAAAAAATAATTAATAAAAAACCTTTTTAAAGACAAGCTTTCATTCAAATGCACTAAAAAGTTAAAAATAATTGCTTTGGATGTGTGACGAATGGTATTTTGTGAGTTATAGACTCGAAAGCTTGTTGCGCAAAGTTTTCAGTTAGAATACAAAACCGACAAGCTTTTGAATCTATAACTCACGGAATAACCTACGTCACATATCCAAAGCAATTATTTTTAACTTTTTAGTTCATTAGAATAAAAGCTTGTCTTTGAAAAGGTTTTTTATTAATTATTTCATTTTGTGCCTTTTAGTACTTAAGTACGCCTTAATCTATGCATTTTGTTAAAGCATCGTTATTATGAAGCCTTTTTCCTGTAAGTTCTGAGCTATCTAGTCCTTCAATGAGGAGACCATCTAAAAATTAACTCATCCGCCATCTTGGAGTTGCCATCTTCAATTTATGAATTTTAACTAAAAATCAATAATCTTCGACTGAATTCATAATCTCCAACCCCAAAAACCCCGACATACCAATTTTGAATCGAATCGGACCATAAATCTAAATCTCGTCCGCCATCTTGGAGCACCGTTTTGTTTTTTTTCTATAACAAAAATTCCATGGGCCATTTAATAACATAAATTTAACCCCAAAAACCCCCACTACAAATTTTGAGTAGAATCGGACCATAATCACATAACTCCTCCGCCATTTTGGAGCCGCCATCTTGAATTTATAAATTTTAACAAAAAATTCATATTCTCCGACCCCGAAAACCCTCACATACCAATTGTGAATCGAATCGGATCATAATCACAAAACTTGTCCGCCAGCTTGGAGCCACAATTTGTTTTTTTTCTCTGACAAAAATTTCATAATGCATTGGCACCGGAATTATGAACACCTGCCAAATTTCAGCTCAATCGGATGTCGGCAAGTGCTCCAAAAATGGATTACAAATTTTGAACTGGAAATAATGACAGAATGACATGCACGACGCAAGTTAAATAAAAGCTTGTAAAAATATGCAAGAAATTATATATAACAATAAATATCTAAGTGCACAACAGTGGCAAACGCCATATTTTGGGACTTTGGAATTATTTGTCAGTTAGATGACGAGCCATGTTTTGATAATTTCAATCAAAATCAAGTAAATAACTTGAAAAAATATGAAACATTGTCGATATCTGAGAGAAATTTATAATATTTGTAAGTTAAACAAATGGATTTTATAATGAGAACAGGATTTGAAAGCATAAATCATATCTTTCCATCCTCAAACTGTGATGAAAGGTAATGAATTAGCTTCAGCACATTTGAGAAATGTTGAAGAACTGAGAATTAACACCCAAAGTTATTTAATACAAGCAAGCCCATAATATTAGGCAAACCACAGTGAAATTAACATCCTACAAAACATCTTTGAATATAAGTACCCTGTGTTATTGTTGCGTTGAGATGGATTAATTTCAGTTACTTTTCCAGTTATTGGTTGATTCGGTTAGACTACTGTGTTCCTCCTTGGCATAAAACGTTTGAGTGAACTCATAATATCGCGCAAATAAAATTGATTCAGTGAAATCGTAATATGAGGTTGTCACTTCCTTTTTCATTTTTACAGCTGCAATCGATTTCTCTGCTCCAATTTCCAGGCCGATTTTTGAAAAGTATAAAATTTACACCAACAATTTGTTCTATTATTTGTACAGTTCGCAACACAACGAATTTAACAACGAACGAATTATCAAAACAAATTTGTCAGTCCCGATTATGTTTCACATTTAATTTGACTGTCCTCACCGAGCACTTCGCACATAGCCAATACGGAGACTTTATAAGGATACCTTGGTCACCCTAATAAAATAAGTTAATTAATTTAGCATATCATTACAAATCTTATAGTTATTACACATAACATAGATGAGGGATTTAAGTAGAATATTGGTTCTAACCCTTCATTCTGAATATGTTGTGGGACCTAGTTTGAAAAACTGGTACATTAAGCTCGATTTGAGCAAGTGTGTTCATAGAGTCGATGGAATCATGCAATCGTTTGTAGAAAAAAACCAGAGAAGTATAATAATTACATAATTCAATACTAGGAAATTGAAGAATAGATAATTATTAGCTATCCCACGCTCTGGGTAGGTTCCAAAATTTCATAAATTTCCTTTGGACACATTCGTGACTTTATGGCAATCATAGTAGGGCTACCAAATAATAATAGCATAATCTTACATATATAAAGTACAGAGTTTTCAATGCAGTGATATTGGTGCTTCTTCTTCTTCGCACAAGGTGGGATGGTTCCGATGAACCCCGTACACGTAGGCCTCTCTATTTGGGCCCATTGTGCGCCCACTTGTTCTGAGAAAATCAGCTGGGCATGCCGATTTCTTTGACAAAATTCAGCAAGTTCCTCAGCTGAATCTCCTTGACGTCCTCTGGGTTCAGAATTATGCTCCCAAGGTTGATCTCCCTCTGGTGCACCAAAGCTGGGCACTCAGTGTCACAGTCTTGATGTCCCGTCTGTTAAGTGACAGGATCTCTCTAGACATTTTTTGCCTTGGCTCCTTTATGTGGAGCTTTGATTGCCTCATGCCTGGCGCCTCTTGCCATGTTTTAAGGGCTGCTTTTGTAGCAGTTCCTCCATATTTGAGATTGCCAGGCTGCTGGGTATTCCTAAGATGGGTTCAGGTCCAACTGGGGTCTTTCCCGATCCTATCTTGGCTAATCTGTCTGCATCCTCGTTCCCGGGGACACCTGACTGTCCCGGGACCCATATGAGGCTGATTTTGCTTGTTTTCGATAAACTTTCTATGGCGTTACTACACTTGGACACCAGTTTGGATACAATCCTATTTGCGCCTAACGCCATAATAGCAGCTTTGCTGTCCGAGTAGATGGCAGTAGGCCCTCGACTTTTATGATCGAGATTTTTCTGGACACAGGTGAGTATAGCATATACTTCAGCCTGGAACACTGAGGCATATTTGTCTAAAGGAACTGAGATTTCTCTCTTTGTTCATTCTTCGTAGACCCCTGCGCCGGACATTCCCCCAAATCTTGATCCATCTGTGTACCAGGTTGATCCATGGTTTGGGGGTCTGTCAGGCGCATTGTCTTTCCATTCCTCCCTTGTGGGGATGGTTATATTGGGTCCTTTTCTAAAATCCAGAACAGGCGGGGTACTGTCTCTTTCCATTAATAGGACTGGACATCCTTCCTTTGCCCTGTTCCAGATAACTGAGTGTCCATGGTCTGCCTCAGTACCGATCCATTGGCTTGCGCCTTTGAGTCTGTATGCAGCACGCATGGCTTCATGTTCAATGACAAGGTGCAGAGGTGGTAGTCCTAGTAGAACTTCTAGAGCTCTAGTAGGCGTGGTTCTCATGGCACCTGTTATTCCTAGACAAGCCAGTCGTTGTACTTTATCAAGTTCATTTCTGGACTTGCCCTTTGTAGTACCGGTCCACCAAATGATGGATCCATACGTTAGTATCGGGCGAATGATAATAATAATAATAATAATATTTTATTCCATTAAGACCATATTACATGGTATTGGACATGTCAAAAATATAAATATAAAAATATAAAAATCTATACACCTATAATCATATATACATAAAATTTCATTCTACGAGACCGTAAAGAAGACTCGAAGACTTACAGGCACATAAATAACAGTTATTATACAATTTCAGTTATTGTTTACATATAGACATTTAGATACACAATGTTCAGTATAATTTAACAGTCAATACAATTTTGAAACTTACAGGCACATAAATATATATAAACTCTTGGGCTATATATGCATTTCTCAATCAAATAACTTTTTAGTTGTTTTTGAAACGTATTTCATTTATTTCACTTTTTATTGATTCCGGGAGTATATTGAAAAACTTTATACCACTGTATTGAGGACTTTTTTCATATAAGGAAGTTCTGTGGTGAGGAATTTGTAGCAAATTGCCATGCCTAGTTTTATAATTATGACTATCATGATTATGTGTTAGTGAATCTATATTTTTACTGACAAGCAAAATACATTTGTAAATATATATACTGGGAACTGTTAAGATGTTATTATCTCTAAAATACGGTTTACATGAGTCTGTTCGTTTGATACCAAATATAAGTCTGATAATACGTTTTTGTGAGATCAGTAGTCTGCGAGCCATTGATGCATTTCCCCATACAATAATGTCATAGCTAATTCGAGTATACTGCTATAATAGACATTGAGGAGTTGTTCTTTATTGAATATCGTTTTCAGTTGGACTATAGCATAGTAACTTGAGTTTACTTTCTTGCTGACATTCTCAATAGCGGTTTTGAAGGACATGTCTGAATCCAGATAAGTTCCAAGAAATCGTGCAGAAGAAATTGGTTGTAACGAAACTGTTCCTATATTTATATGAATTTGATCGCGTAATTCTTTTTTTTGGGTTTACATGTAGAAGAACGGTTTTGGAAGCATTGAGTATCATTCCATTTTTTTGTGACCATTCGGTGATTTTGTTTGCTAAATGATTCAAATTCTCTTGTAATATTTGAGAATTATCACCATATGCTGCTAATGAAACATCATCTGAATATAGCACTAGGCAATCAGTTTTCATGAAATTTGGAAGGTCATTAATGTATATGAGAAACAGGAGTGGCCCCAGAATTGATCCTTATGAACTCCTAAATTCACATCGATGTTTCTGTTTCGTGCCATTCATTCTGATAAATATTTTCTATGCTCCAAATAGGACATCAACCATTTTGATACTTTCCCTAATGCCTACTGACTGAAGCTTACTTTCGAAATTTCAAATCCAAGCAGTCAAATGCTTTGGTGAGACCAAATAAAAGTATCCCACATGTTTCTTCTGATCCAAATATTTATGGATATACTGGAAAAGATTGTAGATAGCACTCTCTGTTGATCTCCTGGATAAAACCATTTTGACACATACTGATTATTTTATATTTCTCAAAGTATGTTATAATTCTATTATACAGTGCTCTCTCTATTATTTTACATATGACCGTGGGAACAGTTATGGGTCTATAATTTTCCAGGAACTGGGAATTAACATTTTTAGGGATTGATGTAACCGTTCCAATTTTCAAAATATCAGGAAATTTACCTAGTTCAATCGAGAGATTGATGATGTACGCAAGAGGCTCTGCAATGTAAGATCCTATGCTTTTGATAGTAGAAATACAATCAACACCAACACTATCGCTATTTTTTTAATTATTTATTATGTCTAGTATTTCTGTAGGATTGGCAGCACTAAAGAAGAAAGAGTTCATTTGTGGATTACTCACAGTGCATACCTCGGATGTTGAATTTGGAGAGTGCAGATCTAGTGCGATTCTGGGTGACGTTGCAAAGTGTTTGCAAAGCTCATCAGCTATCACAGTTTTGTTAGTGGTCAACTTGTTGTTGATGACAATTTCAGGTGGCTGGTTGTTTTTTGTTTTACCGTTTTTTCCCGGACTAATTTCCAAAAGTACTTTTGTTTTTCGGTTATATTTTGTTTGTCGTTTATATGTGACTGATAGTGAGTATGCTTGGTGTAACTAACTTTTCGTTCGTACTCCTTTTTAAAACATTTATATTCTTCATTTATATCTGTTTGTTCATGCGTATTCACCTTTAGCCAATATAAGTTTTTCAATCTTCTTCCCATTTCTATGATTTCTTTATTTACCCACCCCTTGGAGGAGCTGTTTTTCTGATGAATAGTCTTACTATTAACCGGACAAAATAAAGCTAGGGCATATTCAATTATTCCTATAAAATTACTGAATATCGTATCTATATTTTCGGAACAGTTATATACTGGAAAGAAGGATTCAACATCAAGGTAGTTTTGTAAATTCCTAATGTTATTATCGTCCATGTCTCTAAATGAAATACGTTTCAAATTCATGTTATTTATGTAATTATGATTTTTTATTCTCATTATTATTCCTAAGTGATCTCCAAGATTGAAATTGCATACATTTTCGTGATACATGTCAGTGGATATATTAGTGACTATATAGTCAATCTTTAACTCACTTCGGTAAGATCCACAATTTGATATCCTTGTCGGCTCAGTGTTTTTCAGGGAAAGATTGAAACTTTCGATAACATCTAACCACAAATCCTTCTGAGTTGTTTTTTTATTAAAATCAATATTAATGTCCCCACATAGAATAACGTGCTCAAATTGTTTCAGTGTACAGAAATTAAGAATTTCTGTAACAGTGTTCAAAAATATACTTATATCTCCACTGGGTGGTCTATAGGCTACAATCAAGCAGTGTTTCTTATTGTTTAAATTATAGGTAATTTCACAATATTCGGCATGCATTTCTTGAGACATTTCACTTATGTAGTCTATGTTTTTGTAAGGAATGTTTTTCTTTAAAAATATTATAGCACCACCATGTTTGTGGTTATGTCGGACGTAGTAACTTGCTAATATATGATTGTTAAATTGAATCGTACCAATGTTTGATTCATTACACCATGATTCAGTGAAACATAAAATATGAGGGTTTTCCTCATGTATCAAAATCTTGACTTGATCAGTTTTATTGGTAATACTTTGACAGTTCGCATACATTATTTTGAAATCTTTTTCATGGTGCTTTGAATTAGGACAGTTTTCAATATTAGAATGCTCGAATTGATCTATGATGTCTACGAAAAAAAAAATTCTTAACAACTACACCTCGAGGCCAGTGGCTGGCATTGTATAATATGTCACTAAGTTCAGGGTCGGCTTCAACTCTGAATGATAAATTTCGACCCAGTGAATTGAGTTTTGTCACTTCAAATATGTGTCCAGGTGATTTACCTTCTAAGTATGTCTTTATTCCTTCCGGTGTTGACCATGGCGTGCATTTACCAACGTAAAGCCATAATCTTCTAGGTGCTCCTTCAAAAGCTTCGCTTGAGTTCTTCGATTCTTCTGAATCACCTTGTACATTTTCAATGGATGAAGGTATTCATTGCTGACTACTTCCAGTACCCACAATGACAGTCGAATGTTTCTTCGCATTGTTTTTTGTCACATTGATAGTACACTGACCACTTTTATTTTTATTTCTGTATTTCGGTATTGATACACTGTTTACATTTTTTCGACACTCAGCTGTTTTCATATTGATGATAGTATCAGCGGATGAGTCAGATTCGAATGAATTATTTATATTTATATCTGAAGCACTCATATTTGAACACTCGGTTTTTTCTTGACGAAATAGTTTTATCATATCGATATTACTTGATTGATCTAAGTTAGCCGGGACTGCGACACTCTTTTGAAATTCAGGAAGATTATCTGATAGAAGTCTGACCATATCGATATTTGACTCCTTGAGATTTTGCACTTCCACCCTCAAGTTTGAGATTTCATCTAATAATGTCTTCGTACACTTTTCGAGTTCTTGAGTGAGAAAATTTCTCATTTCTTCAAATGTGAACATATTTCCTTGCACTATGTCTTTTTATGCGCGGGTATTCATTATTTTATTACACTATTTATTACACTATTTCGCACAGATTCAATAGGCTTTAGATTGATATGACACACTACAAGCTTATACTAATTAAACACTCAGTTTTTAAAAACAGTACTCTTCAGGAGCTAAATAAAACAGGTCACACCTGTACCGCAGTTCAATTTTCAATAAATAATCGCCGTGTATATCCAGTGTAGGGTTTTGGGTGTCAATCCCCACGTGTTGCCGAAGGCTCTTCTGCATGTCCAGTAGGAGCAGGTAGCCTTCTTGGTTCGATTTTCAATCTGTTCGTTCCAGGTCAGCTTGGAGTCTATGATGACTCCAAGGTGTTTGGTCGGCGCTTTATACGGAAGCTGTCTTCCTGAGATTAGTATCTCTGGAAGAGTTCCTATTTTGCGTTTCTTGGAGAAGAGTACCAAGTCCGCTTTTTCCGGGTTGACTCTCAGCCCCCCGGCAGAACACCACTGTTCTACTCTGCCAAGAGCTGTCATAATGTTTTCTCCTAGCAGGTTTACTGGTTGGTCTTGAGCCAACATGACTAAGTCATCTGCATACGCTTGTGTATACAGTTCTGACTCATTCAGTTCGTGACATTGGTGCATTTTTTTATATTTCTATAGATAAATCCATAAGATGGCTTCGGAAGTTACTTTATGAATGTGATCTACAAATACTAATTTCCAGTGGAATACGATACCAGGTCTTTGATAACATTTTTTTTGTTCCAATTCATGATTTTGTATGTGATAGGAGAAACTGTGTGGTTTCCTATTTTTTTAAAAATATTCAAATCTAATTTATTATTCTTCCATCAAGTTTGTATCGAATTTATTTTATCTTAGAGTCTATAACAATCAAAAACAAATCTCTATTTTTGAATAAATTTTTAAATTGTCTGCAAAACGTAATACGCTAGGATTGACATGCTCACATAAAAATCAAAAACATTGAAGGTGCCAAGTTCTCGACCCTTATGGAACTCCCAATGTTGTAAAATATGTGTTAGAGTTATAGTTGTTATAAGATACAAATTGTTTGTGCCCTAAAAACTATGACTGAATAAATTGAATCAAATCTTGATTGAAACCATGAATCACTAATTTGTTGAGCAACACATTATGATCTATCTTATCGAAGGCCTTTGGGAAGTCTGAGTAGTCCCAAATTATTATACCATAAAATTACGAGGATAGTTATATAATACTGATAGGGTGCTGTGTGGGAACATTTAGAAGTAACAGAGATTCAAACATTATTTAGGTATAAATTCATTTAAACATAAAACTGAACCTTGGGGAACATTATTATAATAATTAAATTTACAAATTTCACTCCCAAGAAATATTGCCATTTAAGTAAATGAAGAATTTTTCACAAAAATTGATGTTTTCGACTTCTGTTACTTCTATACTATACTAAAATGATGTAGAGCAATTCTATTCAATTTTTCGACTAGGTTATTTAAATTAAAATGAAAAAATAATTGGAGCCCCAATGTGATTTAGGAATTTACTTTCTTGGTGGCACTTTAACTAATATTGTGGTTATGCCCTTGGTTCTTTTTTTTATTTTTGTAAAAAAAGATAGTGCCCAAAAATTCACATTTGAAAATGTGGATCTCTTTGATTCTTTGTTGAATGAATGTTTGTTTGAATTCTCTGTAATCCATAACAAAAGAAGCAACCTTTACATTCTCTGCATTTACAGACCCCCTAGTAGTAAGGCCATAGAATTCATAGAAAAGTTGGAGATTCTCCTATATAACTTATCACTAAATTCAAAAATACTGTTGACAGGAGACTTAAATATTAATTTTGAAAATGAGTCCTCAACTGATACCCAAAACCTAAAAAATCTATTCCTTTCGTTTAACTTGACTATGCTTGTCACAGAACCCACCAGAGTATCTGTCCATTCTTCAACAACAATTGACTACATTTGTTCAAATTTTGTAGAAGATTTAATCGCATGTGATGTTATTCCTGCAGGTTTATCGGACCATCACGCAGTTGTGTTAAAAAGTAATATAGAAAGGAAAAACTGTCGTAAATATAAAAGGGGTAGAATATATAATAAAACAAATTACACAAAATTAAAAAATTATTGCGAATCGGAAATTAAATGGGATATAATACAACAAAAGGAGCCGTTATCCATTTTCCACAAAAAAATGTCTGATATCTTTGAGAAATCCTTCCCCTTGAGAAATTTAAAATCAAAAAGAAAAAAACCATGGGACGTTCGGCATCAGAACTTCTGCCAAAAACCTGAGGTCTCTACACACAATCAGGAAACATAACATAGACGAGAGCTTTTTAAATTATTATAACAATTACAGGAACATATACAGAAAATTAATCAAATCCGCCAAGAGTACTTATTATGCAAAAAGAATTGAGGAAGCAAAAAATAAAAATACAGAAAGTTGGACAATTGTAAACGAACTCCGAGGTAAAGAGAAATATAGAACCACGGAAATTAACATACAGGCAAATCATATAAATGACTACTATTGCTCGGTTTCTAAAAAATTAACATCAAATCTAAAACCTAAGAAAAACCCAACAGAATACCTATATCAGATTAGTATAAATGAGGACTTCTATCTTGAACCGACAAATACAGCAGAGTTAAAACAGGTCATAAAGGAAATGATGGTATCAGCATAAAAATTTTTGAGAACCTACCTGATCAAGCCCTAGATATTCTTGCAACAACTATAAATGAATCCTTTCTCACCGGTATCTTTCCAGCATGTCTGAAACTAGCTGTTGTTATACCTCTCCATAAAGGAGGAAACATCGAGGATCCATCAAATTTCCGGCCCATCTCTCTGCTGTCAACTCTATCTAAGATTATAGAAAAGCTCGTTAAAACACGAGTAGAAAAATTTGTAAATCGGTACCGTCTATTATCTAAATACCAATTCGGATTCCAAAAATCAAAGAGCACCAATGACGCTATTTTTTCTTTCTTAGAACAAGTCTACACAAGTCTAAATGCCGATAAAGTTGTTGCTGCGGTGTTCTGCGACTTCTCAAAGGCTTTCGATTGTGTGAATCGCAGAACCCTGCTACAGAAATTAAATCTATATGGATTCAAAGGTGCCTACCTGAAATGGTTTCAATCTTACCTCTCTGAAAGATATCAAGTAGTAAAAGTTAATGACCAGACATCTAGCATTCTAGAGATCACAAACGGGGTGCCACAGGGGTCAATTCTTGGACCTCTACTGTTCCTTCTATATTTGAATGATCTGTCAAATATTGACATTCAAGGAACTTTACTTGGAGATAGCGAAAATGGCCTATTTTTCTTTAATAGAGTCTTATCTACGGTACGGTCCTTCAAAAAAGAGCTATTAGGTACATGTGCTATACTAAGTCAAGGGAACATTGCAAACCCCTATTTATTAAGCACAAAATCTTAACATTGACAAGCTTATTTATATTGGAGACTGTATGTCTTATCCATAAAGCCAACAGAAACCCAGTTATTCCTGAACATGGTTATAACACAAGACAAAATAGAAACATTCCGGTTCCAATCCCCAAGTCATCCCTGACAAAAAATTCAATTATTTATAAGGGCATAAAAATGTACAATAATTTACCTTCGCAAGCAAAATCTATTAAATCCTTACTGTCATTTCGGAAGGAAGTTAAATTCATGCTCCTTGAGAAGGCCTACTACAACATGCAGGAATATGAGGACCAAAAACTCGCGAACAAAACGACCGACAAAGAAAATATCTTCAAGTCTATTGATTACGTCAAGCTCAACAAACATTTAGTAAAAGAACACTGGAATGACGTCCTTCAACATAACAATATTAAAAACGCATATGACACTTTTATTAACAAATTTACTTACCATCTTGATCGCGCAACAAAAATTAGAACCATTAATAACAACACTACAAAAAAACTCAAGCCGTGGATAACAGCAGGACTGATAAAATCGATAAGACACCGCGATAAAATGAAAAACAGACTAAAAAAAAACTATTCTACCCAACTAAAAGACGATTACAAAAATTATAGAAATAAGCTCTGCAAACTAATAAAAGATACTAAAAATTCGTACTACAAACAAAAACTACTCGAAAACGGTAATAATGACAAAAAAACGTGGCAAATAATTAATGAAGCAACGAATACAGCACCAAAAAACACAATAACAAATAAAAGTTCATTAACAGATCACAATGGGACGGAAATAACTGAAAACTAATCCAAAGCTGACTTTTTCAATGATCATTTCGCGAAAATAGGACAAAGGATGGCAGAAGATATAGAAAACAATTTCCTATTAGACACAGACATGAATAAACGTCCACAAATCACGTCCTTTTACCTATCACCAGTCACGAAAAATGACATCACTCTGGCCATTTCAAACTTA
Organism: Gonioctena quinquepunctata; assembly: GCA_018342105.1. Lineage (NCBI taxonomy): Eukaryota > Metazoa > Arthropoda > Insecta > Coleoptera > Chrysomelidae > Gonioctena > Gonioctena quinquepunctata. The sequence goes on along the minus strand of JAFIRS010001491.1, from coordinate 253,784 downwards.
AAAAACAGCTCTTCCGGTCCTGACGGAATTAGCACGAAAATAATTAAAAACACACACCTCTACCTACTGAAACCACTTGCCTATCTTGTTAACCTGGCTTTCACCAAGGGCGAACTACCGAAGCAGTGGAAAGAATCTATCATAACCCCAATTTACAAATCAGGCAAACATAATCTAGTAACGAATTTTAGACCAATATCGGTGATAAACAACTTTGCTAAAGTCTTCGAATACTGTCTCAAGGAAAAGGTTCTAAATTATTTCAGCAAGAATGGCACAATAACGGAGAATCAGTTTGGATTCCAAAAAAACCTTATTACCGAGAATGCTGTAATCAAGATAACTGAACAAATCATAAAGTCGTTGGATACTTCGAAGAAATGTATAGCAGTATTCTTAGACTTAGCCAAAGCATTCGATACAGTATCACACTCAATCTTATTGGACAAACTATATGAAAATGGAATAAGAGGACCAGCTCTCGACTTATTTCGGAATTACATTGAGGGCAGAACACAAAGGGTAAAGATCGAGGGCACTTTGAGTAACTCATTAACAGTAACAATAGGAGTTTCGCAGGGTACCATTCTGGGTCCATTACTCTTCCTTGTTTATATAAACGATCTTAGTAACATAAAAAAAATTAATGGGGAAATAATTTCATATGCTGACGACACTGTTATTGTTTTCACGCATGATACATGGACGGAACTATACAGTCTCGCCGAGAAAAACCTCATAAATTTGAAGAAATGGCTAAATAAAAATCTGAGCCTGAATATCAGTAAAACCAAATTCATAACATTCACAGTCACTCAAACCACCAACCAAAATCGAAAACATATACATACATAAAAAAATTGCTTAGCAAGAAACGACTGCGACTGCCCCAATATAAAAAAGCCCAACAAATCAAATATCTAGGGTGATAATAGATCAGCACATGAGATGGGATGAACACGTTAACTATGTGGTCAAAAGATCCAGGAAACTCTTACATAAATTTTACCAACTCAGAGACATTCTGAGAAAACAACTCTTACTTATAGTCTACAACTCATTAATAGAATCAGTCATAAGATATTGCATTATAGCCTGGGGTGGAGTATTTAAAAACGTAATTAACAAACTTCAAACAACACAAAACTCCATTTTAAAGATTATTTTCAGGAAAGATAGATTATTCTCTACACAACAACTTTATTCAGAAACTCGAGTCCTAAATGTAAGAAGTCTTTACACGCTGCAAAGCCTTACCTGGATCTACAAACAAAAAAATAAACTACGTCTTCAACAATCTAGAAGTACGCGATTCACTACCAATCTTACAATAGATATCCCTAGATTCCACAAATCTCATACACAAAGAACTTTATTTTATCTAGGCCCCAAAATATTCAATTCACTACCCACAGAAATGAGAGAATGCGAGAGTCGCAAGAAATTCAAATCATCAACTAAATTATATATCTCTGAAAACCAGCACATACTAAATATATTTCAGTAAAAAGAAAATATTGTCATATATTTCAGTAAAAAGAAAATATTGTGTGATTCCATTGATCCCTCTTCTCCTTCCAACTATAAGAAATTTAAAAAAACTTTTTAGGCTTAGGTTAGTTTTTATATATGTATATATATGTGTGTATATATAGGTTAGTGATAATCAATTTGAAAATACCAGCTACATTGAAAACGGTTAGCTAGAATGATAGGAATGCACCACAAGCCTTACAGGCTTAGGCATTCACTCCAGACTAGCTAACCATGCAACTTAATTTAAGAAAATTATTGTATGATCCAATGTAATACTTACCTCATCACCTCACTGAATAAAGAATCTGAATCTGAAAGAATCTGAAATTGTTATGAGAAGACATGCTATCGGTTGTGTAACAGGCATTCTCTGATTTAGCAAATTTGCAACATTTTAATATCCCTGTAGTATTATCAATCTTAGCAGCATTTTATATCTACATTATTATTATATTATTCTATTAGTTATATGACTGTACTTTTTGTAATTCTTTTTGAATTATAGTTTATGTACTTTTTATTCTACCAAGCTTTGTCTATGAGATTATATATATCTTCGACAATAAAGTATACTTTGATTTGATTCGGAGCCAGGGGGTGGTAGAAAAGCAATTTGAAATACACAATATAAAGGTACTTCTAATTAACGTCTGAATGTTTTTTGGGGAGGTATCGGAATTCTGTTTTCCATATTTTTAGTTTTTTCTCGTACCATTACTGACAAATTTGAAATTTTCTTAGTAGTACGTATCGGGGCAAATTTAGTAATTTGCCTTTCTCAGAACAGATAACTAATAATTTTTACTTCCAAGGAGAGAGAACCCAAAATATGGAAAACAGAAGGTACTTCTAATACTCATACTCCTATAAATACATAATTTTGGAGTCGTATTAATATATTACATGTGTATAAAACCAGTGAATGAACATAAACTTATTGCTTCTTTCAGTCATTTGCCATTGGCATGGGTGACAGTCCAGATATCCGTGCAGCCCGCGTCGTTGCCAAACACATAGGAACAGAACACCATGAAGTAACATTCACAGAGGAAGACGTAGCTAGGGTCCTGGATGAAGTCATTTACACCTTGGAAACGCCAGATATTACCACAATAAGAGCTTCTATAGCCATGTACCTGATCTCAAAATACATTATAGAAAACACGGAAACAACTGTCCTCTTCAGCGGTGAAGGTGCGGATGAGATAGCCCAAGGGTATATTTACTTCAGGGATGCTCCAGATGCTCAAGCAGCCCATGAGGATAGTTTGAGGTTGTTGAGGGAGATTTATATGTTCGATGGGTTGAGAGCAGATAGGACTACCTCATCTCAAAGGTGAGTGTTTACGATTGTTTCGAAGAACGAATCATTGAATATAATTGTTGAAGTATAAAGTTGGCAACATTGCATTATTTCTATATATTCATGTTCTGTGCCTAAAAAAGGGATGAAAAATATATATGTTAGATGTCAAGAGAAAAAGGTATACAAAAAGAAAACCAAGCATTGTGAAAGTGAAGTTAAAAAAAACTATTACAAAGAAAACGACTACACATTCAAAACAGAAGAAACTAAGTTTCAACAGTAATGAAAAAGTCTTTATTGGTCTTTTGATCATTTACAATATATTTAAAAAAATGAAAAATATACCATGTTGACAAATTGAATGATCTTTTTTCAGCTTGGAGCTTCGTGTACCTTTCCTTGATATTCAATTTTCCAACTATTACCTGAACCTTCCACTAGAATTGAAGCAACCAAAAGAGACTGTAGAGAAGTACCTTCTGCGATCCGCATTTGATGGGACTGATATGCTTCCACATGAGATTCTCTGGAGGCATAAGGAGGCTTTCAGGTAAAACCATCAAATGAAATGAATTATTTCAGGTAGAATATATATACATATATATATATATATATACATATATACATATATATATATATATATATATATATATATATATATATATATTTATATCAGGACATTTCTGGGCACATATAGAAACTCACTGGACTATGTGTTACAGATTTCTGCCTCCAGCTTTGGAGTGTCTATATGGGTATGCTTGCGCTTGATCTGAGGTGACGCTACCAGTCGGACTTTTCCGCCTGATAGTTATCGCCTCGGACATGGCAGTGAAGTAAAGATATTTGGATCAATCAATTTGGGATTGCAGACATTGGTTGTTGTTTGCATGACCTATCCTGTACTGATGAGGGGCAAAAACCCCGAAACCGTTATACAGGTGGTTAACCCGAATTGCATTGGTTGAAATGTATCTGCTTCACAGCAAGCATATGCAAAGTAACCTCTCAATAGAGAGGCTTTGCACGATTATTCATAAGATGTCATCCAACGTCCGTCGATATATATATATATATATATATATATATACAAATGAATATGATGTCACATGTGAACAGGGTGATAGGGATGTGGTCAAGTCATTCATATATATGATAAAAAATAGTAGTCCTAACACAGAACCCTGGGGAGCTCCAAATTTCAACATGCAAGATGAACAAGCTATTATTCTATTCTATTCTGCTCAGAATCGATTTGTTGACTAATACTCCATAATAATAATAATCATTTATTGCCCAACAGATAAAACCCAATTACAACAGGACATAATTAAATACATCAGTACTGTTAAGTAGTAGATAATTAACAAGTAATATTAAGTTCAAATGTGACATGTGATACAATATTAATATATAAAAAAAGAAGAAAAAAGAAAAAACAAAATGTAAATTACACTATGAGACGAAAAATCACTAAACTAATATAAACTAATTAATGGTAATGAACGGTAATAAACGGTAAAAGTGATGGTACATAATTTCTTACGGTGAAAAAAAAAGAAAAAAAAGAAAACAGCAAAAACAGATTAACTATAGTCAATTCCATATTTCCATTGCTACTTTTTTCATATGCTTCACAGAACAAGTATTGATATCGCAAAAACTGCATATGGAGTTGTAATTATCACACATATATTCAATTGGAGAATGCAAGATTAAATTTGTTCGCGCTGTGGAGCAGTAAAATGTGAGATTCAGCCGTGAATGAGCCCTTGGTACCCTAAAGTTCAGTTCTGATAAAAGCAAACTGCAATCAATTAGGCCGTGCAGCAGTTTATGAAGAAAAGTTATTGACGCACATTTTCTCCTTTTCTCTAAAGAAATGAATTGAAAGTGGTCAAGAAAGTTGTTATGGTCAGATCCCCTAGCTGGATAGATACCACAATTTTTGAAGTACATGAATTTCAAGAACTTTCTTTGAACTTTTTCGATTGTGTACTCATGACAAACATAGTAGGGGCTCCAAATGACTGAGCAGTATTCAAGTTTGGATCTTACATATGAGAAGTATAATATTTTCAGGGCATTAACATTTGTAAAGTTCTGACAGTTTCTTATGATAAATCCTAACATTTTAGTGGCTTCGGAAGCTTTTTTATTCATGTGATTGGCAAAAGCCATTTTAGAGTCAAAGAATACACCTAGATCTTTAATCTCATTACAACGAGTCAACAATCTACCTTGAATATTGTATGGATATTCAGTATATGTGTGTTTTCTTGTATATGACATCGCTTTACATTTATCAATATTCAAATGCAGGTTATTAATTTCACACCAAGCCTGTACATTATCTATGTCTTCCTGAAGTTTTATGCAATCATCCACATTTTGGATATAACTTACTATTTTCAGATCGTCAGCAAAAAAAAGCTTCATAGAGTTTATTTGTGAGTTTAAATCATTAATAAAAATTAAAAACAACAATGGTCCCAAGTTCGACCCATGAAGTGAGTTATTCCCCTGATTTCATACAAATTGACTTTCTCAAGGAGAATATGATAAGAAACACAATCAAACATAGCATTGTAGATTGTAGTTTCTGATGTCTGAGGTCGTTGAGGAAACGACCCCTTCAATGAACTTGAGCCTTTTGCAAAACAGCGCTTGGCAGTTGCAAAGTAGGTGTTCTGCAGTTTCAGCGAAGTTCTCGCAGTAACAGCACAGTTCACTGACTGATCTATCCATTTTTTTGAGGTGATACCTCAGAGGACAATGTCCAGTGGGCAATCCTGTTACCAGTTTCAAGTCTTGCTTTCCAACTCGAGAAGCTGAGCCTTCTTTGGCGATGGGTTCAGAAGCCTCTTCGCTTGTCTTTACCCTGGAACCTTATTCTAGTGGGTTTTGAATTGGTCAGCTTCCCAAGGCCGAAATTCTTCTTTAATGTGGGCTTTGGAAAGACCATAGAAAGGTTCTGGGCCAGGAAATTGAGTGTTTGCCCCTTCTTTGCCAAGGCTGTCTGCTTCCTCATTGCCTGTGACCTGGCACCCACTTCATAGCCAGCGGTCTTAGGGAGAGTTGGCAGTCCCAAGTCAGTCTAGACTGCTGCTTGGCTGTCTGATACGATATAGATTTTTCGCCCTCCCTGGAGCCTCTTGGGCATTCTTGGGCGCAAATTTCTATAGCATGGATTTAAGCTTGAAAAATTGTTGGGGCTTGGCCTAGGGGTTTAAGACATGGGGTTTGAAGCCGAAAATGATATACTGGTTATATCAAACGATTATCGAACCCATGGTTACCTATGCCTCATTAGTATGGTGGCCAAAAACCCAGCACAAATCAAGCTGCAGAAAGTGCAGCGGTTAGCCTGTCTGGGAATCACAGGGGCAATATTCACGTGCCCCACTGCAGCATTAGAGGTAATGCTGAATCTTTCGCTACTGCACTTGTGTGTTATGAAATAAGCGACAAAAAGTGCCTTCAGACTGCACCAGCCATCAAATTTGAAGGCTGGAGAAATCTGACTGGACATCTGAAGATTCTGGAAAATATTCTCCTAGAATCCAGGTACAAGCCATTAGATATCATGCCAGTTAGGCACGACTTTGAAGTGAGTTATGAAGTGGTTATAAACAACCACCATACATTCACAACGAATGGGTCTCAACCAGAAAGGAATGCATCAGTATGGTATACTGATGGTTCCAAGATGGACGAAAGGGCTGGAGTGGAAGTAACGGGTCCTAGTTTTAGGCTCTCCAAATCCCTAGGCAAAGCCCCAATAATTTTTCAAGCAGAAACCCATGCTATAAATATTTGGGCCCAGGAATGCCTTGAAAGATGCTTCAGGAGGGCAAAGATCTATATCCTATCAGACAGCACTAAAAGCTCTAAAGTCACACACGCGTGATAGCGGACAGTCTTCTGTGGTCTTTTCAAAGCCCACATCAACGAAGAGTTTGGACGCTGGGAAGCTGACCAAATTAAAACCCACTGGAATAAGGTTCTATGGCAAAGAAAGCAAAAAGGCTTCTGAGCCCATCGCCAAAGAATGCTGAACAGCTTCTCGAGTTGAACAAGAAAGACTTGAAACTGGTAACAGGACTACTCAGCGGACATTGTCCTCTGAGGTATCACCTCAAAAAAATGGATACAGTGAACTGTGCCGTTACTGCAAGAACTTCGTTGAAACTGCAGAACACCTGTTTGGTACAGCCAAGCTCTGTTTTGCAAAAGTCTTCAGTTCCTAGAAGGGGTTTCACTAACGCCCTCAGACATCAGGAAACTGATACGCTTCGCAAGGAGTCTCGGAATCCTGGATCTTGAAGGGTAATGTAAAAAAGACCTTATAGGTTGAGGTACGGAGAAGCACATTTACAATCTAGGGGTTTTGAGAGCCTAAAACTAGGACCCCTTACTCCCACTGCAGCCCTTTCGTCTATTTGCACCCCTTTGTAGTTGAGGCCCGTTCGCTGCGCATATTTGGTAGCTGTTTATAGAGAAACTGTAATAACAATGAAATACAAACTAATATCTATGTAGAAAACACTTAGAGTTTGAATAGTCATCTTTTTTCTCTAGAATTGCAAACAAGTTGACTGTCTAGAATGTCAACATACAATTGTATAATCAAACCCCATATTGAATATTGTCCAACTATAATGTATTTAATAAACCAAAAAAAAATTTCTCAACTCCAAAAACTTCAAAATCGGGGTATGGGAATTATTTTGTGATGTAGTCAACATACTTCCATTCAACAAATGATAAATATGCTACAAGGGGCTGTCAATTTCGAATCGTTTTTATTTTGAATCGTTTTTATGTGGCCGATACTTCCATATTAAAGCAAACAAAAGATACCACTAAATTTCTCACTAAACTGGGAATACAAGAAGCTATTGTATAGAGAAACACTTGTTGTGGTTTTGTAAACCCAGTGTAGTGAGATTCATTTAGTGAAGTAAGTGTCTTTTGTGAGTTGCATCAATTATTGTTTTTAACAATGGTATTTATATTTAAAATAACCACAGTTCCTCAACCAACTTATTTTGGTGAATTTATTATTATATTAAAAAATCGGATTCATAGATATGAAACAAGGAGCCATTCATCATTTACGTAAGGGTCCCAAGGGGGAGGGGGGTTTAAAAAATCTACAGGACCCTATCTCGGGGGAGAGGGGGGGTAAAAGTAATTCTTACATAATATTTTTTAAGTCGGAATGTGCATAATAGACATTTCTTATTGAGACAAAATGTGCGAACAGCAATGTCTTAGGAAACAAAAATCGCACAGAAAATTAAAAGGCAGTTTTAAAAATTACAAAAAAAATCTATTCACTTATAACTCTGAATTCCTTGCATTTGTGATATTTTATAACAACCGGCAACACTGCATATGTCGTTCTGCAGTTAGCTGCGGGAAGCAAATATAATAGCAAACACATAACTGCAGGAATCAAATATAGTTTACAGCCCTTACCGCAGCTGCAGTGACGGTACTTCTAATAAAAACGGCAGCCGCAGCGAAGAGGTTAATAAAGATTTATTTTACAGTTTTTTCTAAGCTGATTCAAAATAATTCCAAAAATCTTCAAATTTGCACCATTCATTCTCTGTTGCAGTACATGTAAAATAAAATAACTATATTGGAAAGGAAAATTATGTCCTCTTGACCTTACAGTTTATTATAATTCCAACGTTTTTGTTTATTTATAGTGATGGTGTGGCATCTGACAAAAAATCTCTCTTTGTAATTCTCCAAGAAATAGTGGATAAAAGGATGCCCGAACCTTTCGATAGAGCAGCGGTTGCGAAGAAGTATCCTCACTGTACACCCACATCCAAAGAAGCTCTCTACTACAGGGAGGTGTTCGAGAAAAGTTATCCCAAACTAGCCCCCAACTTTTTACCGTACTACTGGATGCCACGATGGATTGAAGGCATCACAGACCCATCGGCTAGGTTTATAAAGCATTACGCTGCAGAACAGAAATAGTAATGGACTTGGCAATAGGGAATTTGTGATACGATAAATTTTTTGGAATTTATTTTCTCTTAAACTCATTTGGCAAAAGAAATATTTATTGAATAAACCAAACCTACTTAAGGCACACCAACAATATTTTTTGTAATAAGTAATTTTTGTTTAAAGGACACAAATCGCCATTCATAAAAATTTCAAAAATAAAAATGTTGGAGAGAAAACCTTAAAATGAGCATTATTTGATAAAGATTGGAACTGTAAATTAATCGTCTTGGTTAAGATGTGTTTTCTCCTAAGTAATATTATTTATGAGAGTGGTGCTGTTATTCTTTCCTGTTTTTTAAAATTTCATCATTGAAAAAAAATGGTGATACAAATCGAATATTTTTGCAGTCATGGCTATTTTCTTTATACTATGTTGCTTATTAAAATTTGTTTTTTGTTTTTTATTGTTTTTTCATTCAACACCTAACACACTTTATACCCTTCTTGCAAAAATAATAACAGTAGTAGTAGGTAGTAGTAAACTGAAACAAACAGAAAACGATCTCTGCTATAGTGCTCCTAGTTTAACCGCAATGCATTAATTTTTTATTTTTTCTCTGGGCCACCATAATCAAAATCTTTAAATTGTTTTTAAAAACTTATAAGATCATATAAATGTAGGAATTTATTTTAAAAATCTGTAAAAACTATATTGAGTTTTTTATTTTTTTTTTATTAAATAAAACACAATATCTTGGTCGTATAGATCTTTCAAGAAATTTTATTATATGCTTTTTAAATAAAGACAATATTCATAGTCACCAAAAAGCAGACCTTTTTACTATGTACATTTTTTTACCAGGCTAAGTAAGTATTTTTGCTTGTCAGGCCATTCTATTTTAATAGCCACATGTTTAAATTGCTCGCCTGAACCTCCATCGACTCATGGACAGGAAAGTACAAAATCGAATATGACTCATGTGGCTCTACTAACAAAGATGTACATGAGAAACCTGTGTTTCATGCGGCGCACATAGGGGTATTGAATTCGAAATCCGGACAATTTTTTTTGTGTCCAAAACATCTTAGAATAGTCAACAATGTTGTGATTTATGATGCTAGTAAAATTACTAGATAGATAGATACTTTTATTGGTCTCTTTTGGTTATTTGCATAACATGAGATGGTAAAAATTCAATTTTGTCCCATAAATAAGGTAGTTACAATTACAAAAAACAGATCCGACCGCCCCAAAGCACCTCTACGAAAGACCATAAGAAACATTCAAACAAACAAAAAATACTCTTAATCACGAATAATCAGGGAAAAGGCTTAGTATATAATTTATGGAACCACTCAAATAAATATTCTACACAATCCTTATTGAAAAGGGGGGCATCCGAGCTTGTTCAAACAGCGCTCTTATCATCAACGACCTTCTCACGTGATGATATAGTTATATTGTGGACAAACACGATCAACCAAAGGCTTTTGGAAGACTTAATGAGCAAATGTCAACATACTCCTGTAATAATAAATTCTGAGCCATACAGATTTGATAAAATGGCAAGTAGGAACGAAATAATATATAAAAATAACTTAAATTTTCTCAGAGCACTCTACCGTCAACAATCAACTACAGCTAGATTTATCGACTGTAATAACATATTTCGTAGAAATAACTATGCTCCTGACGGCTACAATCTGAAAAGAGTTGCAAAAATACATCTCGCAAAAGCCATACTGAATTTGATAAATAACTGGGACCTCGAAAATACGGACAAGCATATTAAGAACAATGACAGCGACATAAAAACGACAACATCCAAGGACTTCACAATTTCTACACTCCCAAACTATTCTGGTTCACAAAATACAAAACTTGGAGATTCCTTAGTAGAAGAACCATTTTTTAGAGGTAACTTCACTGACAAGAAACACATCACCGTTCTGCCTCTAAACATTCAGTCACTAAGAAACAAAATTGACGAACTCTTCATATTACTGGAAAATCATAAATTCCCGGATTTCGTCACACTAACTGAGCACTGGCTGAGGGAGGAGGAGCCAGCCCATCTATCCAATTACATATCAGCTGCTAGATTCAACAGGATCAGCTCACCACATAATCTTTATGAATGACTCATTAGTAGACATCATAACTTTGTTCAATTGGACAAATTTTACAACATTTTTGGAGAGAAGGTGTTTGAATGTGCCATCATTTTTAGTTCTAAGCTTAACATGTACATTATAAGTATTTACAGAGCTCCTTCCACAGAAGCAAATATATTTCTAGACAAACTCGAGTTGCTCCTATCAAAACTTTCACCACATTCGAATATATTAATAACTGGTGATTTAAATATCAATTTCACTGATCTAGAGTCCCAGCATACCCATCATCTGACCAATTTAGTAAGTTCATTTAATATAAAAATGCATGTCAAGAAACCCACTCGAGCATCACAATACTTTGCAACCACAATTGACTATTTCTACAGTAATTCCGAAGAAACTTCATGTTCAGTTGTTCCCTCAGGCCTATCTGACCATGAAGCAATTCTCGGCACCTTACTACTTGATATAAATACCCCTAATCCTAAGTTCAAATATAGCCGACTATTTAGTAAAAAAAGTTATATTAAATTCCAAGAGTTTTGCACATATACTAGCTGGGGGGGATATCTTCGCCTCTCAAGACCCCTTTTTTTCATTCTATAATCTACTTTTAGGTAATTTTAATTCAGCTTTTCCAATTCAAAAGTTAAAAATTAAGAAAAAGAAACATTGGCTAACAAAAGGAATAAAGATTTCGGCAAAAAATCTGAAATCCCTCCACACAATTAGAAAATACACCAGCGAACCGTTCTTTCATAAATATTACATTAGATATCGTAACTTATATCAAAAAGTATTGAAATCAGCAAAAGATAAGTATTATAAATCAAGAATTGAAGAATCTTCCAACAAGTCTAAAGAAAGCTGGAGAATAATTAACAACCTTAGAGGAAAACAGAAAACTGCATTTGAAATCCCTCTCAGTCCAAATACCCTTAACAACTATTACTGCACAAATAACATAGACTATTACATGTCGAACCTCTATGTCGAAGAAAACTTCTATTTTGTTTCAACTCACACATCTGAATTAAAAGAAATCATCAGCGGCATAAAAAATAAAAAAGCCTCAGGGCAGGACAAACTCTCAATCAATATATTTCCAAACCTTCCCGATTCTGCCCTCGAAGTCCTGGCAACTCTCATCAATCAGTCACTCCAACAGGGGGTCTTTCCTGATTTTCTAAAAACATCAATTATAGTACCACTTCATAAAGGAGGCGACCCTACAGACCCGTCATATTTTCGTCCAATATCTCTCATACCCACCTTGGCTAAAATAATTGAAAAATTAGTTCAGAAGAGAATTTTGGAATTTATACTTAGAAATAAAATCTTGAGCAAGAACCAGTTTGGCTTTCAAAGACAGAAGAACACTAACGACGCAATATTTTCCATTCTTAATAAAGTTTATAACGAAATTAATGAAGGTGAGGCAGCTGCAGCAGTGTTTTGTGACTTATCCAAGGCATTTGACTGTGTGAGTCACAAAATCCTGCTGAGCAAACTCGAATACTATGGGTTTAGAGGAATCAGCCAGCTATGGTTCAAATCATACCTTGAAAATCGCTCGCAATTGGTAAAAACTAACCAACTCTCTCGAACTGAGCCAACTCATTGTGGCGTACCACAGGGTACTCGGTCCCACACTGTTCCTACAGTATATAAACGATCTCACAAAAGTTAATATATCTGGTAAGTATACATTATTTGCCGACGATACCACCATATTTTGGCATGACAAAGACGAACAAACATTGCATCACAAGATTCAAGAAGACATCGAACAAATTAAAACCTGGTGGGACGGTAACTTACTGGTCTTCAACCCTACTAAAACAAACCTATTAACATTCCGCTGCGAGCTTTCTGCCCTGAGCCTAGGCCCTCATAACATTGAAAATGTTTCTCTCACTAAATTTCTCGGACTTAATATTGGTAATAAATTACAATTCAATGACCATGTCACGAAGTTGTGCAAAAAATTGTCATCAGCTTGCTACGCCATCAGGATAATATCACATGAATTGGGTTTTACAGCTGCTAAATCAGCTTACTTTGCCGTTATTGAGTCCCACCTGGTCTATGGCATAGACTTCTGGGGAGTGTGCAGGAAGCAACTACTACAAATGGTGCAGGTTGTACAAAAAAGAGCCATTAGGGCCCTATGTAAAGTGAAAAAGCGTGATTCTTGCAGAGATCTATTCAAAAATCATAGAATCCTCACAGTTACTTCTATCTTCATTCTAGAAACCACCTGCCTTGTACACAAGAATCGCCACAAATATAATGCACTGCCCTCAGCCCTCATATCATAACACACGATCCTCGCAAAAATTGAGATTATCCTTACCTATCCCTAAAAACAATCTTGTTAAGGAATCTCTCATTTATAACGGTCTAAAAATGTATAACCAGTTACCAATACATTTAAGGAAACATGAATCTCTTGGATTATTTAAAAAAATTGCAAAAGAATTGCTTCTTATCCATCCATTCTACAATACGGAAGAATTTTTTAATAGTGAACCTTTTCGTCAGCACTAAAATATGCTTTTCCCCTTCTTTTGAGTATCAATTTTAATATGTTTGCATCATGTGGTTGTACTTGCTTATCATTTTACTTAAATGTCATACCATTTGTGCTTGTACATTTTACTTATATAAATTTTAAAACGCCTGTATCACTACCGTTTTTAGCATTTTTAGTGTTTTTATATTTTTATTACTTAACTTTAGGTTTTAACTTTTAGCACCTCTACAATGACTTTGTCAATAAGAATTGTTTCTTCGGACAATAAAGCATATTTGATTGATTGATTGATTGATGGTTAAACAGTTACAATTGGACTTTAAAGAAATGTAAAAAACTGTAAGATACTTGGACACGAAAAATACATTACATGTTTGGACTAACATTAACATATAAAATATACAATATGGTACATGTGGTGAGATTAGGTATTTAATTGAATATATTCCTCAATTGAATAGAAAGCGTGCTGTGTTAGGAATTTCTTCAGGTTTGATTTGAAAATACAGGTGCTCTACATTGACTTTAGGTTTCTAGGTAGTAGGTTAAATAAATATCCAACAGCATAGAGAGATGATTTTCTATACTGCATTCTATTGAGTTGATGTGGACGAAAGTCGTCTAGTCTTCTTGTATGGTATTCATGAAATTCACTGTCTTTATTCAGTTTGTGTATAGTAATAGATTTTATAAGTAGATGCAAGTGAATATGCCGTATTGGATGTAGTCTAAGTCAAACAGAAGTCTTAAGAATATTTTATGTGAAATGAATACCATAGATGCCTCTGTGGCCCTGCCCCATACGATAATATTGTTGCCCAATTGGAAACAGTTTCGAGAAGGAATTATCTCCCACACGATAGAACTTTTTTATGATTGTACCAGGAATGCTTCGAAAGAAAACACTGGTAGTATATAAATTTTCCCATTTGCCGGGCAGTGCATATGAACACTCCTCGTAGTGCTCTTATTTTTATTGTTGTTCCAATTGGGATTAGAAAAACTATACATATTTATCAGGTGGTCCTTGTGAAAGTTGGACATCAGGGTGGTGAATGCATAATATAGTTTATTCAGTTTTTTACTGTGATGCTTGTATTTTTCTGTGAGTTTTCCTGATGATTTTTTTCACACGAGTGGTTGAAATTATCTGTAGCCTAGCTTGATTTTGTTACTGAATTCAGTAAAGGTATCAGCTGTAACAACGATTGTAGTGTCATCAGCATAGATAAAAGTACGTCCCTGATCAATGTGATTGGGCAGATCATTGACATAGAGAGTGAATAGGAGAGGACCTAGAACTCCACCCTGGGGTGTGCCAATCGTGATGTCATAATTTTCAGACCATTCCTTCCCAAGCTGCACCTTGATATAGTTCTACCAGACATGTATGATTCAGTCCAGCCTTGTATAGGTCCACATATGCCCATTGTCTTTAGTTTTACTCTTAGGAACCTCAGGTTGATTGTCTCGAATGCCCGACTAAGATCGAGGAATATTCCCACAACATATTTATTTCGGTTGATATTGTAGATGTATTAGATAAGGTCAGCAGAAGCAGTTTCAGTTGAGTGCTTTGGTCGAAAACCATGCTGACATGGAGACATTATGTTAAGGTGATTGTATATTTCATTAGCTGGTTATACACAACAGTTTCCATTATTTTTGAGAAGCAGCTCAATAGGCATATCATCCTGTATTTTTCCACAGAATGTGGATGACCTTTTTTAAATACTGGAACAGTTTTTGTGATTTTTAATTTGTCCTGTGTTACAGAGTGGTTGATAAACAGTTAGTTAAAGTGTGTTAAAGTGCTCCAGCAAAATGTCCTTCAAATGGTGTAAAACAAAACCTTTAATTCATTACGTTTGCGTGACGTGTGCTTCTGTCTTTCATCGAAGCTGTCTGCAAAAAAGTTATAAAAACAAAGTGACATTTTTACAATAAAATAAAATTTTCTGCTGTGAGGAGCTGGTCTAACATGACATTTCTAAAGAAACAAATCCATTGGAGCAAACTATAACTGAGTTATCTTCTGACAATTATATGAAAGACAAACGTATGGAGAAATTGACCAAAGAAAATAATATTCTGTTGAATGAGAATATAATGATTCACTAAATGAACACAAAAAGATAATTGGTGAATTACAACAAAAAATAGCAAATAGTATAAAAACAGCTGAATGTGTTGGAACCCAAACTACCACCGTGAAACAAAAAAGCAAGGGTACTTCAACTGATAAAAACAACATCGATATAGTACAAGGCAATACGTTTAATATAGCGAAAATTTGCAACAAGGAAACACGGACAATTGCCATTCCTATTGTCCATTCAATGAAAGCAAGTTTGACCTTAGAAGATAATAAACTTTTCAATATAAATTTAGAAGATAAGATGAAAAAAAAAACAGGATTTTATTAGTTTCTAGACATAATGGCAAACATCTCATTAGATAACTCACAAATTTCAAAAAAGAGGATCAATTATTTCTGTCACTTTTAAAACCTGACGCTGATAATGAAATATTGTTGAAGACTGCAATGGATAATGCTACCGATTTCACAAAAAATGATTTTGTTATCCTATGGCCCAATGCTATGAAAATACATTTACTAGATGACATTAACCAAAGACTTTCAAATACAAATATCTTGGTCATCATTGAACCTTATAGATACAACTTCAAAACCTGCAATGAATTCATATATCAAAAAAATGTATCCCTTATTAAGCACCTTCATGCCAGCAATTACCAAAATACCTTTGCCTTTGAATGCAACAACTACTTGGGGAGAATATGCTATAACAAAAATGGCAGCATAAACAACAAAGGAAAAGCATGCTTAAGTAGAGCTTTACTGGACTTTATCAAGAAGTGTAAGGATTCAGTTGTGAGGGATCACGATAACATAGTAGAAGGACGTGAAAGTGTAATAATGGAGTCTGAAGAAAATAGGGACTCTAGTAACCTTCGGCAAGAGCTGCAGATCGCAGAAAAGAGCACAACCACAAGGGGCATCGGCAACTTTAGTGAAGACAATCAAGAAGCGATCTCGGATAATCATCATTTTTTCCCCGATTATCTCAGTTGGTATTGGACACTTAACAAAGGAAGAAAACAATCTGAACGAAAACTCAAATATTTCAAACAACATTGCTCATTGCTTCGATTTGAGGAACTATGATATTGGCAAATAACTCTGTTATGGAAGAAATTGAGTTTGAAAACCTTGACAAATTGAACCATTACCTACAAGAAAAAATATTTGAGTTTTCTATAGTGTACTCAAAGAAGCTCAACACCTATATATTATGTATTTACCGGTCACCACTGTCAGAGGTAAATATTTTTCTTGAACAACTAGATTCCTTACTAAAAGAGCTACCTATTAAGTCAAAAATTATACTAACTGGAGACTTCAACATAAATTATGCAGATTTAGAATCTATTACTTCACAATCCTTGATTAATTTACTTGGAATCTTTTGTCCTTAAAATGCATGTTGACTCTCCTACTCGTATAACACACCAAGGCATGTCTACAATTGACTAAGTATGTAGCAACCTAGTTGTTAACTTTATTAATTGCTCTGTAATCTCACCAGGTTTGTCTGATCATGAGGCTATACAGTTCACAATGAAACTTGATCCAATTAATAAATGTAAGAAAGTTATGTATGGAAGAATCTACAGTGCTGCAAACTATAATAGGTTCTACCAAAACTGCCTCCTAAATAACTGGAATCATATTCTGGAAATGAATGATCCATTTTTTGCACTTTATAACCATCTTGTAGGTACTTTCAATGAATCGTTTCCTTATCAAAAGTTAAAAGCAAAACAAGTAAAACAGTGGCTAACTAAAGACATAAAAATATCCTCACGAAACCTACGCTCACTTAATTATATAATTTTTTTTACCAACATTGAATCATTTCATATCTGTGAGGAAATATAGAAACATCTATAGGCGGCTAATTAAATATGCAAAAATGAACTTTCATCGGAATATGATTTCTGATGCAAATAATAAAGCAAAAGAGGCTTGGTCTATAGTAAACGACCTTACAGGAATGCACAATCTCGAGTAAACACAATACCTGCAGATATACTGAACAAATATTACTGTTCAATAGCTGCAAAAATAACAACAAATACTTCAATTCCATATGATCCGCTCATACACCTAGAAAAAATCGTCACTAATGAAAAACTACATGCCACAGATATCAGTGAACTAAAGGAGGTGATAAGATCTATAAAAAATAAAAAGTCTTCGGGAATCGACGAACTTTTAATAAATTTTTTTGAAAATCTTCCCATTGAAGCTCTGCATGCTTTGGTTGCGGTAATAAATCAATCTTTCGAGGATGGCATATTTTCATCTTTCCTAAAAACATCGGTCGTTATTCTACTTCACAAAGGTGGAGATCCAGAGGATCCCTCGAGTTTTCGCCCCATTTCCCTCATTCCTTCGCTAGCAAAGTTGATTGAGACACTGGTGAAAAATCGTTTAACTGAATTATTGTCACGAAATAATATAATTAATAGTGAGCAGTTTGGGTTCCAATCCAAGAAGAGCACACATGATGCCATATTCTCATTCCTATATGAAGTATATAACAACATCAATACTAAAGATGTGACTGCAGCAGGTTTTTGTGATTTATCCAAAGCTTTTGAGTGCGTAAATCATAAAATTCTGCTACATTAGCTACATCATTATGGCATCAGTGGAAATACTCATAGATGGTTTAATTCCTATCTCACAGGTAGAAGTCAAATTATTAAGTCTACAACAACTTCGTCGCCAGCTGATATAAACAGCGGAGTACCACAAGGATCAGTATTAGGCCCTATACTGTTTCTACTGTACATAAGCGATTTGGCTTCTATAGACATAAAAGGGCAATTCACACTATTCGCGGATGATACCACGATACTATGGACTGATAAAAATAGTTCTGATCTTCACAAAACTATCTGTTTGGATATTATTGAAATCAAAGATTGGTGCGACTAAGACCTCCTGTCTCTCAATATCTCTGAAACTAATATTGTATCATTCCGATGTAGTATTAAGAACATACCTTTAACTTCAAATCAAAGTTTCATTGAGAACAGAACTTACGCCAAATTCCTTGGGGTTAGTATAGATAATTAATTAAAATTTGATGATCACATTACATCTCTTAATGAAAAACTTGCTTCAGGATGCTATGCAGTTAGAGTTACCTCAAATGAATTTGGCTTAACTGCAGCAAAAAGCGCTTATTACACACTAATAGAGTCACACTTGAGATATAGAATCCCATTCTGGGGCGTTTGTACTAAAACCCAAATTGAGTCAGTTTTTATACTACAAAAAAGAGCACTCCTGTGCAAAGTCCGACGACGGGACTCTTGCAGGCCTTTATTTGCTACAAACAAGATTTTAACGGTTTATGCTATCTTCATTTTAGAATCAGTTTGTCTATTACACAAACATTAAACAAAATTTCCCTCTGCCACCTTTACCTATTCCACCCGACATTCCAATGATCTTAGACTAACCTTTACCTACGTCAACTCTCATTAAGGACTCGATTGTGTTTAATGGCCTCAAGATGTATAACCATCTACCACATCACTTGAAAACTTTGGATTACATTCGTTTCAGAAATACTCTAAAAGACCTCCTCAGTGTTAGACCCTATTATAGTCTGCAAGAGTTTTACAACGACAGTTTTTGAAAATATATTCATACCTTTTTACCTTTATACTCTTTTCTTTTTATAATTTACATGACATTACCGTTTTATACTTTGTAGTGCATAGTCTTTCTTTTTTTCTTTTTTGTGTTGTTCTGTGCCCTAAAATTTTAATTTTCTCGAGATACTAACAGACTGTTTCCATAAATAATTTTAATAACCACTTCTTTCCTTAACGATAAATTACTTTGTCAATAAGATTACTTTCTTTGGACAATAAAGCATATATTATTATTATTATTGATATGATGCTTGATATATCATTGATACATTCCTTTAGGATAACTGCTGAGACCTCGTCGATGCCGGTTGAGTATTTCTTTTTTAGGTTTAGGATTATGTGTTTTATGTCGTAGTGAGTCACCGGTGAGAAGAACATTGTGTTGGGGCTTTTAATTTCATTTGTTGGTGCACATATTGTGGGGTAAGTTCAGTGATTGGATTTTATCCAAAACAGGAGGTTGTGAAGTGTTTACCAAATATGTTGGCTACCTCTTCGTTTTTATTTATTTGATCTTCATTATAATTTAGAGTGATGTCATGCATCTTTTGTGTCCGAGAAGTGTCCCGTAATTGAATCCAAATCTTTCTTGAAAATTACCTTCTCTCAGCAACCTAGGATTTTCTTGAGCCCAATACCTTGTATTATTCCTATTGAACATACCATTATTCGTAAACCTAGACTAATCCGTAAACAGTATCTTCGAAACAAACTCATTATTTTTTTTAATAATAATCATTTATTGCCCAACAGGTTACACCCAATTACAGGACATAATTAAATTTACATATTTAATATTTCAAATTTGTTTTACCTAATACTAATAACTAACTAACTACTAACTAATAACTAATAATTATTTATATAGAACATTCAGTTAAGAACAAGATGCAGTATTGCAAGAATTCAAAAATGCAAACATTTTATTCAAGTTCGATTTATATACGTTTTTTTAATGTTATCTCTTTTATGTATCTGAGCGAACAGGTATTGATGTCACAAAAGTTACAGATAGAGTTGAAGTTTTCACACATCATCTTAATAGGTGATAGTGATATTATATTTGTTTTTGCCGTGCCACAATAAAATGTGATATTTTTGCGTGACCCAAGTCTTGGAACCCTGAAGCTCAACTCAGATAAGAGCATGCTGCAGTCAACCTGGTTGAGCAGTAATTTATACAGAAATATAACGGAGGCACACTGTCTTCTTGTTTCCAGTGAGACAATTTGAAACTGTACAAGAAGTGCATTGTGATCTGAACCTCTTGATGGATATGTTCCATGACATTTGAAAAATTAAATTTTAAGAATTTTCTTTGAACCCTTTCTAGGGTATATTTATTTATTATTGAGCAGTATTCTAATTTTGATCTCACATATGAATAATACAGAATTTTAATTGCATTTATATTTGTGAATTGCTGACAATTTCTTATGATGAAACCAAGCATTTTGTTGGCTTCAGAGGCTTTTTTGTTGATATGATCTACAAAAGACATCTTTGGATCGAAGAATACACCTAAATCTTTAGATTCTTTACATCGAGTTAGATTAATGCCATGAACGCTATATGGATATTCAACAGGAGTGCGTTTTCTGGTGATGGTCATGACTTTACATTTTTCAATATTAAGGTGTAGGTTGTTAACTGAACACCACGTTTTGCAAGTTATCTAGGTTTTGCTGAAGTAGGGGGCCATCAGCCGATTTCTCGATGGAAGTAAAAATCTTCAAATCATCCGCGAAAAGTAGCTTCATACAGTCAAGTTTAGAAGTAAGATCATTAATGAATAATAAGAATAACAAGGGTCCGAGGTTTGACCCTTGTGGGACACCCGAAGTGACAATTACTCTATTAGATTTGAATCCATTATACGCCACTATTTGGTTACGGTTTGAGAGGTAGGAATGGAAAAGTGCCAGTAAGTTCTGACTGAAACCAGTTTCACCCAATTTCGCAATTAATATATTATGATCGATTCGATCAAAAGCTTTTGAAAAGTCGGTATAAATCACATCTACCTGACCTTGTTTGTCCAGAACAGTGCACACATATTGTGAGAAAATTGCTAAATTAGTTACCGTAGATCTATTGCTCATAAATCCATGTTGGTATTCACATATTTGATTTCTGGTAGCAAGATAGATATGTTTATACAGAATTATTTCGTATGCCTTTGCAAAATTGGAGATTATGGATATTGCTCTATAGTTTGCTACTGTGGCAGCATCTCCATTTTTCAGTATAGGGCAGATTTTTGCAAGTTTCCAGGCATCAGGGAACGTTGCAGTTTTTAAGGAGAGATTATATATGAAGCATAGTGGAGTGGCCAGAACAGATCTACAATCTTTTACTAGGAACGATGGTATGGAGTCCAAACCAGAGGTCATTTTATTTTTTAGTTTTTCATTGCTTCCTCCACTTCATCTTCTCTTATTTCAGGAATGTTAATAATTTCTTTGTAGTTCACAACGATTGATTGCCCATCCGGGTTTTCATTTGGTGGGAGATAAACACTACTGAAAAATGTGGAGAATGCATTCACTATATTTAGAGGTTCAGTTATTTCTTGACCTTCATAATACATTTTGCCTGGAATTCTTGATTTCTGTTTTTTTGAGTGGATGTAACTCCAGAAAAGTTTAGGGTCTCTCTGAATGGATGACTGGACGTTTAGCAGGTAGGATTGGTAGGCCTGATCAATTAGTATTTTAACGTTGCTTCGTAGATTTTTATAGTGGTTTAAGTAAAACTCAGACTTAGTTTTTTTATATTTTTTAAGGTAACTAGATTTTTTGCGTATGTTTTGAATAATTTCACTGGAGTACCAGCTTGGGTATTTGTCACCCTTTGTTTTATATAGTGGTATATTGTCATCAAAAATTGTATATATCCTTTCATATAACATACTAACTACAAGATTGACGTCCGTGTAGCTGTTTAGAAATGACCAGTCGCATTCCTGCAAGGCCTTGTAAAGCGATGGATAATCTGCTCTCTTGAAATTATATGCTTTTTCGTATTTTTCTATTTTAAAGGTTTTGAATTCGGATTCGGAGGTGATTTCAAAGTCAATGAATAATGACGGGTGATATGGGTCTTCACTTAGTAGTGGGGTGTTGTCGCGCAAAATATCACATTTTACATTTGAAAAAACAAGGTCAAGTAGTCGGTTTGAGGAGTTCAGTACGCTGTTGAATTGTTTCAGGCTGAAAAAGTCTGAGAAGTTTTTTGCAAGTAGAGTTTAACTATCATTATTCGCAAAGTTTGTTATATTGAAATCCCCCATAACAATTATATTCCTATTAAATAAAGAGCTCGACAGTAGTTGTTGGGGGAATATAAATGACAAATACATAAAATGAGGTATGGTCGATTGAACATTTGCACCCTACAATATCTATCGTAGGTACTTTTCTTTGAACATATCAAGGTTCAGTTTCTCACTATTCAGTAACGTTTTACACCCTAGTAACACACCACCACCAGTTTGTAGATTAGATTCACTCAAGTTGCGGTCTGATCTATGTACTGTGTAAGTATCAGGGAATACCTCACTGCTGCTGATGTCGTCTTGTAACCATGTTTCACTTAATGCCACCAAATCATACTCCCCTTCAGATACTCTGTAGAAGAACTTCGAAACCTTGCTTCGCATTCCTCTCACGTTTTGATAGTTGCATTTATAATTGTGGGTGAGGTTGGGCAGACTCAGTTTAAAGTGGACACAATTTTTGGTGAACCATTAACGTATTTGATTCTGCAATTCGTATCCCCTTGGTAATGGCGTACCGTCAGTTCAGTTTTTACAAGTTTATAATTATCCAACTGTCGACGTGATCGACTGATCGAAAGCTAAAGATATTCCTCTATACTCCTGATGGTATTTGATATTTTTTGCGTTTTTTATTACTTGATGAACATCATTCTCTTCTCTTAGTGTAATTTTTAGTGGACGTATTTTGTTATTATCGAACCTGCCCAGTCTGCCTATGTTGGAGATCTGAAGCAGGTTTCTGGATTTATTGCTCTCATGACTTGGACTATTTCTTCCTTTTCGGCATTTCTAATAACATCAAGAGTTTGATTTTGATCCCGATGCTCTTTTATGCCAAATATTATTATGTTTTTCTTTCTTTTGTTACGCTCATTCAGTTCTTCGATGATCTCCTCGAATGATGGGTTACTATTATTGGGCTGATCAGATTTTGTGTTTTTAACGTTTTTTATTTCGTTTCTCAAAGTTTCAACCTCAGTTCGTAGTTCTTGAACTAGCTGAACCATTGTTGTTAACTGTGAGAAGCCTGTATTGCACTCCTTGCAGAAAAATTTCAGAATAATTTTTTTGAGTGGCATACATTTCAGTTCAGATGCTGTTAATCCTGAGCATTCTGCTGCTGCATGTGTTGGTTTCCTACATGAATCACACTCTATAAAAGTTTCATTCTCATTAATTTCTTGTTTGCAACCACTACAAGGTCCCATACTTTTTGCTTGGTCAACAACAATAAAAAAACTGCTTTGGGTTGGATTCACGGAGCCTTTGTTTTTTGTTTGCCTGACCTTAGTTTTTTTTTGTCTTGCTTGTTTTTACTGTTGCTTCCACGGGTTTGAAATGATGCAGTTTTCTTAAAGAAGTTTGCCTTACAAACTAAGTAACAAGAAGAATGTTAATGAGGGTGTAGCCAGTATCTTGTTTGATGTGTGGAACAAGAAATAACTTATTTTCGGATCACTTTTCCGGTTAAAAATCGAAGAAACTTGGGAGCTAATTTAAAAACGAACTGTTCACACCTGTTCACAATCACGTATATCAAATCATGATGACGCAAAAGCCAATTACAATAAGTTAGTCCCCGTTCTGGGTCATTTTCATATAGATGCTGATGCAAACTGTATTTATAGGAGCGATATTTATGTTTTTTCAATACTTTTCTGGCACTTTCCCTGCTGATCCCACATTCAATTTCCGATTCTCGCAGTGAGGTAGATGAAGAAAAATGAACATATTCTAAAACATTAGTTTCCGCTTCTTCACTGACGATGAAGTGGATGAAGTTTTGATCAGCTGGTTCTTTCCTTAGCATCATTTCCAATTTCCTGAAATAGGTCCTCGATGGGTGTCGTCTTAACGGATAACGAACAGCGTATAGCATACTAGCATTGACAACGTTCTTCTGACATTCTCCGTATATCAATATCATATCGATTTGTTCGTTTCTAGAATAACTATTATAATTTTCCATTTCAAAAAAACGTTTTACAAACGAAACGAGATGACAAGTAAAATTGGTATTTCACTTTTGATCAATCACCTACTGTTTTCCATGATTCCACGACTACCTTTCATTTCATCGAACCTTAACGGATAACTCATCAGAATTTGTAGGCATCGTATATAATATTGTACAAATTCAATAATTGATCGTTTTTAGTTTTGAACAAAAAGAAAGTGGTACATAATGTATATCGTTGAATTGGTAATTAAATTCTCTATCGAATGGCAAGATGGCCCTCGGTAGGTACCATTAGAAAAAAACGATTTTTTCGTTAAAATGCGTTCAGAAAATTTCAATTCCTGCTGTAGGATTTGTTATTGATCTTATCGATGAAATGACTATTACCAAGAGTTACTGATGTAAATTAGTATAGATTTTAACCTGATCAAAGGCCTCCTGGGCTAAAAAAAAAATTGAGAAATAATTTTTTTCAATTGTAAAATAAAAATTTGGCAACATTGTACTATGTAATTTGAGCCGTAGAATCCGAAAAAAAAACAAACATACAGGGTGTTCCATTTGAAAAATCGAAGTTGGTGGCTATTCTGGCGAAACCGGAAGTCGGCCATCTGCTTTCGTATGTCTGTCAATCCAAAATTGTGTCTCATATCTATGTACAAAATTTCATTCAAATCGGTTGATAAGTGAAGGAGATATAGGCATGGACCTAGTCCCATATATTGTCACCTGGTAGATATATCAGCAATGTTTTGTTTACCAGGGTCATGGTTCCTCCATGTTTAGTTATTTGGCGATTAAATCTGGATGCCACAATGTAGTTTGGTATGAAGCAGGGTTCCTCCTTATTCAGCCAATGTTTGCGAATTATCAAGAATACAATTTATGCTTGACTTGAAGGATGAGTTGGTGAAGCCATGGTTACAGCTACTCACTCACTCCTACTTTGCATCGTCAAATTCGCCAAGATATATACAATTTTCTAAACATTGATATGTTGCATGAAAGGCCCATGTAAGTGGAAAAGAAGCGTACTCTTTGTGCCTTTGGTACGTTGCGTCTTCGTAGGATGACTACAAACTATTGCAGCCGCTGCAACCAAGCTGTCTGTGGGGAACATCGGGCTCCTTGTTGCCTAAATTGTGCAGAAAAATTCTGAGTTTGATGATTTTAGATGGATTTCCTGTTCAATACAGAGTTAATTTTGGTTTAGTTATTCTAAAAATAAAAAAAAACATGTTTTTGTTTATTTTTCATGGCTAATTAAATTTACGAGTATTTAGTATTCATGTGACTTGTATATATGTTTAGTGTTCTAGGGTTAATCTTTGGGGGTATAATAAAAACTTTTTAACAAAAAATTAAACCGACGAAAAAATCTACTGAAAAGTAAAAAATAAAATAAACCTTATTCTAAATGATAATTGAGCTCCTAAACTAATGTGAGTAACTGATTTTGAGTCGGCGCCAAACAAACAATTATCGAAGATCATTATATTACTATGAAAGAAGTAATCAAAACGCAGCCGTGCATCTCCCTGCCATCATTTTACGCTTTACCTAATTCAATTGCTAGTTTGTTTGGCGCCGACTCAAAATCAGTTACTCACATTAGTTTAGGAGCTCAATTATCATTTAGACTAAGGTTTATTTTATTTTTTGCTTTTCAGTTGATTTTTTTGCTGGTTTAATTTTTTGTTAAAAAGTTTTTATTTTTGAATTTTTTGTTGCTGAAATCTACTAATTACTATCTACTTAATTTTTGATTACTTCCAAAATACTTACTTACTTCAACTATTAACTAGGAAATAATATGATTTTCTATTTTAACTATTTATTGTTATATAATATAAATTAATTTTGAAAGTACTGGTTAGTTGATTTCATGACTTTGTATATAATTCCATCCTTTCATAGAATGTAATCATTTTGACGGATGTAGGAGGGTCTGTCAATGTCAACTACATATGTGTGCCAAAGTTCACAAGTGAAAAATCAAGCATCCCCTATTTTTCTACCCATAGGGGTGGATCATTTCATTTCAAATTGGGATGTAATCAACTATAAAGTATACCCTTTCTAATGAAAAAATAATCATCCAAATCGGAAAACCCAATACAAAGTTATGCCTGATAGAATCGGTTAACGGACCAAAATTCAGAGGGTGAACGATCAATATCCTTCATTTTGCTAACCTTAGGGATGGATTTTGTTGTTCAAATTGAAATGGGACCAACTTCGAAGTACACCCTATCCAAAGAAAAAAGAATAATCGGAATCGAACCGCTCTGTGAAAAGTTGTGCGTGATCATACATAAAAAAAAAATATACGCGTCGAATGGAGAACCTCCTCCTTTTTGGTTTCGTCGGTTAAAAAGTGCTACTCCATGTTGTCAGGAGTCGTGAAAGATTTGTTTTCTTCATTCTGTTTTAGTATTTCGTTTTGTAGATACTATAGTACTTTCTATTTTTTCTACCTTCCACGATAAGTTTCACGAGAGCTTTGGCCAGGTGCCATCTTCCAATGTTGTTCAGGTGCCCATTTGGATTGAAGTGATACACTAAAATTGTTTATAATTTTTTTTTCATGAAGTATAAATTGTTTTCATATATTTCTGTATTCCATTCATTGTGATAATAACGGTATAATATAATAATAATAATGATAAGACGTTTATTTCGAAGGTGAAGTACATTACACTGCAAGAGTGCTATATAAATACATTACACTGCAGGAGTGATATATAATTTTAAAAAATTAAAATAAACGTAGCATAGCTTGGAAAAAATTTATTCAGAATTAAAAAATACAAAGTTTTAAATATAAAATAATATCAAGATGAAAATCTTGATTGAAGCCCGGGACTCGAAGTGATGGCGCATTCGCTGTTTCAGTTGTGTGTGACAGTAGTACTATGGTAGTTGTAATGTTGATGAAAAGATTAATATGATATGGTTCGTGAGGTAAAAAATGTGTATAAACAATAATGTACAAAAAGTTATATAAATATAAAAATAAAAAACAATAAAAACATATAATATGACATAAAATCTAAAAGTTATAGGCTAAAGTATGTATATCAGTGCGGGTCTTGGATAGGATATATTTTTTCAGATCTCTCTTGGATCTATTTGTATTCTGCTTGTTTTTTAGAGTGTCTGGTAGTTGGTTGTAAAGTTTTAGGCTGATATATCTGTGGCTTTTTTTGGCCGATAGCTTTATTCATAAAAGGAATCTTGTATTTATTTTCCTTATTTCTAGTATTATATTTGTGGTTAATTTTTTATAGCTCATGTGTTTTGTGGATCTTTATGTTGCTGAGATGAAAAAAGAGTTGTACTGGGTCGAATATTTCCGTTTGCTGGTAGAGATTTTTTTTTTATGTTCTGGTTCCCACGAAAAGGGATATCCTGTAATGTTCAGAGAACATCGTGGAAACCAAGGGAAAGAAGGTAGGAGTTGGTGTTCTTCTTAAATTTCTGGAGGTTGTATGCCTCGGGGAACACCTCCCTAGGCAATGAGTTCCAAAGCCTCGCTGTTCGTTGGATGAACGAGTCTTTGGAAAGTGATGTTCTGCAGGTCTCCAAAGTGACCACGAAGGGGTGTGAGGACTGAACTTGACGGGTTAGTCTCGAAGAGACTGCCAAAGCAGGAACGATTGTTGATATTTCAGAAGAGCATCGCCCATGAAAATATCTATAAAATAGAGACAAATCGCCAACTTTTCTACGGTGTTCCAGACAAGTGAGCGAGTTTGTAAGCGAGGCATCACCGACGAGACGAATTGCCCTTTTTTGGACAGAATCCAATAGCCTCAGGATATGTTTAGGTGCCGCGCTCCAAATATGGGAACAGTATTCCAGGACAGGTCGGATCTGTGCCTTATAGATCATAAGCAGCTGGGTGGGGGTGAAATAGCTCTTGGCACGAAACAAAAAAACAAGTTTTTGGGATGCACTTTTGGCAATGGACCTCACGTGATTTTCCCAGGAAAGGTTATTGCTGATAGTAATACCAAGTATCGATATGGATGACTTCAGTGGTATGGTTACTCCTGACAAAGTTATGTTAGGCACAGTGAGATC
Source organism: Gonioctena quinquepunctata (assembly GCA_018342105.1). Lineage (NCBI taxonomy): Eukaryota > Metazoa > Arthropoda > Insecta > Coleoptera > Chrysomelidae > Gonioctena > Gonioctena quinquepunctata. The sequence continues at coordinate 225,232 of JAFIRS010001491.1, read as the reverse complement.
GACTTTTCTAGAGAAAAGACATGCTTGTGTTTTGTTTGCATTGAATTCTACCAAGTTATTAGATCCCCACTCGAGAATTGTTGCTAAGTCCATATTTATATTATTAACATTTCTTCCTCGTTCATTTCTGGTTTCACGGGCTGATATAGGGGCCCTGGAAGAGAAAGCGGTATGGAGGGTACTATCATCGGCAAAGCTGTGTACTGGACATGAAGTTGCTTTCAACAGGTCGTTGATGTGAAGTAGAAATAGTGTTGGTGCGAGAATAGATCCTTGCGGAACACCAGCATTTATGAGCAGAGTGTCAGATGAAACTCCATCGACCACTACATGGAGAGACCTGTTTGAGAGAAAACTAGCAAGCAGAGAACACAGCTGAGGGGGCAAGCCATAAGATGGAAGCTTGGCGAGGAGTCCCTGGTGCCAAACTCGATCGAACGCCTTGGAGATATCTAATGCCACAGCTAAAGTTTCTCCATACTTTTCAATAGATAGCTGCCATATATGTGAGACGTAAGCGAGCAGGTCACCAGTTGATCTCTGATGGCGGAAGCCATATTGCCTATCGTTGACAATTCCTGAGTCTTCCAGATATTTCATGAGTTCGATGTTGTTGGCTTTTTCCATGACCTTTGAAATAATAGATAGCAGTGCGATAGGTCTGTAGTTGCTAGGTAGGGCCTTTTTGCCTTTTTTAGGGACTGGCTGTACTCTTGCAATTTTCCAATTGGACGGAAATACCCCCAAATTGTAAGAGTGGTTGAACAACTTGCAAAGAACAGGTGTTAGTTCGGGGGCACATTTCTTGAGAACAATCGGCGGGATTCCGTCAGATCCACAGGCTTTGTTGGTGTTGAGACCCAGAGATCATCTGAAGGGTAGGTTCGTTTTTTATTGTATATTATTTTCAGTAGACGTTTTTGGGATATTGATACTTTATTCGTATTGTCTTATTTGTTGATCCCCCTGCTAATATACCATATTATGTAGTATGTGATTGCACGAGGAAAAAGTATAAAGTTCTTAAAGATTTTTCATCGAGTATGTCTCTTAGTATTTTGGAGCGGTATATCAGGAATTGCATTTTTTTGATTAGGTAGTTTATATGGATATCCCATTTCATGTTGGAGTCTATAAAAATTCCTAAGTATTTTATATGAGAGACTGGTTTAATTTCAAATGAATTAGCAATATTCAGGTTTTCCGACGGAGGGGTACGGTTGAGAGATAACAACTGTAGGTATTCATGAGTTTAGACTTCAGGATAAATTCCTCAATGAGGTGTGAATTTGCCATATTTGGCCATAACAGGACAGTGTCGAACTTTGTGTGTTGTGAGTTAAGATTCATGATTCAAGGAACTTGAAAGATTGTATATCGACGGATAATTTTGTTAATTCGACAACGATTCGAAAATTATTTCTAACTTTGTTACATAATTCGAAAGAAAACTAAAACAACCCTTCCTTCCATAAATAGTAAATAAGCCCCATATTACCAAAATTATTGCCATTACAAACTCTGGCTGGAGAATAAAAACTTTTAACAACCAATTCGGAAACTTTCCCTTTCGAGCCGAACAAGGTAATGTCTGTGTGCAACTTTAATTTCGGGAGTTTTATGATGATTCCGAAAGTGAGAACATAGCAATTCCTGAATTAACTATTGCAAAGATTGACGAGCTGTGCCGCCGAAATTAAATCGGCAGCCCTAGGGGTGGCGGGGACGGCAACGAGGGGGATATCCGCTACTGATGTGGCAGCAGACTGTACCAGCTAAATTGGTTTGTGTGTTTTTATGACTGTGTTTTAGTGTCGGCCCCGCGCGCGTCTTGGATTGCGATTGGGTTAACAGGGCGGCGAGAAGGGACGGCGTCAACGTGTAAGGAAGCGGATTTCCAGATTTGCGGGAAATCCGACTGCCCGCAATATGGAACACGAGTGTGTCTCTTTTCTGAAACATTACACCCGAAAAAATCATTTTTTTTTGTGGAAGTGGACATGAAAATGAACATGCTTGATTTCATTGCGATATTAATAACCTTTTTTACAAGCTTTTATTTAGATAGATAGATTTTTATTGGTCCATTTAAGAGAACTTTGACAAGTTATAGGACAACTCACGAAAAAACTCATATAAGTAAAAAGATACAAATTTGTCACTTTAACAAAGTCAAAGCTTAATATATACAAATAAATACATATACTTATACTAATATATACACACATATATATATATATATATTATTATGTTATGATGAATTGAAAATTATTATGTTTTTATTGAATGAAACATAATAACTATTCGTTGAGCCAAATTGATATGATGTAAATTAGATATTTCTGACCCTGTAATAATAATTGTCAGCGAACGTCACTGTTCTCTCGTCACGCTACCAACAATTATTATTTTCTTCGCCACAGCTAACAACAGTCGGTACGCCCTTGTCTCATATAGTCGGTTCAAAAGGAATTTGGCCACTGGTGGCTAACTTCAGTTTACTGAATGATCTTAGTTATGTTAGTTGATCATTGTGAGAAAATAAACAAACCAAATATCAAAAACAATTATCTCCTTTATTCAGGACTTAAAAATACCTGGCCTACGAGAAATAACTTATGCTAGAGTGAATCAAACAATTATTCACGGATACTCATAAAATGTATATCATGGATAGATAAACAGAACCTCACTTTCTCTGTGAGAGTAATTTTCTGTTATTGTTCATAAAAAGGTGACATAGAGTTCATCGATTGTGAAAAATGTTATTTGTGAAATAGTTCAGGACCGGGAAAGCACTATTAAAGGTTTTATACCTGGTTGGAACTGTTGGTGTTCACAACTATACAGGAAGTCTCCTCTCTCCAGCCTTCGTTGGGACTGCAAAAACCATGTGTCAGGAACGTATCGATGCGGGACTCAGCTTTTGGAATCGTGGATATATGATATCATTAAGGTAATCTTGTTTTGTTAAGCAAATGATGGAATTATTCCATTTTTCTTTTAGTGAAATTTTGTGCGTGCTTCCGCTTTGGAAAATATTTTCGATCTCTACGAAGCTTTGTTTTTCCGTCGCTTCGCAACATCTTGCCCTTGTTGTTGTTCCATTTGAAATTTCGAATTCGCGCACCAAATTGTCACTTTGCACTGTTTATATTAATGTTGCACAATTTATACACACAATTAAATTCCCATTCTTATCATTAATTACAAGTTTGAATAATAATTGCTTATGATACCTTCTCTTTGCCATTCTCTCACAATTTCCAACTTTTCATTTGATCATCTCTTCTCTGATTGGAAATTTAATTTCACAATTTCATGTACAGAGTGTTTCAAATTTATAAATGTGTTGATTACTTTTTATTCATGATAATTTTGTAAATCTTGACTTTTAATTGTCTTTTGAGCAATTATGAGTTATGATAATTTTGATAGTGTATATAATTGACTGTTTTATAGTACTTTGACATTTTTATCTATCCATATCATACCTAGGCTCATAAAATACATTGAATTTTAAAAGCTATTTACAACAAACTCTTGAAATTGATAATTATTTATTATTTATTCTTTTTGTGGCTTTTTTTGTCTTTTAAAATTTACAACTGGCATAACATAACATAACAATATATATATATATATATATATATATATATATATATATATATATATATATACACATACACATACATACACATATATTGCACATTCAAGAACATTCAAAAATTCAGACAGAACAAAACGACTCTATTTAAAATGATTAGTGAACTCATCAATATTGTAATGACTTATATCTAACATAAGCAACTTGATATTATATTTGAAATGGTCCAACTTGGTAAATCTTTTATATTCATTAGGTAATATATTATACAGCCTAAGGCCCATTATTTGGTATGATTTTTGACACAATGATGTACGATTTCTTGGAATATGTAGGAACATTTTTTATTCTTGTATTGTAATGATGTACCGATTCATTTTTCATGAAAAAACCAAACCAATTAAAGTCTTCGACAGGAAGTTCTTGAAGATGCGTTAGCAATATTTCTTAATATTCTTTTTTGTGTTATGAAAATATCTTTCATAGAAGACGAGTTACCCCAAATTAAAATACCATATATCAATCTTGACTGAATTTGACCATAATAAAATAATAGTAATGCTTGTTTATCCAGAACATTTCTTAAAACTCTAATTTGATAACACTTGCTATTCATATTCTTCATGAGATTGACGCAATGAGTGGTGAATGAGAGATTAGAATCAAAATCTATTCCTAAAAATTTAATTTGATTGTTCTACTGATTCATTATTTATATTTATATCTATTTCGGTGGTACTATTACGATGACGGTTTTGAAAAGACATATATTGAGTTTTGCATGGGTTTAGGAATAAAGAATGGCTGGATAACCAGTCATAAAGACTCTGGAGACTAGAGTGAATTGTATCCTGTAGAATACACTCATTCCTTTCACGAAACAAAAGTGTTGTGTCGTCAGCATATAAAAAAGAGAAGGCTTTTGGTGAAATTACAGGCAAATCATTAATATAAAGCACAAACAAAACCGGACCCAGAACAGAGCCCTGGGGTACTCCAATTTCATTGGGCATATGTGTCGATACGAACTGATTTTGGATATTTTCTTTTCTATGATTTATTTTAACCTTTGAGTACGATTTCGAAGATACGATTCGAACCAATAATGAGTTTTTCCTCTAACTCCAGAATTGTATAGATAGTTTTTGCAATAAAAGCTCATGTTGCACGCAGTCAAACGCTCGACTCATATCACAGAATACAGCTGTAGTAATTTAATTTGCTTCCACACCCTACAAAAATTTTTCATAAAGAGAGTATATAGCAGTCATCGTTGAACGACCTTCATGGAATCCATGTTGGTTTCGATTAAGTATATTATTCTTCATCAGGAATCCCATCAAAGAATTCAGCATTACATATGAAAATGTTTTCGATATTACAGGAGGCTGAGATACTGGTCTGTAATTTTCCATATTATGTAGGGTGCCTTTTTTGAAAAGAGGTGTTATAAGTGACATTTACAATCTGCTTGGAAAAATTCCATCCTGAAAAGACCTATTTATGATATGACATAGAGGTTTTGTGATGTGATTTAGTTTCACCTGTCCCGGTGTCTGTCTGTATGTCTGTCTGTGTGTCTGTCTGTAATCAAATCTTGCTAGTTAAATCGATTTGAAATTTGGCTGGAGTACATAATTCCGGTGATAATGCATTATACAAATTTTGTTGAAAAAAAAAAATGGCGAATCCAATATGGCGGGCAATTTTTGTGAATATGGTCCGATTCTATTCAAAATTGGTATCTAGGGGTTTCCGTAGTCGGATATTATGATTTTTTTGTCAAAATTCAAAAATTCAACATGGCGGCTCCAAAATGGCGGACGAGTTTTGTGATTATGGTCTGATTCTATTCAAAATTGGTATGTGTGGGTTTTTAGGGTAGAATATTTTTTTTACAAGCTTTTATTTTTAGTTTCACCTGTCCCGGTATCTAGCTGTCTGTCTGTAATCAAATCTTTCAAGTTAAAGGACCCCGCACATTTCTTATGGGAAATGGCTTTCCGTGAATTTGGCTGAATTTTTGGTTCTTGATGGGCTGATCGAAAGTGTCCATAGCCACAAAATGGACAGTTTTCGAGATATGGAGCTTTGAAATGGATTTTTTCCATTTTTTGCGGTATTTGCTCATCAATCGGAAAGCTCTCATTTCTGGTTGGGATGGAATTTGGATGTTCGGCGCCCAGAACCCGACTGAGAAATGGTCTTCCTCAGTTATATTAGGCACCGCTATCGATAATTTTTCATACACTGCTCCACACTGGCTATGAAATGAGATACAAATCCAAGATCTTCCATACATCTTTTCATGCTACAAGATAACGCCAGAATAATTCACATTTTCGAGAAACGACATATTTTGGGTACTTTTTGAAGAGAGACCATAATAATTGAATCCGAATATATCTGATGTCCAATAATATCAAATATGTTTTCCGAAATGTTCATAACGAGGCTCAGCGAGCTGTAATGGGGGAAAATGGGAAAATCATAATCATATATCCACAGAGATAACAATTGTGATACACACACTTACATGTGATATGTGATTTGTTTCTCACAAATCTGACAATGGGGTGCCAATATATTTTCCTCAGAATGTCACGAAATGGATCATATATAGCATCTCACAGACAAACGAATCCGTGAAAATGTCTGCATATTTGATACCTTATAGTACTTTCGAGGTAGAATGGGGAAGTCCAGGTGTTGGAAGCAAACTATGAATGGATATTTACCCCCGAATTCTTGAAAATACTATATTTTTACACGCTTTATATTAGCTTCACTTGTATGTTTGTTTGTTTGTTTGTTTGTAACCGACTCCTTTGGGCGCGATTTTGACCCACTTCCAGACGTCCAAATGATTTGAAATTTGGCAGGTGTACATAATTCCGGTGACAATGCATTAAGAAATTTTTGTGTGAAGAAAAAACAAAATGGCGGCTCCAATATGGCGTACGAGTTTCATGATTATGGTCCGATTCGCTTCAAAATTGGTATCCGAAGGTTTTTGTGGTCGGAGATTATGATATCTTTTGTGTGATAGAAAAATCAAAATGGCGGCTTTAAAATGGCGGCCGTGTTTTGTGATTATGGTCCGATTCGCTTCAAATTTGATATCTGAGGGTTATCGTGGTCGGAAATTATGATTCTTTGTCAAAATTGAAAAATTCAAGATGGCGGCTCCAAAATGGTGGACGAGTTTTGTAATTATGGTCCGATTCGCTTCAAAATTGGTATGTGGGGGGTTTTTGTGGTCGGAAATTATGATTCTTTTGTCAAAATTGGAAAATTCAAGATGGCGGCTATAAAATGGCGGCCGAGTTTTGTGATTATGGCCGGATACTATTCAAAATTGGTATGTGAGGGTTTTTGGGGTCGAATATTATGGTTCTTTTGTAAAAATTGAAAAATTCAAGATGGCGGCCGAGTTTTGTGATTATGGTCTGATTCTATTCAAAATTGGTATGTGGGGGTTTTTGGGGTCGGAGATTATGATTACCTAATTTGATAAGATTATTCCATTTTCTAATCTGCAAAAAAATAATAAAAATAATAGTTTTCATAAATAAACCACACTAAAAAGTAGGAAATAAATAATAGTTTGAAAAAACTAAAAAACACGCTTTTATTGAAAATCAGACTAAAAAAATTGAAAATAAGAAAAAAAATTATTTTATTTAAAAAAAAGCGTGGGGTGCATGGTATCAATAATTATATAGTACATTACACACCGAGGCAATACCTTGCACCCCACGCTTTTTTTTTAAAAAAATTTTTTTTCTCATTTTCAATTTTTTTAGTCTGATTTTCTATAAAATCGTGTTTTTTATTTTTTTCAAACTATTATTTATTTAATAAATGTTGCATTAAAGTTTACACATACGAATGAATACTATCTATTAATATGATCGTTGGCAAAATGAATGAGTAGATCAATCAAAAACAATATAATAATAAGAGTAACATTCATAACAATAATAACAATAATGATAATAAACAAAAAACAATTAGAAATTATCTTAGCAATCGCAAGAAATCATTTGAAATATTATGAATCAAACCGAGGGTAAAATGAATTATTTGGTAACATAAAACTATATCAACGAACGTAACACAATCGTAGATCATCTTAACAATATAAAGGAAAAATCAATCCTTGTCCATGTCCTAGCTAAGTACTCGATCATTGGTTGGGTGGATACTACCTTATTCATTTATCATCATATCATTGGGATGTATCTGGTTCATTCTATTGGCGGCATCGAGCGCATGGCTTAATAAACTTGTATTTGGATATTTGACTCCTTGGTTATGGCGATCATAACCAAGAAACCATAAAACGCTAGCAACGTGAGCACAGCATCCGACGGTCCTGTCACCTGATTTGCATGTGCAATAATATCCCTATATTGACTCTTCATTTTTAAAGACAAGCTTTTATACAAATGCACTAAAAAGGAAAAAAAAATATTTCATTGTTTGCAAATACAAAATAGGCAAACTTGCGCGGCAAGATTTTGAATCTTACAGTATAACCTAGATCGAACAATGAAATAAATTATTTTTACCTTTTTAGTGCATTTGTATAAAAGCTTGCCTTTGAAAATATTTTTTTTATAATTTTTATTTTTACTCTTTATTGTGTAAACGATACCTGATGTATGTATGTACATATGTGTAAATGCAAATCGAGAAAGTGTTATTTTTAATGATTTAATGATTTTATTCGAAAAAATATGGGCTGTTGACATATTACCCCCCACAATGAAAAAGTGTACAAAAATTCAATCTAAACAAAAAATAATAATTGATATGTAATAGAATGACTAGTTTATATAATTACTGTAGTTACTCTCAGAATGAAAAACTCTAGAAATCCTACAACGGAACTGAAAAACATTTTCGGTAAAGTAACAATCATAACAATAGTACCAAAGTTTCACGTAATGAACAAATAAAAACCCCGATGGCGCGCCAGTCAGAAAGGTAGAATTCTGAATTTATTTATTGAAATTTCCATTCTATTAAATGAGATAACGAATTATGTGCTATATTTTTTTTTCGAAAAAAAAAAACAAACAGTATTTGTATTCTTGTATAAACTTCGAACTCTACCATCGAAAGTAGGAGGAGTGAAATTTCTCTAAACGCTTCCCAATCTATATAATAAAAATGAATCTCGAAGCGCAAAACGTGAGAACGGCGGACCGATTTGGCTGTTTTTTTTAATGTTCGTAATAGCCCGAGGATGGTTGATACGGAAAAAAAAAATTCGGGAGAGTTGCCCGGAAATTGGAAAATTCGGGTTTATGAGAAATTTGGCGAAGAAAAAGACTATCGAGTCATTTATTACCACAGAGGAAATAGCTCAGTGGTTAGACTGTCGCCTACGAAGCAGGTCACAGAAACGAATCCCGGTCAAGGTAACAATTTTTTATTGTATATAAACAACGGCTAGACTGATTTGGCTAATTGGTTTTTTGAATGATCGTAATACTTCGAATAAGGTTTTTAGGGAAATAAAGGATTTTTAGAAAAGTTATAGGAAATTTCATTGTCCTGGAAAAGTTTTCAGGAATATATAATAAAAAATGAATGTCTGTTAGTGTTGGTAAGCTCATAACTTGAGAACGGCCTGACCAATTTGACATTTTTTTTTGGGAAAATGGGGTAACGGGAAAACGGAATAACGGGATAATTGTAAAACGGGATAACGGGATGACAGAAAAACGGCAAACGGGATAACTGGAAAACGGGATAACGGGAAAAAGTTATAACTGGAAAATGGTACAACGGAAATACTGGATAACGGGGAAAACGGAATAACGGAATAATGGGATAACGGGAAGCGGACAGAGTCAAAGGCATAACCTGGATAACAACACAAAAAAAAACATAGGAAAAAAAGAAATTCTAAGCGGATGAGAGTTTTCAGGTAAAATATTTTAGGGAATATAAAAATTCGGACAGGGAATATAAAAATTCGGACAGGGAATATAAAAATTCGGACAGGACAACATCTGTAGGTCAGCTAGTGTTTCTATATAATCAGACTAAAATCAAAATAAAGAAGTATAGTAAAACTGAGTTCTTTTCGGTTCCTATAGAATTCCATGAAGATTAAACATTCGGATCAAAAACACTTCCGAAAATACAAAAGTTCACTCAGCTATATTGAACAATAGCACAGAAGGATATAGACAGAACTTTGGTTTCAATATCAATATCGCTTAGAAAAATAATAACTAATAATTATTTTCTGTTTGTATGTACATCTTGATTTGGGCACCCATCTTTTGTTTCATTCGGTTGAAAAATAGGCCCTATTTTAATGAAATATATATATATATATATATATATATATATATATATATATATATTGTCTCACTTGTCATGGAAACACCCCCGTATCTTCCGTAATCATTAGAGTAGAATTCTGTAATTTCCATGATCGGTAGATATACGGGGGGTGAATCTAAATTTTCTCATGGGGTTGACCTGATTGACATACAGTGCGCGCCAGGAGCGATTGATATACCGATTTTTGCGAAAAATAATATTAGGGGGCAAGATATGCTCAAAATTCTTACGGATTCGTGATCCAGACATCAACTTTAGTACCAATTCATATTTTCGCTGAAAAATTTTCAGTTTTAAAAAACCCGAATTTGTCTCACTTCTCATGGAAACGCCCCCGTCTCTTCCGTAATTATTCTAGTAGAATTCTGCAATTTTCGCGATCGTTATATATACTGAGTATAAGTATAAATCTCTTCTGGGGTTAATCTGAGTGACATACACTGCGCTCCAGGGGCGATGGATATATTGATTTTTGCGAAACATAATATAAGGGGGCAAGATTTGCTCGAAATTATTATGGATTAGTGATCAGGACATCAATTTTAGGGCCATTCTATATTTCGCTGAAAAACTTTCAGTTCTGAAAAATCCGAATTTGTCTCACTTCCCATGGAAACGCCGCCGTATCTTCTGTAATTATTGTAGTAGAATTCTGTAATTTCCACGATCGTTAGATATACTGATCTAGATCTTTTCTGCGGTCAACCTGAGTGACATACACTGCGCGCCAGGGGTGATGGATATACCGATTTTCGCGAAAAATAATATAAGGGGGTAAGATAGTCTCAAAATTTTTACGGATTCGTGATCAAGACATCAACTTTAGTACCAATACATATTTTCAGTGAAAAATTTACAGTTCTCAAAAATCCGAATTTGTCCCACTTCTCATGGAACACCCCCGTATCTTCCTTAATGATTGAAGTAGAAGTCTGAAATTTTCACGATCATTAGATATACCGGAGACGATGCTGAATATTGCGCGATAGGGATGTTTAAAATGCTGATTTTTGCGAAAAAAAATATTAGGAGGCGAGATAAGCGGAATTCCACTGATTCGTGATTAGGATATCAAATTTATAACCGATAAGCATCTTTGCTGAAGAATATTTCAGTTCAGAAAAATTTGAATTTTCCCACTTTTCATGGAAACACCTCCGTATCTATCGTAATTAGTGGAGTAGAGCTCTGAAATTTCCACGATAGGTAGATATTCAGCGGATGAGTCTTGATAATATCTGTGGTCAAATTTGCTGAGCTTCCAGAGGGGAGTACAAAAATATGGATTTTCTAAAGGAAGTATTGAACTTTATTTCAGAAAACATCATAAAATCGAGAAAAGTGTTCAAAATGAAAAAAAAACAACAAGTCATGTTATTAAAGCATATCCCAAAAAAAATCCTTTCTTTTTCTGTTCATTAATATTCATTAAAGACACAATGGTTAGAGAAACTCAATGTAGAACTATTTCTCAATAATAGTACATTATCAGTGACATTATCACTCGATATCACGTTCTACAGTTATAAACTCTGTAGAAACCGTTCTATCCATCGCCCCTGGCGCGCAGTGTATGTCACACAGGTTAACCCTAGGAGAGATTTAGACTCAAACTCGATATATCTAACAATCGTGATAATTATAGAATTCTACTGCAATAATTACGGAAGATATGGGGGCGTTTCCTGGTAAGTGGGGCAAATTCGGATTTTTCAGCGAAAATATGGATTGATACCAAAGTGGATATCCTGATCACAAATCCCTAAGAATTTTGAGCCTATCCTGCCCCCTTATATTATTTTTCGCAAAAAACAATATATCCATCGCCCCTGGCGCGCAGTGTATGTCACTAAGATCAACCTCAGAAGAAATTTAGACTTATCCTCGGTATATTTAATGATCGTGAAAATAACAGAATTCTACTCCAATAATTACGGAAGTTACGGGGGCGTTTCCATGGGAAATGAGACAAATTCGGATTTTTCAGAACTGTTTTTTTTAGCGAAAATAGGGATGTTCTGATCACGAATTTGTAAGAATTTAGAGCTTATCTTGCCACCTTATATTATTTTTCGCAAAAATTAATAGATCCATCGCCCCTGCCGCGCAGTGTATGTCACTCAGATGAGATTTAGACTTATTTTATGTATATCTAACGATTGTGGAAATTACAGAATTCTACTACAATAATTACGAAAGATGGGGGAAAGATGGGGGTGTTTCCATGGGAAGTGAGACAAATTCGGATTTTTCTAAACAGAAACATTTTCAGCAAAAAAATAGATTGGTACTAAAATCGATGTCCTGATCACGAATCCGTAAGAATTTTGAGCCCATCTTGTTCCCTAATATTATTTTTCGCAAAAATCAGCATTTCTATCGCTTCTGGCGCGCAGTGTATATCACTCAGGTCAACATCATGAGATAACTCAGGAACTCAGGAATCTTTGAGTACTATGAAAAGGAAAATTAAAGTATTAGGTACTACTTGATAACAAAATAAATGTGAACTTTAAAATATGAAGTTAATTGTTTGTGAAAAATGATTTGATCTGTTTCAAAAACTATGATTGGTATGTCTGTCCGTGGACAATTCGTTAAGAATTTTTGTAGTTCTTGGTTTCTTTGGCTGTTCAAAGAGATTGGTTCTCGTCATCATCGAAGAGGCTGGCACCGTGCATGTTCACTTGTTCCCATTTACCACTTCAATATATTGTGACTCGTGTGCTAAATCATCTATGAAAACAGTCAGACAGATTTGAAGTTATATAAAATAAATATAATACAACTATGACTTAATCCATAGAATCGGTAATGCTAAATAAACATTTACTCCAAGATATTTAAAGGTTTAATCAAAGTCGGACCATAAATTACCAGTGGGGTTAATAATATTCTGAAATCTAAACCAATAGTGCCAAACGATAGACAGACAGATTCCAGCAGGGTAGCAGCAACAGCATTAAGTAAGATTGTATTGAACTCTATCTGGTAATTGATTTCATTAATTACACACTAAATGAAAATGAATTTCTTATTCTCTTTGACAAACTTTATTATGTGTTTTTAAATTTAATATTCAATATAATTTATGAAGACTTATTTTTATAATTAGATCATTATTATTGTCAGACTTATCAATGCGCTTTTATAATTAGATCATTATTATCGTCAACCGGAATTATTTTAGAGATAAGAATAGTACACAAATTTAATTACTCACGCATAAATTGAAACCGAATACAGGGTGGAAGCAAAGTTAGCTTTCAAGGTATAGTTCACTTTATAACTCTCTGCTACAATTCGGTAAGGGAAAAATAGTGAGCACGACAGTACCTTCTTGTCGATTCGTGGAACATCGTCAGTCCGTCGCCACATTCCTGGAATTCTCTCTGAATTATCAACGGTCACAATGTATAGATTTTGATTGCAAATGACGGCATACGTTATTTAGAATTGCTATTGATTTTGCAGCCGTCCACGACGACGATATACGGTACAAATATTTTAAACAAAAGCTAAAGAAGGAGAGGACAATAGAAAATAGTTTCTAGTACAGAAGTTATAAAAACTACTAGAATCAAAACTGATTTCCTACAAGAAGTTATAAATCTACAAGCATATTGATATAGATCCAGAATTATTTTTATTATTTTCCAGGGTTTAACGAATTCAAGATAAAATTAAAAAAAAAATATTTTTACTTACATGATGAAACATGGCAGAATATTAATTATTGAAGATTTCATCCATCTGCCGACGTCATGGACTGCTGCAAAATTAGTAGTAATTCTAAGCTTTGAATCGATGCGGCCGATACCTGATGAAAATCCATATTAAAGTAAACAAAAGACACTCACTTCATTAAATGATTTTCACTAAACTGGGTTTACAAAACCACGACACGTGTTTCGCTATACAATAGCTTTTTTAAGTGGAAATAATAAACTCAACAATTACGATGTATTATGTTAAATAGTCAAGGCAGGTAGTAGCAGGCATATGAATCTAATTAGGAATATTGAGGATATCAAGGATTATCCATTTATAAGGAATGAGACCAAGTAGAACGGGGGTTATATCAATTCTCTGATTAATCTTCAGTAAACCAAATTCAACAAAGGATAATTATATAAGTTGATCTGGTCATTGAGCAAACATTGCGACATTTTGCATTTATTAATTTCTAAACTTTCTAGAAGGCCGATTTTATAACCTTTCTTTTCTCTTGTAATATTTCGAAATCGTTATTAAAACAATGTTTTTCAGTCAAAAGTTCAATTTGTTTTTCCATTGACGAAACAGTTCTGATAATAGTTTTTTGAATGTTCTGCCTATTTAGCCTATGTAAAAGCTTGCACAAGAGCCAAGTTAATTTATATACTCCAGATTCATCAGATTTCTGAGTTTTATCTGTATTGATCTTAATAAATTTACTTAAATTATTATCTGTTTTATATGCGATATTGTTGTCATTTTTACGCAAATAAGTAGAATTTTTTTCAGTAGGATGGCCTAAATATGTAACAACTTTGAAATTATGTTTTACGTTTTGAGTAAGAAACACTTCCATTATAGCTTTTTTATAAAGTTTTCTTGAAAGAATATTATCCTTAAGGTTTGGACTATAACCTTTATTAATAGCAAGTTGTTTAATTATATTAAATTCTTTACTGAAATTTTCATCTGAAAGCGGAATATTATTTAATCTGGGTATCATACTGTTATATGAAGCTAATTTATGCTGGTATGGATGCATGGATGTATTGTGTATTGTGTCGGTATATGAAGGTTTAGGGAAAATTGAAGAGTTATGTTTATTACTAATTTTTGTTATAGCCAGGTCTAAAAAGTTCAAAGAATTATCTGTTTCCATTTTTTTGTGAATTTAATTGAAGGGTGAATTGCATTGATAAAGTCGAAAAACACTTCTAATTGTCTTCCGGTTCCCAGGAAGCACACTGAACCACCAATATAAGAAATTTTAATAAAAGGATTATTGTGATTTTTTTGATCCAAATTGTCCACGAATATTTCAGCTAATAAAGGACTCAAGGGATTTCCCATTATTAGTCCTTTATCAGAAGAATAGAAACTATTGTTAAATTGGAAACAATTTTGAGATAAACAAACTGTGAGCAAGTCTCATCTTTCATCTCTTGTTTAATAATTGGATTTACATTATTCCTAACCAGAAGATTCTCTACCAAAGTGATAGTTTCTTCTGGGGGATTACTCGGAAATAAATTTTGGACATCAAAGGAGATAAGTTTGGAGTTGCCTGGAAGTTGTATATTCTTGATTTTATCAATTTGTTCGTAACTATTTTTTAAACTAAATTTTGGAACGAAATTACAATATCTCCTGATCAAATCGATTAGTTTTCCCGAAAGTTTCACTGAAGGTGCTGTTATGAAAGATACGACAGGATGAATAGGGTGATTTTGTTTGTGGAGTTTAATTAATGAATAAAGTTAGTTGCTTGTGGATTCAGAATAGTGTGTCGAAATTTCTCTTTTTTTCACCCAAAATACTATGAATTGATATCAGTGTTTCTTTTACTTCTTGTTGGTAAAATAATGTTGGATCATTGTTAAGTTTTACATATATATATCTGAATTCAAGATATCTGAAGTTCTTTTGATGTAATCTAATCAACAAGTTCGAAATGGTGTTAATTATTGATAAAGCTCCCGAAAATATGAGCGATAGCTCATTGGATTCGGAATGACGTGTAGAAAAATGTATTTTACAGCACATAAAAAATTGCAATTGTTGTTAACAAATTAAGAGGGAAAAAAGGCATTTAGTTTTTCGCTGATAATTCAAAAACTATTGATAATTAAGAAATTTGAAAAAAGGCAGGCAGTTACGGCAAGGGCGCACCGCCGCTGAAAACAGTATACCACATAATTTTTTTATAGTATTAAATATCAATTTAAACATTTGAAAAAATTATGCTGTCATCTAAACACTTGAAAAAATGAAGTTCCGTTGGAAAGAAATTATTATAATGATTTTTCAAAAAGTTATACAATTGTTAACTAACTTTTTTCGACCTCCGTTTTCACAAATGGCGACATAAAAATTTAAATAATTGACTTATAATTTTTTTGCTTTTTGGAGCCTTTCTTATATATAGATATACAGGGTGTCCCACGACGATTAAGACAGGGAATGTCTCGGAACTCGAGAGTAGTAGAGAATTGTAATTTTGGGGTTGTAAATTAAAGCTGTTTTTGATATTATGTTACCCAATGAGCTTTTTGTTTTCGGTCACGGTCGGTTCACAATTATCAATGGGACAACCTGTATATTTTGGCATTTCTATGTTCCTCCCGATAAAACGATTCCAACGAACTATCACACTTGTAGTCTAAAACGATTAATTTAAGAACTACATTATACTTCAATATCCTTGGGCCCACGACGATTTGTTAATAAAATATGAATGATTATTACAATTTTGCCTTGTTTTACTCATCACAAAAATATAGGACTGCCCAAATATACAGGGTGACCCTAAACTTAAATAATTTGGCAATTGCTCGTTTCAGACGTTTGTCGTAATCGTGGGAAGTACCTGTAGTTCTTAAATCAATCGTTTTAGACCACAAGTGTGATAGTTTGTTGGAATCGTTTTATCGTGAGGAACATAGAAAGCCAAAATATACAGGTTGTCCCATTGATAATTGTGAATCTGATGTCACGTGACCGAAAACAAAAAACTCATTCGGTAACATAATATCAAAAACAGCTGCACCAATTGCTTTAATTTACAACCCCAAAATTTTAATTCTCTACTACTCTCGAGTTCCAAGATATTCCCTGTCTTAATCATCGTGGGACACCCTGTATATACTTAAGAAGGATTAGATGATAAAAGTTCATAAAAGTTTTTTATTGTGTTTATTATAATTGTTTAAAGTTATAAATTAATAAAATAATCAAAAAATTATGTTAATGTTTTTAAACAAATATGTTATTGCCGTTTTCGCATCTAACACTGGCATTATTTAATGCTGGGTAAAATTTTGTTACGTCATTTGTTGATAAATTATTTGTAAACAAATAGACAAGTTCACTATATAAAAAAAATGTTTTTTTACCAAAAAAAATATCTTAAAAACATTTTTTATTGTTTATAATCGTTTTTTTATATTACCATTGTTCAAATAATTAGTTGAGAAATTATTTTTTCTTTAAAAATCATAATTAAAAGTTCTCGATGGGGTAACAAAAAAAATTCAATTCATTCATTTAACAATTTGTTACAAACAAATTATGACTAACATTATTTTTTTTTCTAAAAGTAATTGAAATTACAGAAACAGCCATATGTAAGAAACTTCGGTATCATGTAATATGTAATAAATGATAATTTATCGTTTTTCGGTATTTTGTTACATATGGCTGTTTCTGTAATTTTAATTACTTTTGGAAAAAAATTAAATGTTAGCCAGAATTTGTTTATAAGAAATTGTTGAATCAATAAACAATGAAATTATTGATACAAAAAATATTTTTTTGTTATCCTATTGAGAAATACCAATTATGATCTTTAAAGAAAACATAATTTCTGAACTAATTATTTAAACAATGAAAATATGAAAAAAAAACGATCGGAAAGAATAAAAAATGTTTTTAAGATTTTTTTTATCATGATTTTCATTACAACAAAATTGTAAAAAACATTTTTTTAAATAGCAAACTTGCCTTTTTTTATTTGTTTATAAATAATTTATTAACAAATGATGTAAAAAAAAATTACCCAGCGTTACTTAATGCCATTGTTAGATGCGAAAACGACAATAACATTTGTTAAAAAAAAATTAACATCATTTTTTGAATATTTTATTAATTTTCAACTTTAAACAATTATAATAAACAAAATAATAAACATTTGTAAAAACGGTGGTCAAAAAAAAACTTGATAGTAAACAATTGTATAACTTTTTGAAAAATCATTTTAAGAATTTTTTTTCCAACGGAACTTTATATTTTCAAATGTTTAAATTGATATTTAATACTATACAAAAATATTTCATGTACTGTTGTCAGCGGCGGTGATAGAGTTCCAGGAGTTGAGACTTTTTTATTGGAAATTTCCTCCTCTTTAAGAATCTTTTTTTCAAATTTCTTAATTATGAATAGTTTTTGATTTTTTTTCTTTCTTAATTTGTTAATAACAATTGCAATTTTTATGTGGTATAAAATAATCGAAATACATTTTTCTTCACGTCATTCCGAAACCAATGAGCACTCGCTCATATTTTTAGGAGCTTTATCAATAATTAACACCATTTTGAAGTTGTTGATCAGACTAATTTGAGATTTTGAAAGATCAGATTTCAATGTATTAGCCGAAAAATGTTTGTTAATATTACAATCGGATGTACATTTTAACGCTATTTCCGTTTTAATTCCTAGAATTTTTAATTTTTGTTCGTTAATTTCTGGTTTTAGATTATAGTTGACAACTTTTGCAATTACTTTTTCTTCCTGTGACGCAAAATTGGTTTCGGAAAGATTAACAAATCTCATGAAAAACTGATGTTCTGAAACCTTTTTGAAAATTATATATATATATATATATATATATATATATATATATAAATTAATTCTGTGTGTATTACTTCCAAATAAATGTTGTAAATATATCTTTTATTGAATTGAATCTTTCGTTCTATTTTTACTTATTTGATCAATCCGCATTTCTTATCTTGATGAGCTGCAAAACTGGTATTTCCTGTTCTCAACCTAGAAGGATTTAGGAAACACATCATGTTTTAAACACTAAAAAAAAAAACAAAACACAAATGTTTTGTGATACAATCGCACATCGTAATATTAGTTTGAAATACCATAAGGCCAAAAAGCTAGTCTTAGCTTTTTTCAGTGATGGATACCGTCATTTACAATCGAATTCTATATACCTATGTTTTAATTTTGACAATAATTTTTCAGCCAGTTAAAAACTATTTAATTGTAAATTATAAAAAATGTATCATGCCGTCATCTGAGAAAGTTGCAAATCTAAGGACAGTTCCCAGTAATTTCGCAGTTAAGTGACTATTTTGGTAGCAAAATCCATAAATTAATTTTTTTGTAATTTGAATAATGTTGCCGACCTTCAATCGAGTTCCAAAATTGATTAGTTCCTATTCAATCGGTACTTTATTTTACCATGAAGTTTTAAAATGTTAGAATTAATCTTAAATTTTTCGGTTATAACGTCTCTTATGATTGGTATCTTGACGATACGCATTCGTGCTTGTTTGTCATTTAGGGAAGATTTAGGCAACCTTACTAACAACTAAGCCTATGACTAAAAACTAATGAATAAGAGTTCAACAATAGCATGTTAATACAAACGTTTATGGGATCGTTACTAATAACTAAGAACTAAGGGCTTAGGTCAAAAGAAAAATGCGTCTGCGGTGATTTGCAATCTCATGAACTTCATTAGGTTCTGAAAATTATCTTTCTTTTCTTCTCCTATTGAGATGCCTTATAGCATACCGGCCAAATAAACAGTAATTTCACGACAATTGAGGGAATAAAATGAACAATAGCAAAAAAAACTATTTCTTTCTGAGCACGGTTAACTGACTGACTCAGAAAGTGAGAAAACGTAAACTTCAAATGGGACTGAAAAAGAAAAAAGCGGCATCGACGAAAAAACAAACACGAGTTATTACTGCACCCAAAAAAGGAGGATTCCTACCTCATTTACTACCATTGTTGGGAGCACTTGGGGCATTGCGACACTCGGTGAACGATGCTGAAACCAATCGTGAACAATTAGCTGAACAAAAAAGACATAATCTAGCTCTCGAGCCAATATCTGGAAAGGGATATTATCTTCGGCCTAACAAGGGTTATGGTTTACGAAAGAAAAAAAACAACAAAGCCAAAGGGATTTCAGCAGCAGCAGCCATATTGGGAAAAAACAAGAAAATAAAATTACGTCGTCTGTCTGCTGATTTTTAACCGATGAAATAAAAAAGTAGGAGGTTCTCTAGTCGACGCGTATTTTTTTTATGTATGACCACGCATAACTTTTTACAGAAGGGTCCGATTCCGATGATTCTTTTTTCATTGGATAGGGTGTACTTCAAAGTTGGTCCCATTTGAATTTGGGTAGGAAAATGGAGGGTATTAATCGTTCACCCTATGAATTTTGGTCCGTTAACTGATTCTATCAGGCATTACTTTGTACTGGGTAATCCGATTTAGATGATTCTTTTTTTATTGTATAGGGTATACCTCATAGTTGATCATATTTGAATTTGAGATGGAATAATCCTTCCCTATGGGTGGAAAAATAGGGGATGATTGATTTTTCACTTGTGAACATTGGCACACATATGTAGTTGACATTGACAGATTGCTATTGTCATTATTTTTGTTCTCCTTTACATCCATCACAATAATTACATTCTATGAAAGGATGGAATTATATACAAAGTGTTGGAATAAACTAACTAGAACTATAAAAAATAATTTATATTATATAACAATAAATAATAAAATTGATAATCATATTATTTAACTGTTAATAGTTGAAGTAAGGTGGGTAAGTAAGTATTTTTGAAGTGATCAAAAATTAAATAGGTAATAATTGGTAGATTTCAGTCACAAAAAATTGAAAAATAAAAAATTAAACCGACGAAAAACGGAATTGAAAAGCAAAAAATAAAAAAAACCTTCTTAGACTAAATAACTAAGCTCCTAAAGTAATGTAAGCTGCTAATTTTTAGTCGGCGCCAAACAAACAATCAACGAAGATCATTAAATTATCAAAATGTCACCGCGCATCTCGATGCCATCATTTTACGCTTTACCTAACTTATTTCAAAAATACCCTTCCCCTTTCATGTTCAAAGCCATAGGACATGAAGCTTTTTTGTCTCAGCCCAAAATTCTACAATTATTTACCCGAAATGATCAAAAATATCAAATCCCCCTTAAAATTAAAAAAAGGACTGAAAAAATTAATCATGTCCCAAACAAGTGAATCCATCCACAACATACTAGAAACGCGGTAAAAACTGTTGAGTATCCTATACTCCCCCCCTCCATCACAATGCCTAACCTTAATCAATTGTATATCGTAATCACACACTTAAAGACTTATCTTACACTCTCATCTCATCTCATCTCTCACTACATGATTAATCACCTATCTCTAATATTATATATGTTCCCAATGTCTAATTTTATCAACTATTTTCCTTTTACCTATACACTATACATATACACTATCCACACACTTATCTCTAGTTAAGTCAAATTAAGATTGTATATATAACTTACCATCATAATAACTTTACAACTTTATTTTATTTATTACAACTTTATTTTAATTTATTTAAATTTAGTCCATTTTATCTTATTTATTTATATATTTCACATCTAACTAAATTAATATTCATCATATGTCCAAATAGTCTACTATTTTATATGTTGCTAATTACTACCTTGTTCATGCTCCGCACAAGTCTCGACTTTTGGAGCCAATCTGTTTATTGTACCTCTATGTAAGTGAACAATAAACAACTATTATTATTATTATTTACTTGTTTGCTTGGCAGCGACTCAAAATTAGTTACACTTACATTAGTTTTGGAGCTTAGTTATTAAGACTAAGAAGGTTTATTTTATTTTTTGCTTTTCAGTCCGTTTTTCGTCGCTTTAATTTTTTGTTATTACATGGATTTTTCATTAGAATTATTAAGCAATAAAAAAGTGTCAAATATTGTTTTTCTTCATTTGATACCATTTTTGGAATTTGGAAAGAAATTTTTACACTAAGAACTAATCGAAAAGTGCATAAACAGCATAAAATTCTTAGGTATAGTCCTAGTTATTAGTTTTTGGGCTTAGTTAGTTACAAGGCATTATTCTTCCTTTAGAATTCATTATAAACTAAAAAGCAGACATTTTGACATTGATGTATCAACAAATATCAAAATGCATACAAGGACACAACGACACACTAGTGCTTTATTTATAAAGATTTCTTGTTTACTTGTGGCAAGTAATTATATCCAGAAAAACACGGCACCAATCGAATAAAATTGCCCTTCACGAAGGTCAGATTCTCTTCCATTCATCCCCGTCCAATCTTCTGTAGGTGTATCACGGTAGTCGGTGGAGAGAAGTATTGGGGTGTAAAAATAAAATAAGAAATTCAATCTAGTAGCCCCTACGCAACGTTTAGTTTGTACTGTACACGTACAAATTTCAGCACTGGCAGCAGCGATACCCGAAGGGGTAGTTTTTCCTAGATGACTTTCCCCGAATTTCCAACCGGCACGCATGATATGATGCCGCTTGGAATAATTGACTCGGCTTATGAGCTTTACTTGTGGAAATTGTTCTATTACAATTTATTGGATGATCTAAAATCTGAAGGATTCAGAAATAGTTGTTCTAAAGTTTATCTTCCAAAATTTTAGAACTGGTATCAACAGTAAGATATATGATTGTGAACAATCAGGAAGACATACATTTTTTTTATCCAAGCTATCGGCTCGATTTTTTTTAAGCCAAAGGTCCGACACTGAGGCACATTTTAAAAATATTTCTATTTATATACAGGACGTCCCAAAATAAGATACACAACTGAGTTCTGTTTTTAACCGACGAAACCAAAAAGGAGGAGGTTCTCTAGTCAACCCGTATATTTTTTTTCCATCATTTTTTTTATGTATGATCACGCATAACTTTTTACTGAGGCGTCCGATTCCGATAATTCTTTCTTCAGTGGATAGGGTGTACTTCATTTGAATTTAAAAGATGAAATCTACCCCTAAGGGTAGCAAAATGAAGGATATTGATCACTCACCCTCTGAATTCTGGTCCGTTAACCGATTCTATCAGGCATAACTTTGTACTGGGTTCTTCGATTTGGATGATTCTTTTTTTAATAGATAGGGTATACCTTATATTAAGATTTCGAATGGAATTATATACCCTTACGGGTAGAAAAATAGGGGATAATTGATTTTTCACTTATGAACATTGGCACACACATACGTAGTTGACAACGACAGATCGCTACTGACATTATTTCTGTTCCACATCCGTCAAAACAATTATATTCTATGAGAGGATTGATATACAACGTAATGAAATGAACTAACCAGAACAACAAAAATAATTTATATTACAACAAACAGTAAAAGTAGATAATCATATTATTTAACTGGTAATAGTTGAAGTAAGGTGGGTAAGTAAGTATTTTGGAAGTAATCAAAAAACAAGTAGGTAGTAATTAGTATATTTTAGCCATAAAGAATTGAAAAATAAAAAATTTTTAACAAAAAATTAAACCGACGAAATACGGAACTGAAAAGTAAAAAATAAAATAAACCTTCTTAGTCTCAGTAACTAAGCTCCTAAACTAATGTAAGTAACTAATTTTGAGTCGGCGCCAAACAAACAATCAACGAACATCATTAAATTACTTCAAAAAAATTATTAGAATGTCACCGCGCAACTCGATGCCATCATTTTACGCCTTACCTAATTCATTTGCTTGTTTGTTTGGCGCCGACTCAAAATTAGTTACTTACATTAGTTTAGGAGCTTAGTTACTGAGACTAAGAAGGTTATTTTATTTTTTACTTTTCAGTTCCGTATTTCGTCGGTTTAATTTTTTGTTAAAAAGTTTTTTGTTAAACGGCAACCCCCCATTTTAGTTACATTTTTGGATTCGATATAACGCACTCAGGTTTCTTAGACTTATCTGTAATAGTCTAATTGTTAATTAATAATGAATTAGTGAATATGGTCTCCTGTATTGGCGAGGCTGACAGAAATCCTTTATTAGCAAGTAGAATCTACCATAAAAAATATCCAGTAGCAAGAACTCCACGGGTGTCTCCATTCCAAAAGTTAAGTCGGTTTGAACTAACTGGTAGTGTATCTTATACCAAAGAGGAAATTGTTGGTAGTCGGATCAATAGTGTGAACAGAACAATATTGAAACATAAGTTCCCCCTTCCTCATCTGAAGCTACATCAAGAATTTTATGGTAATTATTTTGCAAATAGAGTTGCGTTTTGTATTCAAATGAATGGCACGATTGACGAGTATTATAATACTTTAAATACAATTTCTGATGCAACGCTTAAGAACAACGGGTCGGCCAACATAATATGCATTATTATGCAATCCAAAATCCTCACTGGTTGAGGACTGTTTATCACCAAAAGCGATGGTAAGCGACCATCGCTGTTTGGGGAGGACTTATTGGAAATCATATTGCTGGCTACATTTTCGACAATGTGCTGAATGGTAAAAGGTATTCACATTTTTTTCGCGAACATCTACCCAGAATGTTAGAAGAAGTGGATTTGAACACCAGAAGGACCATGTGGTTGCAACAGTGCATAACCATAGGAAAGTGCGATAATTTTTCGAGCAACCCTATCTTAATCGTTGGATAGGCAGAGAAGGACTATTATTTGGCTCGCGCGATCCCCTTCACGTACCCCCTTTGGGGGTACGCGAAGGAAAGGATTTTCAGAGATCGTTCAACAACTGCAGATGATATGAAAAACATGATCACGGAAGCCTTCCGTTCAACTTGCTATACGAGTTCGGCGCTCATTTACTAGAAGACTAGCAGCTTGTGTGAAACATGTTGCTGAACTATTTGAGCATTTATAAGTAGCCTTTCCTTAAATTTTTTTATCATCTCAATCATCCTTTTCTGTTCTAGTAAAAATTACTAGAATTGTTTCCTTTGTGATGTACTACTGTTTCTATTACAATTTCATTTTGTTAAAACATATTCTTTTCAGACTTGTATTTCGGCAAAAAGCTCTTAAAAAATGTCATGCAATGAAGCAATGAAATATAGGGTGTTGCATTTGGAAAAATCGAGTTATTGTCATTTATAATTTGTCATTTTCAAAAACTCGTAGTAGGCGATGGAACTACCAGTTCGCCGCATTTCAAAAGATGCGCAAAACCTGGAATCGACTGGAAAAAAGTTTGGTTGAGTTATCTTGAATGGTTCTGAAGTTATTGATTTTTCTGTGGGTCTAAGAAACCCAGGTGTGTTATATCGACAATTTAGTGGCGAATCCAAAAATGTAACAAAAAGGGAGAGGTTTCCGTTAAAAAAAAAACAGAACTCAGTTGTGTATTTTACTTTGGGACATCCTATGTGCCTCATTGTCGGAGCTATCGTTTAAAAAATGATCAAGTCGATAGCTTGGATTGAAAAAAAGTCGTAGAGCTTGCACCTACTCTTGGTTCACCCAGTATACGTAAAAATGAGATATTCCCATTTGTTTATTTTTGAATGTGATTCATCCTAAATAAAAAGGAACAGCAGTTCCAAATTCGCAGATATATTTTATAGACAAACTAATGCACTGGGTATGGAACAAGTCTATTAGATCGGTCCGGTTTTCTGTAGGAATTGCTTCTGAGATATTTTTAAGAACTAGGAAGAAATGAAAATAACTTGAAAATAAGATTGTGCTCTCATAGCAGATCCAGATGAAGTGTCAGAATTGTTTGGTGAAGAAGAAATTTCTGGATGAAATCACTTTGGGCAAAACTTGACTTTCCCTTGTACCGGGTTATTCACTATAAATTACCCACCCCTCGTTATTATTGCCTATACTTAGAAAAAAAAGGTAAATGTTAAAGTTGCGTGGTTATGACTGAATTTTGATAAAATGCTATCAATCAATCAATTTTTTTATCGGATACCCTGAATATTATTGAAATTTTGGAATTATATTTTTTCCTGATTTCAAAAATATACCGTATGTTACCCCTATCTTACATTGTTTTTGAGTTATTAAACGCCGAATAACTTAGACTAGTTGTTACTAAATACCTATCCTATGAAAGTTAACATTTTTAAAGTAAGCTATGAAAATGACAACTATAATAATAATCTTTATTCACTCCAATGTACATTTTTGTTTACATTATCATTTCATATACAGCTATTGGTGGCAAATAAACAATGAAATCCATTTTAACCGTGAGGTTGTGCATGGATTGTTTAAGTTTTTAATGATGTAGTACAAGTGCAATGTGGTTATGTTAGTATTGATTATACTTAACTAGATCATATGATATGGAATAGGACATATATTTTTTTGAAAGAAGAAAAAAAAATAAAAATATAAAAAAAATATAATTCGGTGTGGAGTTTATTTGTATTTCATTATTGTGTGTAGAGTGTGTCTGTCAACTGAGTCAATATAATCTTTGAATTTGCATTTAATGAGTCGTAGAGAGTGTATTTCTTCTAAGTAATTTTTGAACTAAATATATGGTCTATACAGGTAGATGAGGTATTTTGTACTCGAGTAAATTTATTTATGAGGGATAAAAAAATTATGTTCACTCATCAAGTCCAAATAATCCGACACACTTTCATTTTCATTTGCTAGATCTAAATTCATATCGCCAATCCCTGTATGGTTTTCTAATATTTCTTTATCTGTTTTTGCGGTTTTTTGTTTTCTCTAGGGATTGGTTGGTGTGGACGAGTGGGCTTGTTTGGCGTCACAAGTACTTCCATATTTGGGGTTTGTACATGTGTTTCTTGATGCCGTGTGGGGTTTCCTAACTCCGATGATTCACCCTGCATAAGAAGTGGATGGGATGGTGTCGAGGGGGCACTGAGCGATTTTGATTCAGAGATTGTTTCACTATTCACTAGGTCTTCTATTGAATATTCCAACTCATTGACTATCAATTTGTTTCCTCGTATGGAACAATTTTGTTTTTTTTGGCGTTCTATCACAAGATGGGTTTTTAATATTTGGCATTCCTCTCGTTGCTGAAGGGTCAGATCATGCTATTACCACTCGTTGGGATAGCATAACCTTGATCCACCTGATAAGGGTGGGATCGATCCCATGCCGCGTGGCAGCGTGGCAGATATACTCAAATGACGTATTTCAAAATGCTACTGCTATATCAATGAAGACCCATTGCGGACTGCCTACTAGTCAGTATTATCTTTATCCTATGCATAAGATGGTTGAGAGCGGTGTCTGTGGACTTTCCTACTTGGTAGGCATATTGGTGCTATACAGTGGATTACACTGCAGCGATTTTTCTCTGATGTACCCATCCATCAGCCTTTCAAGCATTTCCATGAGAAAGGACGTTAGGCTGATAGATTGGTACGCCTTGGCCTGGGACTAGTCGGTTTTCCCAGGTTTAGGAATGAAGACGATCCTTTCTGCCTCCATGCCTCGGGTATGTAGCCCAGGGCCAGACATGATCGAAGTATTCTCATGATCAGGATAATGATACTACCCAGTCCCTCTTGGAGAAAAGCCGGAAATATATCATTTTCCCCTGGTGATTTGAATAGTGAGAAGGCTTTACGGCCCATTTTACCTTCTCGTGCGTTTCTACCCTTGATGCCGTTTCATTTTCTCATAGGGCTTCTCCTCAAGGGTGCCTGAGTAATTGGTTATGATTCAGGGAAGTGTATGGAGATCAGGTGTTGTAGAGTCTCCTCCGCTGATGTGGTTTCCCTTCCATCAGGTAGGGACAGCGGATCTTTTGAGAGAACTTTGCAGAGCCTTGTTGCTGAGGGCACTGTGTTGATGTTCTCGCAGTAGGCATACCAGCTGTCTTTGGGATTGTCGTAAGACTTTTTTGTACTCTCTCTGGGCAGACCTATAGTTGTCTCAGTGGAATGGTAGCAGCCTTATTTCTGCTTTCTTTAAAAGTTTTCTTGTTACCCTTGGGTGGTTCTCGATTTCCGAATTCCACCATGACGTTCTCGCGTTGTATGTACTCTCCTCTTTATGAAGGCAGCTGTTTTAATACGAGGAAATTATCGCCTTGTTTGGGTACCTTACTGCGGTATCTATTTCGGCTCCATTCCCGTACCTGTACGGTTATCCTTCTAGTCTGCCTTTCAGTTTCTCTCGAAAGAGTTCCCATTTGGTGGCCCGTCGATTCCTGTATACTTTTTTTCGATAGATTTGTGCAACCTATCCTGTACATAATATGACGATGGTCCGATAGGGATTCATCTTGTGATGGTTTTCATGACTGGACTTCATTAATGTGAGGTCTATCACCGATTTACTCCTTGGTGTAGAGTACGTAGGTACCGAGCCCTCATCTATTATTTCGAGGTTACTGGTGCTGAGGAATTTTAGCAAGGCATCACCCCTGGGATTAGTGTCTACGTTGCCCCTCAGTATGTGATGGACGTTCGAGTCACATCCCATGAGTAAACCCAGCCCAGACTCCTCATAGTATCTCACAAGCCTTTCGACCTCTTCAAGACCTGTTTTTTCATACGAAACGTTAGCGAATACGTAGATTAGTTTTATATGTCCAATACCCAATACAATCGTTACGAAAAAAGCCAAATTATCTTCTACTCAGTCACAAATCATCGTAACAAAATTGCTCTTCGTAGAAAAAAAAAATGATTTTTTTCAAAATAGAAAATGATTTTGAACAGATAGGCCGTCATCAAATACCACAACTAAATATTTAATTTAAAGACATGCTTCTAATCCATAAAAAATAAGTGAGTGTAGGTTTAAAGAGGATCTTTCGATCATGGATCATGACGATAAATACTTGGGAGTCGGTGACCTCTATTATCCTTATAACGAGTTCGGATAACTTTGACCCAGATATTCATCCAGAGAAGAATAAGATAAAAATCGTCTGACCTCCAACCCTACATCCATGCGAAATATCGTTTTTCATTTAGAGATTGATGGTGTGTTATATATTAATATTGTTTAAGATTTTTTGTCTGAATAGTTTTTTATTAGTTTTTAGAGACCCATTGATTAAAATCTGATAACGAGTATTGTAGAATTCATTTGCTAGATAACTATTTGAAATAGTATAATAGAAAATGCCGCTTTGTATGCGAGAATTGGTCATCAACATTTCACTTTAATTGATATTCCTTATATTTATATCTTAACAACCATCGAAAACAATTGGCCAATTTAGGTCGTAGATTGTTGAAAAATAAAAATGAAATATGTTCAGTGTAATTCAAGATTGCATGCCACCATATGAATTCAAAAGGTTACTCTTTTTTCAAGATTCAGACGAGATTCTACAGGTGTCCTCTAGGGAACCAATTAGTTTACTATCGACTATTAACCTATTGACTGCTACCACTGAGAGTTGACTGTGACCAAATGCTGAACTATTTTCTTTAAGTAATATCATTTGTTTGTAACTAATCCTTTAATTTGTTGTTATTACATGTTGTACACATCATTTTTAGTAATTTGTGGTTTGTGTCACGGATCCGTGTCATGCGCAGCTGGCATAAAATTTCTTGTTCAGTGCTGACTGTCACGGATCAGTGACAGGAAACTGTTTTGGTGTGTTGTGTACAGAATACATAAAATATGGTTAGGACAACAAATTGAAATGTTTATTGTTATAATAACTAGTTATATAAAAATAGGAAAAAGTATTTGTCTCAATAAAAAATAAAATAAACGGAACAAGTATTTGTCATATAAAAAAAACGAGAAACAAAATAAACTATGAGTAATATAAAAATTAATAGTACTAACATACACAAACCTAAAAAGTTGAATATCAACGCAGGTGAACAAATGTCTCCCAAAAAACAACACTGAAAATAATTCTAAAACTATGAACCATATAACTACCAAAAGATGGGAATAAACATAGGAACATTAGATGGGCAAAAGTCGCAATACCGTAAGAAGTAAATGCTAATGCAAATGTCTATCCTAAAAAAAAACCACTGGAAATAAATCTAAACTTTGAACAATATAACAATAAAAACATATAACATTTGATGTTCACAATAACGTGAATAATTGGGAACTTCTTCATTCGTGAAAAACATTGAAATACTCCCCTACGCAAAGCCCAGGATTTCCAGGGTACTTTTCATGGCGTATTTTATCCCACCTTTTGCATTTGCACTAGTGATTTTTGTAAGGACATATTCTCCTCTTTGTCCATCTGTTCTGAGGGTTGTAGTTACTGTAACATTCAACAGTTTGTTTGAAGGTTGTAGACGGTGTGGTAACTTGGTTACTCTCGTTTTGGACGTCCATCGTCTTGATGGATTCAAAAGGTTTTCACGACATTTCGAATGCTTGTATCTGCAATCGTCTTCAGGTGAATATTGACAAGTTTAGGTGCTACTTTCCAATTTATATGTATGTCGGTAGATGAGCACAAGAAATGGACTCAACGTGGAGAAACGTCAAAATCGGGAATTGCTGACCACGCCTGAACTGAGCACCATCGAACTCTATGGGGCGATGCAAGTGTTCTACATAGAGAGGAGCATTGGTTCAAACGAAAGTTCATAGAGGCCGCCTACATCGAAGCCAATAACGCCTTTAGTCAACCGAGCGTTGAGATCAAAAACGTATGGAAACCACTTGCTCTTTCTGGCGGGCTGCAGAGGCGCGAAACTTCACGCACCACCACACCGTGCGAAATTACACGCACCACTGCACATGGCGGAATTACACGCACCAATGAACCGACAGACATATAAATTGGTAAGTGGCACCTAAACTTGTCAGTATTCACCTGAAGACGATTGCATTCGAAACGTCGTGAAAACCTTTTGAATCCATTTTTTTATGTATGATCACGCATAACTTTTTACTGAGACGTCCGATTCCGATAATTATTTTTTCAGTGGATAGGGTGTACTTCGAAGTTGGTCCCATTTGAATTTAAAAGATGAAATCCATCCGTGAGGGTAGCAAAATGAAGGATATTGCTCACTCACCCTCTGAATTCTGGTCCGTTAACCGATTCTATCAGGCATAACTTTGTACTGGGTTCTTCGATTTGGATTATTCTTTTTTTAATGGATAGGGTATACCTTATATTTGGATTTCGAATGAAATTATTCACCCTTACGGGTAGAAAAATAGAGAATAATTGATTTTTCACTTGTGAACATTGGCACACACATATGTAGTTGACAATGACAGATCGCTACTGTCATTATTTTTGTTCCACATCCGTCACAATCATTATATTCTATGAGAGGATGGAATGATATACAAAGTAATGAAATAAACTAACCAGAACAACAAAAATAATTCGTATTACAACAAATAGTAAAAGTAGATACTCATTATTGAATGAGTGTGGTTTTTTGTGGAGGAACAACGTTTCTTGACATGTTTTTTGGGTAACCTTCCACAGTCTGAAAAAGAAAATATAATCAGGAAAATATATACAAGTGTAGAAAGGGCAAACTAATTAGTTCACCCCGATAAGTTATTGCGTTCACCAAATTATATTTCCTATAGAAAAATGATTCAATTAGTCAATAACTTGTCGTTTCCTGAATTTGCCTATGAAAATAAAAAATTCAGTGGATACTTCTCTATATAGTTTTTGATTGAAAGAACCACATCAAGAGAGGAGAGAATTGAAAGAAACGGCCTGTATTCTTCTTTCCAATAACAACTGCTTTTCAACAAATTCTGTCGAAATGGATCATACATGGTTATCTCTACTCAGAGAGGAAGTGAGATATGGTAGAATGCTAATAAACTGAGGAAGTGAGATATGGTAGAATGCTAATAAACTGATCCATATATAAAATGAGCAATACGTCACTCTCAAACTTTTTTGGCAGATCTCAAATGAGATCCGTCAGTTGAAAAAGTGAAAAAGACTCTGCAAAAAAAAATCCAAATTATTAAAACAATTAAAGGAGATTTAGAAGATTTTGAGAACGGGGGCAGATATAGTCCCCGAAACGTCAATCAAAAACTATATAGAAAAGTATTCTTTGAATTAAAAGAAAAAAAAAATTTTATAGTTATTGACTAATTGAATCATTTTTCTATAGGAAATATAATTTGGTGAACGCAATAACTTATCGGGGTGAACTAATTAGTTTGCCCTTTCTACACTTGTATAGATTTTCCTGATTATATTTTCATTTTCAGACTGTGGAAGGTTACCTAGATAATCATATTATTTAACTGGTAATAGTTGAAGTAAGGTGGGTAAGTAAGTATTTTGGAAGTAATCAAATAACAAGTAGGTAGTAATTAGTAGATTTCAGCAACAAAAAATTTAAAAATAAAAACTTTTTAACAAAAAATTAAACCGACGAAATACGGAACTGAAAAGTAAAAAATAAAATAAACCTTCTTAGTCTCAATAACTAAGCTCCTAACCTAATGTAAGTAACTAATTTTGAGTCGGCGCCAAACGAACAATCAACGATGATCATTAAATTACTTCAAAAAAATTATAAGAATGTCACCGCGCATTTTACGCCTTACCTAATTCATTTGCTTGTTTGTTTGGCGCCTACTCAAAATTAGTTACTTACATCAGTTTAGGAGCTTAGAAGATTTATTTAATTTTTCACTTTTCAGTTCCGTATTTCGTCGGTTTGATTTTTTGTTAGAAAGTTTTTATCTCTCGTACGGTTTCTTCGATCATGTCGTTCCCATGTTCATTTAAAATATATAACACATCCCTTTCATCCTTCCATTTACCCACCATTATATTGTTGAAATACGCCGCAACTGTTTCACCCCATTTTAGTTTTTTTTAATAATCTCTTTAGGATTATTTTTCCTACAAACATTTAGCGCGCCAGTTCAATAGGTGTTGCGATTTGTAAGCTTTTTGGCTAATTCATAAAAATTATAAAAAATGTCAAAATACACAGCGTGCCCGGAGTCTAGAAAGTTTTCTATGAGATCAAGAACAACTTTTATGGAGTTGCCTTTCCCTCCGATTTCATCAC
This sequence comes from Gonioctena quinquepunctata, assembly GCA_018342105.1. Lineage (NCBI taxonomy): Eukaryota > Metazoa > Arthropoda > Insecta > Coleoptera > Chrysomelidae > Gonioctena > Gonioctena quinquepunctata. The sequence goes on along the minus strand of JAFIRS010001491.1, from coordinate 192,485 downwards.
TGCACCAGTGTATACTAAACTTTTTAGAATTGCGTCATTTGGTTCTATCAACTTAAAAAGTTTGATGCTATATCTGTGCCTCTTGTTCTTTATATATTGACGAAACATCAATCTTCCACGCCACAGAACCATGCTCTCCTCTAATGAAAGTTGTTTCACACGGTAGTATAGTGCAAACATTTTAATAATGAAAAAATCTACAACCGGTCTCACTTTATATAGTCGATCTCTGAGTACTTCTCCTTCAGTTTGATTTTTCGCAAAATGTAGCCACCTCATGATTAGGAGAAACCGATCGCGACTCATATGTAGTCTTGCAGTCGATTTAATCGTATTATTCCCTTGTGTAAAACCAATGCAATAAACTTCAGCATTTCATCGGAAGTTACTGGTTTCCATCTTGAAATTCAAGATTTTTCCAAAATACCTTTAGACAAAAATACCTTTTCAGCATAACGGTTTGTTTTCCTAACGATAAGCACGATAATTTCGTCATAAAAAATTTCGAGGAAATAATCAATTGGTTCACCGTTAGAATTTACTGCGATGGTTCATCATGTTTCGAAAAATGGAAGTTCTGCCTGGGTTTGGGGTCATGTGACCAATCTGGAACAGCACTCGCAGCTGGAGGTGCAACATGTGGCGGTTGTGTGGAATTCGGCAACACTGTGTCTCTAATGAAATTAAAGCTATGGAATGCAAAAATAAAATAAAACAAAATTCCTACCTCAGTCATCATTATCCGTACTGTCATCCTCCGATTATTAAATTATTCTTACTATCACTTTATAATTCATCCCTAGAATCCTCTGACACTAATAATTCTGCTTCCGTCAATTTTCAAGGATTATTGAATTTAATTTCACTACTTTTTCGCTCTCGGGGGTTGGAAGGACCTGCTTCAGTACTGTCCATATTTCTCGCCTCAGAAATGATAAATTGGGAAACGGCGAAAAATTTTTCAAGTCTTGATTCGTCCTCGATTTGCTAACTCACGCACATGCACTTACGGCCAACGCTGCCTACATGCTGCGGCTATAAATACAAATTGTGCTGAGTCATGGATCCGTGCCATGCGTACTGAATGGTGTGATGGTCGCGATCAACCAAGTTATTTTAACGTGACAAAAAGGTGAACGACTGTTTTACTTCGTCCGCTATTACATTAGAAGGCAGGAATGCGGGATGAGTTCCAACAAAGCAATAAAAACCTCGTAAATTATTTGATATGATAACACCACTCATCAAAATGCCTCATAAATATGTTACGTTGACAGCGACGATCTAAAAGTTAAACCAGACCGAAAAATAATTAAGACAGGACATTTATTTTTATTACTATTGAGATCCATGCCGCGATAGATAATTATTGATTCTCCGACAGCCGGAATGAAATATTAACGCAAAGAATGCGATTGTAATATACCGTGGTGGAAATTAATATCTGAAGTTATAATCCATTACTGTGGGAACAAAACCGCTCATATTCAATACCGAAAAGGGGTCATAGTGGGGAGATTCTATATAAGAACAAAGTCAAAAGTAAAAGCAATCAGAATCGAATCAGAGTTCAGATAGAAAAAGAGTTCAGTTTAGCAAGAGCCTTCAGAATATGAAGCGCATCAGAGTAGAATCAAATTCCATCTAGTGAAGATGCATAGCTATCTTCTAATACGAAACCAAATTATTCATGAAGTAGCCAGTTTATCAAAAATATGCAGAAAATAGTGGAAGTGTAAACAACAGAAATTATCTTAGTAATAACTCAACGAATAGAATTCAAATATTCCAAAGAAGCTAAATAATCATACTACGAACGCGTAATAAAAATCGGTAATCCAAAATGAAAATCGCTAATCCAAAATAAAAATCAAGTAACATTTAAACGTGGTGTGTTCTCCAGTCGAGGGTAAGAAAATAAAACTATTTATTTGGCAAGGTATATATGTATATGGTAATAAGGAACCATTGAATTATGTGATTTCATAGTAGAGTCAACTATTGATTCGACAAAAGTAGTAATATTAGCAATCGCCAAGGTAACCGAATAACAGTCATTTTACTAGGCATACTATATTTGTTTCACATTCAAGTATATCTTATATATTAAATTCATTCTGACATTCTATACATTTTCTCCGCAAGTTGTTGTTATTATTCTTTAGAAAATACATATATATTATTAAAATTCCTAAGTGTATTATTGTTTCTGAATTATCTGAGATTGGTAACTGTACTGTCAAATTAAGGCCCACGCTTCATTATATACTGAGTGTGATAGCTTCTCGAGCCGCTCTGGGAGGTTGTCCAGTTATTGGTCAATAGACTAATAACGCCCAGTATAGTTAAGGGTTAGTTTTAACAACTATCGAGCAGTCATAACAATGGGTTAATTCAATAATTTTTTCCGACAGGCAAAACTTAGAATACAACAAGTTACTTCAAACTTTAAATAAAAATAGAACCCATTAAAATATAAAATAATCTTAAAATTATAATTAATTATAATTCATGTAAATTAATCTATCCCACTAAATTAAGCACATAATATAATTTCTCATTAAAACTTCCCCAAATTTTAAATGAAAAATAAAACCCCATTAAAATATAAAATAATCTTAAAACTATTGAATGTTTTTTTCCATTCGAGAAAAATAATTTGGTGTATGCAGAATAATTTCTTGCCCTTCTACATTCCCTGATCCATTTAATTTTGTTTTCAGATTATGGAAGGTTATAATCTTAAAAAAGAATTGTTTATCACATTCTGTTTTCATTCTTTTAGATATTCATATGCCGTTCATTGGAACTTTCTACATTTTGAAAAGTTCACTCAACTTAAATATCTTCATTAGCATAAGAACTTACTGCAGATTTTTAGCCGAAGAAAAAAATCGACTACTCATTAAATTCCCCATTTCTTATGAAGTGGAGAGGTAGAAAGTCAAAAGTTTCCTGAAATATACTTTCTAACCGAAAAAGTGTAAGAACACCGAAAACATTGATTCCCAAATGGCAAATGAAGATAGATCGGTAAAATGTGCCGCCTACGCCTCGACAAGCGCGATAAATTATATTATGGTCAAACAAGATAATCGATCATCTCTTCGATAGTAGAACATAATTCAGCATATATAAGTATTCTAGAGAAATAAATAAAATTAGGGCACATATTTTTGTGATCCATCGATACGAATATTCAGGCGGTAGTGAAAATAATAGTTCTATTATTACATATTGTTAAAGTCTATATGAATGCTTAGGACTAATTTATCTAATATTGATAGTAGTACATAAAAAACGGCGGAAAAATCATTACGGCCAATAAAATAAATTCAGTTACATTTTTACGTGTTAGATTCAGATAATAAATACACTGACTGCTGTTAGAGGGCGGGCTGACATAAGCAACTTTTTTCGTTAAAACTCAATTTGTTTTTCAACAGAATCTCCTTTTAGATTGATATACTTCGTTCAACGATTCGCCAATATTTCGATACCCTCCGAGTAATATATACAGGGTGTCCCTGGACTTCCTCTTTTCCTCTCGATAATGTATAGATGGGGTCAAAATATCACCAGTACTTCATATAACTTTTGTTCCTGAAAGACTTCGTTACCAAGTTACGGGCCCTCAAAGTTACAAAATGAAAAATGTTTTTCTTTGATAACTTTCAAAGTAAATTTTCAAAATCATCTAAATTTTGGTGATTGACTAAACAAATGAATTCCTTCGATGAGCTTTCTTGCAGGAGTCAGTTGTTTTGCTACAAAGTCAGGAACGGACTACCCCCGATGGTCCACACCCCAAAACTTTGAAATGACAGATAATTTTTCGAAAGTTTTCAACAAAATAAGGTTACGTAGACAATTTTCTGAATAAAGTACTCATGTGGAAAGTCGATCGGAGCAACGATTCTTAATAAAAATGAAGTTTTACTCGACGACATCAAACCCGATCGTCCACCATTATTTGAATTGAAAAATGTTCACAGCAGGAATACTAATGCTAACGTTAATTCAACAACATTTATAACAGGGATAATACAAAATATGCTAAAATAAAGTCGAAACAAAAAGTACAGTACCTAGTTGAAAGTTTCATTCACAATGTGGTTATTTTTTCAAATGAAATATTAAGTTATGTAGATTCGTGGTGTTTTTGAACTAACAAGCTACTTCACTAAGAAATATCGAATTCAGTCCATATTTTGTATGTACGCGTGGAATAAGCACGTTTCGTGCTGTGTTATCTGAATCACATGAAACTCAACATTTGGATGTTGCAAATTCCTATTCACAGCTTAAATGTTGAGGAGTTTCACTGATAACTATGATTTCATGGGAGAAAATCTTTAACCCGAAGATAAATTTAGCTGAAAAAACGCACATCGGAAGACATAACTAATAAAAAGCAAACGAATAAACTACAAAAACGGCTGCACATGAATAGGTGAAAAATATCCGGTGAATAAATTTATGTTCCATTTCTTCCACAGATGTTGACAAAAACACCTTGTAGAAAGAAATAAAATTAGTATGGATGAAAAATGACAACTGGAATTCGATTTTGTTGAGTGGTGCGTTGTCATTGTATTGTCAATATTCTAATAGGACAGTTTGAAGTGTTTTGATATGGCCGAACAGTTTACATTCAACGAATATGCAGATATGCATGCATTGTATGGACGAGCATTTGATAATGCTGCAGAAGCCCGTCGTCTGTATGCCGAGCATTTTCCCAATCGAACGTTACCGGCAAGAGAAACGTTCTAGCGTGTCGATCGCAGCTTGAGGGAGACAGGTATGTCTAATGGATAATTAATTGGAGCCTGTTGTTTTATTTCGATATTATTGTAGGTTCAGTTTTGCAAAAACGAGGTGGTGAGGGCGCTCCTAGGGCTGTGCGTACCGTTGTATTGGAGGAAAATATTTTGGAAGCTGTCGCTGATGATCCTTCAATGAGCATCAGAAACCTATCAGAACAGTTCCATACATCCAAGTCCACTATTCATAGAATAATTAGGAAACAACTGCTCCACCCATATCACATCCAGAAGGTACATGCCATTATACCTGAAGATTTTCCAGCACGACTGGAATATGCCAATTGGTTCCTGGATAAGCAAAGAGAGGATATGACTTTCATTACTCTAGTTTTGTACACTGATGAAGCAGGTTTCAGTAGAGATGGAGTAATCAACTCTCATAATCTCCACATATGGGCCGAAGAAAATCCCCATGGGATATTGCAAACCAAAAACCAACGGAAATTCAACGTGAATGTTTGGGCTGGTATCATAGGAAACCATCTTATAGGACTATTCGTTCTACATGACCGATTGAATGGAGAACGTTATTTGGAGTTCATTCAGAACGATTTGAATGGACTTTTGGAATATGTTCCATTGCAAACCCGAAGAGATATGTGGTTTATATATGATGGCGCTCCTCCTCATTTTAGTTTGATTGTGCGGGACCATCTGAACCAGATTTTCACCAATGGATTGGTGGAGGTGGGCCATATTCATGGCCACCGCGGTCTCCGGATTCAAATCCATTGGATTTATTCCTGTGGGGGCATCTAAAAAGCCTCGTTTACGCTACACCTATTCACACCAGAGATGCCTTGTTGAATATAATTACATTACATTGTGAATACGAAACGACCCTGGCATGCTATTGCAAGTGCAGAGAGGGTGTTTGCGCCGACTAAGAAAATGTATTGAGAGAGACGGGGATCATATCGAGCAGTTTTTGTAGCGGATTTTGCATTTCTGTTTGCTCTTGAGGCTTGCGATTGATTATTTACACCATGAGTTTTGTAAGGTAAACGTGTTTGCATGATAAAAATTCGTTATGAACATTGTACCTATCATTTCTATTTTCATTACAAATTAATCTTATCGAATAATGGTAGATATCTCAGGTTGGATATCGTCGAACAAAAATGCATTTTTATCAAAAATCGTTGCTCCGATCGATTTTCCACACGAGTACTTTTATTCAGGAAATTGTCCAGGTAACCTTGTTTTGTTAAAACATTGACAAATCCCAGTCGTTTCAAAGTTTTGGGGTGTGGACCATCGGAGGTAGTCCGTTCCTGACTTTGTAGCAAAACAACTGACTCCTGCATGAAAGCTCATCGAAGGAATTCATTTGTTTAGTCAATCACCAAAATGAAGATGATTTTGAATATTCACTTTGAAAGTTATCAAAGAAAAACATTTTTCATTTTATAACTTTGAGGGCCCGTAACTTGGTAACGAAGGCTTTTAGGAACAAAAGTTATATGAAGTACAGGTGATATTTTGACCCCATCTATATATTTCCGAAAGGAAAAGAGGAAGTCCAGGGACACCCTGTATACATATAAAGAATAATATCCTCTTAATACATAGAGGGTGACCCAGGGGTGCGTGAAAGCTCTATAACTTTTTTCTAACCAAGCCATCGACCTCGATAGGTCCAACAATGAGGCACGTTCTAAAAATATTTCAAATTTTATGCAGGATGTCCCAAAATAAGATACACAAGTTCTGTTTTTTTAAATTTTTGATACTTTTTTGGATTCGTCACTAAATTGTCCATATAACGAACCCGGATTTCTGCAATCGTTTTTGACTTATGTCAATTTATATGCCAAAATAGTGTCGTGCATAGACCCACAGAGAAAATCATAACTTCTGAACTATTCAAGAAAACTCAACCAACTTTTTTCAAGTCGATTCCTTAGGTTTTAGCGCATCGTTTGAGATGTAGGCAAACTGTAATTCTTTGAAAATGACAAATTACAAATGGTAATAACTCGACTTTTTCAAATGCAACACCCTATATTTTATTGCATCATTGCATGGCAGATTGTGGGATCTACTTTGTAAAATTTGCAAAATTGGTTGCAAAATTAGAAATGTTGATGATTTTTTCGAAAATAAAAAACAAGGGATCGAGTAGGCCGCTGCGTAAAATTTGAAACATCCATATAATTCTAAAAAGAATATGTGTCAACAAAATGAAATTTTAATAGAAACAGGAGTTCACCACAAAGGTAACAATTCTAGTAATATTTACAAGAACAGGAAAGGACGATTAACAGGAAACAATGTGAAAATATTGATGAAGGGCTACTTATAAATGCTCAAATTGTCACCACCCCACAAGCAGCTAGTCTTCCATTAAGTTAGCCTCCGAACCCATCAGTTGAACGGAAGGCTTCCGTGATCCGTGATCTGCTCTCTAAAAACCCTTTCCTCGCGTATCCCCAAAGAAAGAAATATATAGCAGTAAGGTCTGGGGATCGCGAAAGCCAAGAAATAGTACCTCCTCTGCCTATCCAACTATTATGATAGGATTAATCTTGAAATTCTCGCACTATCCTATGGTTATGCACAGCAGCACCATCGTATTGCAACCACATGGTCCTTCTGGCGATCAAATCCACTTCTTCTAACATTCTGGAAAGATGTTCGCGAAGAGAATTTCACCATTCAGCACATGGTCGAAAAAGTGGGGTACAATAATGTGGAAAAGGGAAACATTCTCAGTTGAATATTGAATAGAAATATTTTTCTGTTAATTGAAAAATCCACGATAAAAAGTTATTCTTGTGAATATCTAACAGAAAACAATTACTTTCCCGGCTAAAGCCACGCTGGACATTGGACAACATCTGATACATGTTGTTTTCAAAGGACTCTAACTCAAAAGAAGAATCTGAAAGTAAGAATTTGATTTTTTATTCCAGTCTCAATTAAAACGATGGAGCTAGTGACCAAAGTTTATTTTTGAGTCGCAGATGATTCCACATCTGATTTTATGAACACCCTGTTCAAATTTTAAAACCAGTCCAATAATGTGATTTATGCAATAATTCCTCCCCAAACATTAAGCGACCATCGCTTTTGGTGATTAACAGTCCTCAATCAGTGATGATTTTCGATGATTGCATAATAATGCATATTATATCTGTTGACCGATCCGTTGTTCTTAAACGTTGTTTCATCAGAAAACAAAATTTTATTATAATCCTCGTCAATCATCCCATTCAGTTGAATACAAAACGCAAAATCATTACCATACAATTGTTGATGAAGGTTCAGATGATAAGGGTGGAACTTATGTTTCAATATTATTCTGTTCACACAACTTTGTGAAAAATCCGTTTCCGCTGCTATTTCCCTAGTGCTTAAGTGAGGATCTTCCTGTAGCGTTAATAAACCTTGCAACTCATTTTCTCATTCCTCCGACCATCAACAATTTTCTTTTTGGTATAAGACCCACTGCCAGTAAGTTCTTTACTCTTGGAATGAAGACACTCCAATACAGTAGACCATATTTACTAATTCTTCGAAAGTGAAATTCATTATTAACATTTAGACGTGTACAATTATTAAAGTACACGGAAGTGGCAAATTTAACGATAGCGGTTTAATCGATACTTTTTTTTTCGAAAGAACTATGAAAATTTCTTATTTTGCAACAAATCTCGCAAACTTCACCAAGTAGACCCCACAAACCTATATCGACAAAAAGCTCTTGGAAAATACCATGTAATGATGCAATAAAACATAGGGTGTTTCATTTGAAAAAGTCGAGTTATTGCCATTTATAATTTGTCATCTTCAAAAAATCTTAGTAGGCGATGGAACATTATTCGCAAAAATCGTTATATCCATGGCGCAGTGTATGACACTCAGGTCAACCCCATGAGAGAACATAGACTCACCCCCAGTATATCTACCAATCGTGAGAATTACAGAATTCTACTTCAATAATTACGGAAGTTACGGGGGCGTTTCCATGGAAAGTGAGACAACTTCGGATTTTTCAGAACTGAAAATTTTTCAGTGAAAATATGGATTGGTACTGAAGTTGATGTCCCGATCCCGAATCATGAATTTTGAGCCTATCTTGCCCCCTAATATCATTTTTCACGAAAATCAATATATCCATCGCCCTTGGCGCGCAGTGTATGTCACTCAGGTCACCCCCAGAAGAGATTTAGACTTGTCCACTGTATATCTGACGATAGTGAAAATAACAGAATTCTCCTTCAATAATTACGGAAGTTACGGGAGCGTTTCCATGGGAAGTGAGACAAATTCGGATTTTTCAGAACTGAAAATTTTTCTACGAAAATATGGATTGGTACTAAAGTTGATGTCCCGATCATGAATCCGTAATAATTTTGAGCCTATCTTGCCCCCAAATATTATTTTTCGCTAAAATCGTTATATCCATCGCTTCTGGCGCGCAGTCACTCAGGTCAACCCAATGAAAGAATTTAGATTTACCCCTAGTATATCTACCGATCATGGAAATAACAGAATTCTACTCCAATATTACGGAAGATAGGGGGTGTTTCCATGAGAAGTGAGACACACTGTATAATGACAGGACATATAGTGTGGTTTTATCGCAAAACAATCTCGAATCTACTGGTGGTTTTATCACTTATAATTGCACGAGAGGTTTGTATTTTATCGGGTAAATTTGGGTTGTTTAATGAGAAACTGTTGCCTAGCAATTAGACGGGAAAAACTGTCAACTATTGAAAACGCGACCCCGAAGGTGGAGAGTTTTTAGGTTGACAGTTTTTCTCGTCTAATTGCTAAAGGAAACAGTTTAGAATTTGAACAACACAAATTTACCCGATATCAATACAAACATCGAGTGTAATTTGGCAGGACAATTTAATGAATAAGAAATTTAGAAACATATCAATGCAAACTTTATTTATTTTGGCAACTAACACCGCGATAATTGATGAACAAATGAATAAGTGAAAAACCACTAGTCTAACTGACAATTGCACTGTGGCATATGCGATTTTTTAAACATGAGTTGATTTGTCAGTATAAAACAGCAAGAAGACGTTTTATCACTTATAATTGCACGAGAGGTTTGTATTGTATCGTGTAAATTTGGGTTGTTTAATGAGAAACTGTTGCCTAGCAATTACACGAGAAAAACTGTCAACTATAAAAAACTCGACACCGAAGGTGGTGCGTTTTTAGGTTGACAGTTTTTCGACTCAAATTGCTAAAGGAAATAGTTTAGAATTTGAACAACACAAATTTACCTGATATCAATACAAACATCGAGTGTAATTCGGCAGGACAATTTAATGAATAAACAATTTAGAAACACATTTTTATTTGAATGTACAATTATTAAAAACGCAGTTATTGAAATTCATACTAGGAACAATGATGTCGCTGCGGGTGCCACAGCTAATCGTTTCTGTAGTAGATGTTGAAGTTTTTTCTTTTTCCAAACGAATTGGTTGAATAATGCTCGAAATACTCTTTGTCAACTTGTAAGTATGGTTTTGTTGATGATGAATTGCTGTGTCCTGTTATTTTTATTAGAGCTTGTTCTTCAATTCCGCTTTTACTTGATTCGCTAACTGCTGCCTTACTGCTGCCGCTCGATTTGAGTGATTTGTAATTTTGACACGTTTGATATCTATACCAGTACGTTGTGCTGAGCATTTAGTCCATTTGGAAATTTCATTAATTCCAATCGGCACATTCTTATACCAACCTTTAGAATTTGTCTTCTTCCAAATGGAATTCGGTGTAAGACATACTGTGTGCAATGTTATAAAATGTCTCGTTTTTCCATTAACTTTTCAAATAAACGTATTGGGCAAATATCTCCCTCTAAAATATTAGGCGTAATCCATTTGCTGTCACATAATTTATTGTTACCGCCTTGACTCGTTTCCAAAAATATAGCATTATACTCGATACGTCCAGTTTCTTTTCAATTATTTTCAATTTCAGATTCGAAACAAGTGATTTTGCAGTAAGTTGCTTCTCCTCCGCGCCAAGCTAATTCAAGCGCCAAAATGTGATATAATTTCTTTTGAAGTCCTTCCGGTTCATTTTCTTCATATAATCTGGCCATTGCAAATACTATTTATTGAGAGCTGATGCACTAGATTTTCTCTTTTCGGGTTGTGCTTGTAGGATTTTACGTTTAGCATTACGTGCAGCTCGTGATGAATTAAACGGAACGTCGGTGAACGGGTTAAATATAATATTGAATTCGTTTTAATATTTACTTTGTAGCATTTTAGCGGTGGTGTTCGAAATTGTTTTAACTACCGCTTCTTTGTAGTCTTCTCCGTTGCATTTTCGCATATTAAATGCCCAATCTTGCAATATTATATTCAATTTCTCGATGAAAGTATCTGGCTCAAATTCATATCTTTTTGAATCGCAAAACGTAGAAAATTGTCGCCAGATTGATGATTGCGTCGCAACTGTATTAGTAGGTACACAGGTATTAACAATTTGACTAATTTCGGCGTTTGTAGACTCACCGAATCGACTCATTGTTAGTGCTTAGAAATTCAATAAGTTGTTGACAAACATGTCAAACTATTTATTTTGATAATTGATAAACAAAAGAATAAGTGAGAAAACCACTAGTGCATTTGTCGCTGTAAAAGTTGCAGCTAACTTTTGCCGCTGTCAAACTGACAATTGCACTGTGGCATATGCGATTTTTATACATTAGTTGAATTGTCACTTATAATTGCACGAGAGGTTTGTATTTTATCGGGTAAATTTGGGTTGTTTAATGAGAAACTGTTGCCTAGCAATTAGACGGGAAAAACTGTCAACTATTGAAAACGCGACCCCGAAGGTGGAGAGTTTTTAGGTTGACAGTTTTTCTCGTCTAATTGCTAAAGGAAACAGTTTAGAATTTGAACAACACAAATTTACCCGATATCAATACAAACATCGAGTGTAATTCGGCAGGACAATTTAATGAATAAGAAATTTAGAAACATATCAATGCAAACTTTATTTATTTTGGCAACCAACACCGCGATAATTGATAAACAAATTATTAAGTGAAAAAACCACTAGTGCATTTGTCGCTGTAAAAGTTGCAGCTAACTTTTGCCGCTGTCAAACTGACAATTGCACTGTGGCATATGCGATTTTTTGAGTTGAATTGTCACTATAAAACTGATCTGATTGGTTCTCTGTTTGAAATTTCGGCCATTTGATTGGCTAAAAAATAATGAGGTAAATAATCAGTTGAAAATACATATTTATACACCTATATATTTGTATATTCTATTTTTCATCTGAATGAATCAATAATAAACATTATCAACGGAAATTTTGAAACTTCTTCATTTAAAAATTATTACTTTTATTGAATTTCCGAGAATATTGAGTTTAATATTATGTGTCCCACCTAAAATGTTTCGGATTTTGAATAATTGAATATAACAAACATTAGAAACAATCCTCAAAATCAGAGCTGGGTTAAGATGTAAAAATCTTCACCGACTCGAATGCTTGGCAAACGCAGTAACTTATCGGGACAAATTAATGTATTTGCTTTCTACACTTGCATATGTTTTCTTGATATACAGAGGTGAGAAACCCAAAAAATCATGTCATAAAACGATATTATTTCTCCACAAAAAATTACTTTTGATCTATAATGAAAAACACCACTCCATACCCCAACATTCCCTTCCACAATTTACCGCCAAGTTCATCTCAATAACACTAGATCACGTCCAAAATAGCCAGGAGATAGTAAATAGTTTAATTGTGCCCGGGGAATGGGCCTAGTGGGGCCGTCTGTCATAGAAAGGCCTCGCGCCGATATCTCAGTCCCCTTGAATGGTTAGGCCCCCGGGGATTATACGTTATATCGTCTTAGACCAACAGCATCAAGGAGGCCTTGCCTTGCCACCTTCAAGTTTCACTTTGCAGTATATCGTCTTAATAGGTTAACGGGAAGATGGATGCGACCGGCCTCAATCCGTATAAGTATCCGTGAAAAAAGGGATCATGTGTGATAAAACATGGAAACGATTATGTTCGGCCATGGATAAAGCAGGTGTTGCTTCTCTGTTATAGATTCTTTTTCATGTTATTTATTTGTAGTGCTCTTGATTGAAATCAACGCTAATGAGCGGCGATATTCGAACTAAATGACTGATTGACCGACACTTCAAAGTAGAGAATAAGCTGCGATCTTGAAATTTTCATAAAGTATTCCTTCGATGCTGTAGGCTCTAAATATAGTCTGATCAACATGTGCCTTTTTTTTTCGAATTCGAGTTCGACTTCACCGAAAATGCGATTCGTAATTGCATCTAGAAACGTTTCCAATCCCATTGTTTAAATAACTGTTATAAACAAAATGCATTGTTTATGAGATTTTTTTTTGGGATGTATTCATTGATGAAAATGATGATTAGATCGAATAATATAAATAAAACTGCCTGGAACCTTATTTCAAAACTAGGCAGACAGGAAAAAGAAGAGCAAAACAGACACAATATAATAAAACAGGAAAATGATAGTATTTCTAATCCCGCTGAAATTTCCGAAATTTTTCACGATTTTTTGTGAATGCTCCACATAAAACTATAAAAAAAATAAAGAAGCCTTTGTTGACAGGTGAAACCTCAACTATGACAAATAAAAGTCTGGTCAACAGTATGTTCATTTCCCATATATCGGAAGAGCAGGTGCTTTTTATTATAAAACATAAACTAAAAAATAAACATACATGTGGCCCAGATGAAATTTCAGGGTTCATAATTAAAAAAATCGCAAATATGATTATAAAACCTTTAACTTACCTCATTATCATTTCAAACAGGAATATTTCCCTCCAGAATGAAAGCCGCGCTTGTTTCGCCCATGTTGAAAAAAGGAAATCCACAAAATTTGGAAAATTACCGTCCAATCACTATTACTCCCATAATTTCGAAATTTTTTTAATATGCGATATTAGAACAACTACTGAATTTCATGGAAAAAATGAGGCAATTGCTGAAAACCAGCACGGTTTCCGTACTGGACATTCTACTATAACAGCTATTCACAGTTTTTACGAAAAAATTTTACTCTCTCCCTGGAAGAAGGCGAAGGCGCGGTTGGTGTATTCTGTGATCTCAGCCGTGCCTTCGATTGTGTTCAACATGACATTTTATCGGATACATTTTTCAGATACGGAATCCGGGGCAAACTTCATGAATGGTTTTCGTCATATCTCAAAGGACGTCTTCAGAAAATCAAGATAAACCACGCGGAGAACAATGAAAAATTGATATTTACTCCTAGTAAACTTCCGATAGGAATAGGAGTTCCTCAGGGCTCAGTATTGGCCCTATTTTGTTTACGCTTTACATCAATGAATTACCTCTGATCCTCCCGAATGCATTTACCTGTTTGTATGCAGATGATTCCACGTTATTATTCACAGGCAAATCTGAGGTACAAATTCAAAACAACATTAACACTACTTTTCAGTCACTTCGTAAGTGGTTATACGATAATTCTCTATTTTTGAATAGTACTAAAACAAATCATATAAATTTTCACACCAGACAGAATAAAAATAACCCAGCAGTAGAAATAACTATAGATGATCAAATTATAGACAAGGTGGAATGCTCTACTTTTCTAGGTATTAGACTTGATCAGAATGTATCCTTCAATTAAAATTTCCAATTAAATTTTAAAAAAATTCATTTCTATGAAATAGATTAGATAAATGTTTTCAACTGAGATCTCTCAAATCTATAATTGACATACAGGGACTCCTGCTCTTCTATTTCGGGGAAATCCAATCCAGATTAACATACGGAATAACTATCTGGGGTAGTTCATCTGCAGTTAATGAGGTTTTTCTGGTGCAAAAGAGGATTATGCGATGTCTTGCTAATGTTCCCAATGGTACCCCATGCAGGGATCTATTCAAACAATTTGAAATTCTTCCTCTCTATGGCCTACATATATTGGAACTTTTAACATATATACACAAGCAACGCAAAACTTTGGTTAAGAATTACTCACTACATGATCATCATACAAGATCAAAAAATAATTTCCATCTGCCCAATGTTCGTTTGACAGTATCTCAGAAATCTGCTGATATACTGGGACTAAGATTATATAACGTTCTTCCTGAAGAACTAAAATTGATAGAAAGAGTGCACACATTCAACAAAGAGATAAAAATACTTCTCCTCGCCCTCTGCCCCTATAACATAAATGAATTTTTTGATAGTTTTAGATAAAATGTTTTGTTTGCCTATATTTTATATCTTATCTTATACACTTTATGTAAACCTTGTTTGTATCTGACTTATAGCCTAGCAGCTCTATGGATTAGATAAAAATTGAATTGAATTGAATTGAAATTATTTATTACTTAAATACGCATTTGTTAAATAAAATTTTTTTTGCTGCTAAATATTAATATTAAGGAACCGTTTTTTTTTTAAATCATTATTTCTACTGCTCTTTCATATTCTGAAAAAAAAAATTGGTTTCTTTTTTATTTGTTTATTTAATGAACAATATTTTTTTTAGATACTAAAAAAAAACATGTATGACTTTGCGATAAAATTTTTTTTCTATTTTTTATAATAAAAAATTATCCAAATTCTTTTATGAAACTTTATGAAAAAATAATATTTGTTTTTGGGAATGTAATCATTGATAAAAATGGTGATTTAAAAAAAATTGTTTGTTAAAAAAAATTGTATTGCTTAAAAACGCATTTGTTAATTAAAAATTTTTTTGCTATTTAATAATAATATTTCCGTTCTTTAAAAAAAAAACATTATTCCTATTGCGAAGGTTTTTAGTTTGAAAATTATCAGGGTTTAGATGTTGATATCCAATTTGTAGAAATAACATAATTAACAAAAGCCCAACTAATAGAGAAATTTCGGTTTTATTTTTCGACGGATAATCGTTTATTCCTGTATTCAAATGGTACATTAATTTTTTATTCCGTAATATTCATATCTAATGGGTCGAAACAAAGTTTAAGTAAACGAATCGTGCGGTTTTAGCCCTATTTTCACCTCTCAATTAAAATTATAAATATTGGTGAGAATTCCGGGAGGTAGGACTTTTTTTTTAGGAAATTTCGTTCGTTTTAAGGATTCTTTTTTTAATTTCAGATATCTGCAATAATTTTTGTGATATTTGTGAAACCCTCCTCTTTTTTTTACTGAATTGTTTATAACTTTTGCAATTTTTCGAATGGGACTTTCAAAAAGTTTCTAGATGCAATTATGAATCGAATGACACCTTGATCATAATTTTCGGTGAAGGCGAATTCGAATTCGAAAAAGGACACTTGTTGATCAGACTGAAAGGAAAGTTTTTTTTGGAAATTTCAACTCTGAAGGGGTTAAATGTGGGTTTTCCAATTTTTTTGGTGACCCAATTTTTTATCAAAGGAGAAATGGGGAGAAATGTCTTTACAGAATAACTCGATGGGTTATATCGACTTATTTTTTAAATCAGCTATTTCGCATTGATTTTAATTTTTTTTAAAGGGATAAATTGGGATTCTGACATATCTCGTTATCTACTCGATATGCCAACTTAATTTTGGTTTGCTCAAACCAAAAAACCAGGATTTATCTGTTGTTTGTCTGACCAACGTGTATTCCCTGAGCATGGTCCAGAAACCTCAACCTTTGACCTTCTTAACCCATGAATTATGAGTAAATATAATTTTCAATATGCCTAGCAAAAATCTATTATTAATATCATAGAACGTACCAATATGTGTATCAATTTATCTATAAAAAATAGATTGTAAATGTAAATAATACTTGATAAACCAAAAATAATATGGCAAAAAAATATGAAAAAGAAAAAATGAGCAAATTACTGTTTTTTTAATAAAGACCTTAAGATCAATAGTACTGTCCCATACAGTTCAAATATTTAATGAAATATAAATTTATCATACAAAAGGAGAGATCTTGATTAGTTTTTGATATACTTAAAAGATAAGCATTCAATATCGTGGGGTTCAATGTTCAGAATTTTGCAAGGTTATGTGCTATGTCTAGATATTGACACGTGGTATTTTCTTCGAATGTTTACATTGTGAACATCACAGTATTTTATTGTACAAACAACCGGGAGATTTGAATTTTGTAATTTTTTCTAGCAAACAATAATATACAAATTGTATTTATTCAGCAGGTAAACATTTCAGTTATTTATTTATCAAACCTCAATTCTAAGTCGAGAAAAATACTTTTTTGCGGTTACAGTATTGAGTATTCTGATATGGAAGGAAACAACAAATCTGGGTGCCGTAAATATCAAAATAAGATTCTCTGTATTCTAATCATTCTTTGAGTAGACACAAAATCCTGAAATGACCCCTTGGGGATCACCAATCTTTATGAGTGAACAAGAAGAGAGGGTATTATTTTTACGTATTTGGGGTTTGTGACTATTCAAATACTGGAATAATTATTCGCCGTTCATTTACACTTCAAAAAACAATAATAAACTCTGAAGATCAAATAATTCAATAGAAATTCACCGCGCACTTTACTGAGCTCTGGATGTTTCTGGCTAACTCTACGCTAGCGACGCTACCTGCTAATAAGGTCATGAGCATCTAGAGTATTCGCGGTGGCTGCTTCTCGATCCATTCGAGATCCCTCGATCATCCGGAGCCTTCTCTAAGTACTTTTTGAAATCTTGCCGTTATTTTTTATTTTTGTTACATTCTATGAATAACTATCATCTCAGTCTTACGGCTGCGTTGGATTCTGTCAACAACATCGTTGATCCTTTTCATTTTCTTCAAAAAACGGTGTTAGTTTGGATGATACACCTTTCTTTCATCGAGGATTGTACAGCCAAACCTGATCACATTCTTTGAATTCTCCTGAATTAGCTTTCGAATCATAAAGAGCTTCCATCCCGACGATATCAACCTCTTCGGACCTGTATCGTGAATTTTCAACATGCTGTGCCTCAGTTTATTTGCATCTCTTTGACGTTTGGTGGTAAAATTTCTCAAATAAAAAAAAATCTGCAGGCGTGGATATGATAAGAGCAGAAATATTGATGAAAAGTGTTGAAGAAATATCATTTCCAATAACTTTTTTAGTTTGAAAAGCGAAACGTTCTTATCTGATTTTATGAACATCCTGTTCATATTTTCAAACAAATCAATTTATTAGTTTATTGTTAACTACGTAAATTTTAACGAACCATTTAATCAAATCGGCAAATACTTGAAATCTCATTTTAAAAATATTAATAATTGTAAATTGTATGTATATTTTTTGGAACTGAAAATAAATACAAATTCGTAAAACTTCTAACATACTTAGTAATAGTGGAAGGTATATCCTGGCAGAGCAATCGGTATTTCTAATTGCCGAATGAGGTATTTAATTTTTCCAATCGAGCAAATTCGAAAATATTAGTCAGATGCGATTTTCGTGGAAGGGCTCAATGCAGCGGTCCATAGCAAACAATTCAAATCAAGTAGAAGAAGATAAATATTTGCTGCGAAGGACCGAGAGCAGGGGTGAGAAGAGAGATGGAAATAGAGGAAGAGAATGTAGTTGAAAGTTGGAACTTCAAAAAGACATGTGACCCACGCACAGCTTATCAAGAGACGGTCGTCGTCCAGCGCTGCGAATTCAATTTCAATACATGCTCTCAATCATGCATGGAGTTTGGGGAGGATGGGGACCGAAAAGCAGGTGGAAGAGAGCCAGGACCGGAATTAGAAATGACTGCAGGGGATTCGTAGTCAGTACTGTTAGTTGCATGGACATTCCAAAAGATTTGATATACCTATTTGAAGGACAAATACAAATAATTTTTTTTCTGTGCTAGGCACCTGAGGCGTTATGCCCATCAAACTAAAATCTGGTAACATATTTCCACAATTGTTTCAGAGCAATGTCGTTACCTTTTGCCATTAAAGAGAAGGTAGAGAAGGAATTGGATCGTCAAGTGGCATTGGGAGTCATTGAACCGGTAGAGTATTCTGAATGGGGAATCTTAATCGTGCCAGTATTAAAAAAAAATGGATCATTAAGAATTCGTGGAGATTTTAAGGTAACAGTGAATCCATTTGTTGAAATCAATCCTAGAATTGAAGATATTTTCGTAAAACTACAGGGTGGTGTTAATTTCACAAAATTGGATCTGTCCAATGCTTACCAACAAATACAAGGTGACCCAGCGGTAGGTGCAAGCTCTATATATTTTTTTCTATCCAAGCTATCGACTTGATTTTTTTAACGATAGGTACAACAATGTGACACATTTCTAGAAATATTTCTATTTATATACATGTCCCAAAATAAAATTCATAACTCAGTTCTATTTTTCAAAAGGCAACCCCCAATTTTTGTTATAATTTTGGATTCCCTACTAAATTGTCGATGTAACGCAACCAGACTTATCTACAATAGTTTTTGGCGGTCCATAGGTATGGAATGAATTCATTTTTGGCGTTATTATGTATTTGTTTAAAAAACCTGAAACAGGTCGATTTCTATTGTCAATTTGACAATTTAAAGTATGAAAATATCACCCTCTTCTTGCACCCCCTCTGAATTATGAGCACCCCCTCAAAAAATTTGAATGAGAAGGGGGTCCGTGTGGCACCTTGTTCGAAAGGGATTTTCATTCTCTGTTCAGCGATATTAAGATTTTTAAATTTGATGCAATCATAACTCAGAAAATTTATTTTGCAAATGTAAAATTTTGATATTTCACGTAGAATGTCACATGTTTAGGAAGAATTTTTCAATTTATTTTACAATTAAATGTTCAAAATGACCACCATTCACTTCTTGACAATGAACAAGTCGATCTTGGAATTCTCCTACAACATTTTGTAGGACCTCAAGGGTTATGTTGTTAATTTTTTCCGTTATCCTAACTTTTAAATCTGCAATATTGTCTGGTCTATTGAAATATATTTTTGATTTTAAATAACCCCATAAGAAATAATCAGGTATTTTCTTATCTGTTTTGCCAAACGTCAGGAAAAAGTCGTTCAAGACACCAAAAAATTAATCACAAAACCCACATAAATAATGTAATGTCAATCTAGTAGACTACTGTTATTTTGATATTTATAAGTTGCTGACGCACGTCAGTTTATATAAAAGTATTTGTGAGTGTATTTGATTCAACTATGGCTCATTTATCCGAAACTCAAAGAATAGACATTTTAATTATGATTGGATACGGTAATAAAACAAGAACTCAAAAGGAAGTTTGTGAAATGTTTAATAATGAATACCCTGGTCAACACGTCTCACAGTCTACAGTCAGCAAAATAGAAACAAAATTTCGTGAAACTGGACATGTAAAAACTATTTGAAAACCAGGTCGAAATGTTAAATTGCATGAGGGAAAAAAGTTAGATGTACTGTTAGCGATTGGAGTAAATCCGCATATGACAAGTAGACAACTTGCCGCCGACAATGATGTAAGTAAATTATCGATATTGAGAAGTTTACATGAAGAAAAATACCATCCTTATAAAGTTCAGTTGGTTCAGGAGTTAAATGAAGATGATCCTGATAGAAGGCAACAATTCTGTGAACTGATGGTGGACAGAATGGAAGCAGATTTGCAGTTCATAGACAAAATTGTTTTTTCTGATGAAGCTACTTTTTATTTAAATGGAACGGCTAATAAACAAAACTGTAGATATTGGAGCTGAGAAAATCCTCATTGTATGTGTGAGGCTCACACACAATATCCCAAAAAAGTGAGCGTTTGGGCTGGTATCATTAACAACAAAATTTTTGCCCCCTTATTTTTTTGAAGACGCAGTTAATGGTGAGGTTTCCTGGTGTTAATGATCCAAATACAATAGATATATCAATTTGGTACCAACAAGACGGAGCTCCACCGCATTACAAACGTATTGTTAGAGATTATTTGAACGAAGTATTTCCAAATAGGTGGATTGGAAGACGTGGAACGATTTAATGACCACCTAGATCCCTCGATTTGACTCCTCTCGATTACTTTATGGGGTTATTTAAAATCAAAAGTATATTTCATTGGACCAGACAATATTACAGATTTAAAAGTTAGGATAACGGAAAAAATTAACAACATAACCCCTGGAGACTTATAAAATGTTGTACGAGAATTCCAAGATCGACTTGCTTATTGTCAAGAAGTGAATGGTGGTCATTTTGAACATTTAATTTTAATGTAAAATAAATTGAAGAATACTTCCTAAACATTATGTGACATTATTTCCTTCATTCTAAGTAAAGTATCAACATTTTACATGTTCAAAATAAATTTTCTCAGTTATAATTGCACCAAATTTGAAAAACCTAATATTGCTGAACAGAGAATAAAAATCCCTTTCGAACAAGGTGCCACACGACTCCCCTTCTCATTTGATTTTTTTGAGGGTTGCTCATAATTCAGAGGGAGTGTAAAAAGGGGGTAATATTTTCATACTGTAAATTGTTAAATTGACAATAGAAATCGAGGTGTTTCAGGTTTTTTCAAACAAATACACAATAACGCTAAAAATGAATTTATTCCATACCTTTGGACGGCACTGTATGTGTCCAAATATCGTCGTGCATAGACCCGCAGAAAAATTCATAACGTCAGATCCATTGAAGATAACTTAACCAACATTTTTTCAGTCGATTGCCTTAGCGCATGTTTTGAGATGCAAGCTAACTCGGAGTCGATGTTCCATCGCCTACTACGATTTTTTGAAAATGACAAATTACAAATGGCAACAACTCTACTTTTCAGGCGCGGTCGCAGCCCAATATTTTGGGGGGTTAACTTGGCTCAAGTCCACTTTACCAGTGAAACAAGTAAACATATAGGAACATTTTTGAATAAAATAGAAAAATATAACACAAACCTCAATCACAAAAAAGGGAGTCTTCTATTCGTTGTTCATGACCCCTGTGGATAGGCAGAGAAGGTATTATTTCTTGGCCCACGCGATCCCCAGACCTTACTCCTATAGATTTGACTGCGGAAGCCTTCCGTTCAACTGATAGAGCAATGTCATCTACTAGAAGACTAGAAGCTTGTGTGGAACGTGATGGCATTTATGAATAGCTTTTCCTCATAATTTTTACATTGTTTCTTATTAATCACCTTTTCCTGTTCTTGTAAAGATTACTAGAATTGTTTCCTTTAATATATACTCCTGTTTCTATCACAATTTCATTTTGTTGAAACTTTTTTTTTCAGAATTGTATGGATGTGTCAAATTTTACGACAGTAATCTACTCGAATTCTTTTTTTTCCGAAGAAATCAACAATATTTCTTATTTTGCAACAAATCTCGCAAAGTATACCCCACAAATCCCGCCACGAATCATGATCGTTTCTGAATATTCAACAAATCAAGAAACTGAATAGAGCACTCTACTATGCTGATTTCTTCAGAGTGTTCAATAGCGGGACGTCATATTTTATGCTCAACAAAATGTATGCTACCCTGCCCATAATGGAATCATAGTTCGAAAGATGATTCGATTCTGATTATAACCTGACTTTCAAAGATCGGTTCATTGGTTTTCAAGTTCTCCATTGTTTTTCAAACTTCCCCTCAATAACATTTTGAGAAAAATCTTTGAACAAGTCGAATTTTATAGTTAAATTTTTTCTCATAAAAAAGTTAATCCACCTACTCAGGGATCACATTCACTCTGGGATCCCATCCAAAACTCACGAGAAGTGGAGATATATATTGTTATGATATGGTATATATGTCAAATGAAAAAGTAAAAATTGGGCACAATGATATTTAAAAACTGCATAAATATCTGTTATTATTAAAAACCTTTGGCATATTCTAATCGACGCAGATAATCCAAGATGGTGGTAGTAGAGTTTTTCTATTAACATCATTATATTTTATCAGTTCATTAAATTGGGAGAACCTATAAAAATATACAAATCCAAATTTAGAAACAAACATTCAGAAATCAACTGAACATTATATTTATATGCAAGAAACATCCTGTATACAAATTTAGAACCAAAAGGAAACATGACAGGCAAATGTCATATTATTTTTCTTCTAAATGATCAAAATAATAAAATTTGAGCATAGAAAAATGTCAACTTTGAAGAAATATTTGTAAATAGTACTATGTGTGGAAATCAAATTTGTAAATAACAATAGGTAAGAAGTTGAAAAACGTGTTTTAAAAAGGTGCTAATAGTGAAAATTGATAAAAGATAACGAAAAGTCATGGTTACCAAGGAGAAAGAAAAATAAGAGAGTCGAGAAATGAAAATGAAAAATGAAGCAGAACTGTAAATTTCGATGATTCATTTTGAAGGAAAAATGCTTATAACTGAGGCATTTGAGAGACATTCATGCATACAATCAACTTTGTAACAAATTAGGAGCAAAATCTTCTAAGAATTGGAGGTTAGAGTCCCAACTTTCCACTTCACTAGCAGTAAGGAAGCCGAATTTTGCAAGACATCCACTTCAAACTAACCACAGAACATTCTTCATAAACTCAATCAAGAAGGGAATATTCATCGAACTGTCACATTCTCGGTTTGATAACAAAAAACACATCATTTTGAGTGAAAATATTCTTCTTCTGTTTACCAAAAAGACTGAGAATAACCTATAAATATTTATTTTGGAATATTTCTATTATCGCGCATGAGCAAGCAAATTTAAAGTTTTTAATTTTGATTGGTTGAAAAGTATTATTAGAATAAGATAGATATCGTAGGCATAGGTTGTTTTAAGTAATATTTCAATGAAAAACAACTATCTTACTATTTTTGGACTCATCATTTATTATATTGACATCGAGAAAACAACTAGATGGCGAGCTGCAATCCTCCTGAGATTGAGAGAATCATCTCTACATAGGCGTACCGACTGAGCTGGAAAAGGGTAAAATAAAAAAATATATAAAAAAAGAGAGGTAAAGTCTACAGGAAAAAAGGGTTTTCTTTTGTTATGATTAGTATATGTCACAAAAATTTAAATAAATAAAAGTAAAACTTACTAACAATTAAATACAACATAACAATATATATATATATATATATATATTGTTATGTTGTATTTTTTATTTATTGTTATGTTGTACTTTTATTTTAATTTATATATATATATATATATATATATATATATATTGTAATAACATTAACAATGCATTTGATGTAGTATACCTACTGATGATGATAACTCAGTTACCGAAATGCGCATATAGGGTTTCTTGTGCAATTTTTGATTGTGTGACACTACAGCGCCTAGCCAGTCTTCACGCTTTTTTAGTTGTTTTACCAACCCTTAGAAGTTAATGAAAATTTGTACGAGTTAAATATTATTATATTTATCAACTGCGTTGCATCTTTATGTACCCATAGCGCGAATCCAACTAGATTATTAGCTCAGGTCCTTTCGGATAACTTCGGCTTTGGTCGTCCGGCTGGCTGCCTAAGGATACTGAGTGACGAATGCTGGCTTGGCCCGATCGGAACTGATTCTGTCGCTGTTTAATCAAAGAGTAGAGGACAAGTAAAATTTTGTTGGAATTCTTGAAAGCTGGCATTAAGCCAGTTATTCACGTTTTATTCATATGATTCGAGATCTGGTGAGATTCTGGTTTAGCCAAATACGAGCCAGAATAGCACGTCATGTGACAGACTGTACTTGTCTGGAAAATGAGGAAAGGCTTCGGGTGTTTTCGTATTTGCAGGTCGATAAAATAATGTTATTGGATATGATTAAATATATTAACAGACTATATTATCAAAATTAGTCAGAAAATATATTTCGAGATCCCTTTAATTGGAATCTTTACATTTTATGTATTTTTTTTGGTGATCACGGCATTCATAATGCATTCGATGTGTTAACTCATTGACAAGCAGAATATCCAATTTTTAGCATTTCTGTCATATTTATTTTTTAATATAAGCAGAATTATGAATATACAATACACGGGAAAAATCCATTCAAGTTATGATATCCGAATGGATAAATATGTATGTGCTAGTAATCTCAACCCTGAAAATACTCGTGATGGATCCACACTAATGATGGAAATCTCATGATGGAGGGGATAATGCTTTTATGAAGTGTTGTGAATTACATACACTTACTGAGTTTGGCTTTCAAACCAATAAAAGTACGGGAGATGCAATCTTTCAGTTTCTGGAAAATTTGTATTCTAGTCTGAACTTGAGTTTTGCGATATATCTAAAGCTTTTGACTGTTACGTAAGCTTCATCACTACATCTTCAGAGGATGAAGCTTCACTTGGTTCGAGTCCTGTCTGAGTGAAAGAACCCAAATTGTGAAAACTCTTAGTCTCTCACCTTTCCATGCTTCAATACAATACAATACAAATACTTTAATTCCTCACACTATTACAAGCATGTAAATCGTCAGTTATAAGATATAAAAAATACAGTACACTCGAAATTAAAGTTATATAAGAAGAAGTAACACTTATATATAGACCTCACAAACATTTAGTAGAAGTGGTATAAACAAAATATTGAACTATTCATAGTATCATGTTTCTAGTTCCGCTTGAAAATATTCATCAAGAGAATAAAATGTCGTTTCAAGAAACAATTTTTCAACATTTTTTTTAAAGACCCAAGCTGGTTATTTTTTTAATAAATTTTGGGGGCTTATTATATGATCTAAGCGACATGATATGAGGCCCGTTAGATACGGCTGCCAGTTCATGACTTGGAACAAAAAAATTATAGTTTTGTCTCAGGATGAAGCCTGCGGCAAGTCGACTAATATCTCTGTTCAGAAATTTATCGCAGTGACGCAATTGCAAATATACATAGATGCAACAGTTGAAATTTCTAATTTGGCAAACAGCTCTCTTCAAGAATCACTATATTTTTTGAAGCACATGGTTCACAATATCTTTTTTTGTGATAGCAACAATTCATTTGGAGATGATAGTGGAGATGATAGTGGAATGAACATACGCATAATTAGAATGTTGATAGGCACATAATTCCGAACATTCCAGATTACAAAGCAGTGTTTGGATAATTTATTTGAAATATTGTCAATATGATCGTAACAAGTTAGTTGAGAGTCAATGTTTAATCCTAAGAATTTCTGCAGATGTTTTTTGTTCAATAGTGTTTCCATTTGCTTCAACCAGTAGGCTATAGTCCATATCTCCGAGAGAAAAGGTCATAGTGTTCGTTTTGGTACTATTTAATATCAGACCATTTCTGGAGCAATATGTTAACTATACAGCATTTGCCTGCTGAGCCAGTCCTCCATTGAGCACAGCTAAGTAGAAGGACGTGTCATCAGAAAACTGTACAGTACAATTTGGAGATTCACATTTGAAATATCGTTAACAAATAAAAGAAAGAGGGTGGGTCCGAGGACATACCCTGCGGAACCCTGTTCAATGTCACAGGTTTCGAGAAATAAGTTCCAGATTCAAGTCTCACCTTAACAGATTGAGTTCTCCCAGTCAAATATGTTTCAATCCAATTTAGACTTGGACCACGAATCCCAATGTTATACAGTTTATCAAGAAGCAGTTTTTGGTTGATTGTGTTAAAAGCCCGTGTCATATCAAAAATAATGCCTATCGTTTTTTCACCATTTTTGAATTTGGATAAGATATGATTGGTTAAAGAAAGATGGCATCTTGAGTAGATAAACCAACTTGGAATCTGTATTGATTCTTTGAAATGATACTATATCTCCTACAGAATGACATGAGTCTTGATTGATAGGAATTCTCGTAGATTTCAGAGAATGAGGACAATAATGCAATACATCTATAATTGGAGATCAAGTGCTTGTAATTTTTTTTACTATTGCATGTTTTAGACACCATGGAAATACACCTTCAAGAAAAGATAGATTCACCAAATGAGTGAGTGGTATGATTATATTCAAGAAGATTTTGCCTGGCAAACCGTCCTCGCCACTGAATTTTTTTGCCGAAATAGACATTAGAAAGTCAATGATCTCAGCTTCCTCCAGTGGATAGAGGAAGAGTGAGTTCAGTTTAATATTAATATATTAATCGCTAACCGGACTTGTTCCATTAACCAAATAACTAACAGATTCAATAAAAAAATCACTGAAAGCTTCTGAAATATCAGAACCTTCATTAATTTGAACATCATTTTCAGTTTCAAAATGCTTCGGAAATAATTTGGAACATTATTTGATGGCGTATTTTGTTTAATTATATCCCAAGTGACTTTCGACTCATTTTCTGCATCGATAAATTTGTGGCTGAAGTATAATTTTTGTTCCATGGTTTCTCAAAAGAAACTTGTATTGTTGATTGATGACATCATCAGACTGCATTTTACTAATATTATAAATATCACGAAGAAATATGCCTTCGTTAATGATTTTGTTCGTTATCCAAGGTTTTTATTGTTATTATTAATTGCATGCGCCCCACGTTTTTCATACCTATTAAAAATTCACAATCACTAATTTTCAGGACAATCTCTATATGGTAAGGAATCTTTATGGGAATATAAATCTATATGGGGCTAGGAAAAATTATTTTAATACTTTTTGGTTTGTTTTATGAACGTGGTATTTTTAAAAACATGTCAATTATTCATTTCATTCAACTCTGTGTTGCTAATTGTCCCTATTTAATTTTCCTTTCTGGATAACCGGATTTTTGGGAGTGTTCTTCCGTTCTATTTACGGGCTATTTATATGCTCGGTCCTCTTGCCTATTTTCAGGAGTTTTGCATTTTTCTTCATCTTTTCTTTTTTGATTTCCATTGGTTACTGGATTTTTCTCGTAGGATTTTTCGGCTCCTTTGGTTTGATTATCACCCATGTTTAGATTTCCATCTGTTTTTTTTAGAGTTTTCTGATTTTTCTAGACTTCCATATTTTATATTTTTTACCTTCTTTTTGGTTTATTGTGTGTTTTTATCTATTATATTAGATATTTTATTCCTAGCCGGTATTTTGGCAAGTGTGGAGAACAGGATTTTTTTCTCCCAATAAAGGTTTTCTGATAAGTGTTTTCTCATTCCTCTTTCCATTCCCTACATTTTGAATGGTTGGACTCACTAGTTTCTTTTCACTATATTTTCCATTTTTAGTTTTTTCGGTTTTTTGTATGTTTTAGCGTTAGGGCGGATTTCTCATCCTCGGATGTATTAGGTTTAGTAATGTTAGTATTCATTATATTGAACTTTTTTTCACTATTAGTATGTTTGGAAATGGAGAAATTCGATTTTTCTGCCCTATCTGGGGAGAAGTTGTATACAATTCGCGAAGTTTTTCAGCTTCTGGAACTGTAGAACTAGAAATTTCACTGTTGTCCGTTGTACGCTTACTTAGTAAACTGTTTTTATCTATTTCACTTGTCTTCCCAAGATTCAAAACGGCTTGTTTGGATGTTTTCTCATTAGGTATTGATTTGTGGAATTTTGTTTTCACTTGTTTCACTTTTGTGTTACACTTGGCACATCCCCAGCTGGATTTCTCCATCCGGGGATGATTCAATGTATTATTTTGCCGTGGTTTCTGTGTCTTGTCACTGTTTTAAGAGAAAATAATTGCTACCTTCACATGTTTTTTGATTTTCTAACCTCACTTTATCCCTCCTCGCGCGATGCCTGTAAGGTAGGGAATTGCAATAGGGTTCACTATCGCGGATCACACTCTAGATCGGAAAACAACGTCCACTCGTCACCGGTATGGAGAGATTCAGTGATCCTAACCTCACTTTTTGTGGTCAGTAAAAAAAACGAAGAGATAGACAAGGAAACGAGTTAATATTGTATTGTCATCCAGTTCTGAGCCATTTCCGAAGTTTCGAATCTCTAGCTCATCGGGAAGTTTTTTAAAATCGATTGCAAGATTTGTACCGGACAGACACATAAGCGAGCTAATAAAAACGTGGTAGGAAAAGGAAATTTGCATTCAGCGAAAAATTCCGCAACTTTACCCCATTTCAACTGTCTTCAATTCTCTGACCATTTTCGATGTACCCATTTTTAAAATCGAATCAACCCTATGAGATTTCCAAAGTGATATCATATAGACAGTAGTGTTCATGGATTGACAGAAATGGAAGTATGTAGTATATAGGCCTGGGACGTGGGTAGGGGAAGGAGATATTTATTAATATTTGGAGGTTATTGTCATTGGGAAAAACTTCGTCAGGCAGTAAATTACAAAATGTTGTCATGTTAGGCAAGTTTCTAACTTAACAACGTAAGATGTTCGAGGTGGAATAAGATATGTGAATTGGGAGAAAAAAAATTGTTGCTGGGAGGTTCTATCACCACGTGCGAGTGTGAGACTCTTCGAAAATAGCCTTTCCCGAACCTGGTACCCTCTTCAGAGACATAACTTCCGGCGCAGGTGGCATGTCGTCCAGACTTCGTATCACAAATACAGATTTATACCATGACCTTTCATCACATACTAATATTTTTACGAATCTGGGATTCGTGTCTATTAAAATACTGAAATAATTAGGATACGTTCATTTACATTTCACTAAAACGACACAATAATACTCTCTGACAATTAAATAAGTCAATCACTTTCCACTACTGAAATATTGCTTTCCTTTACCTTGATTGAAACTGATCATTAACAATAAGAACGTCTCTAACGGAATGACACTGGATATATCCATTCCAGACAACATGAGAGGACATTTTAAGATCAATGACATTATTCTTATTATTTTTAACTCTTCCGACTTTCATAAAATAAGCATGTTTTTCTAGTTTTTTTGAACTATAACTTCATTTTTAACTTTTTTGTCCATATTGCTACAAATGACTAGGGGAGAAAAAGTCTTCGATTTATTCATCCACATGGGATAGAAGTTTTACTAAATTTTGGTGAATGTGCCGAGACCAACCAGCGCGTTCACCATATCTTTGTAATGCAAATTATTTTTTTCTGACGAGTTCGGTGGGAATACCAGGTCATAGTTATGAAATTATTGTATTCTCATCGCCTCTCAATACGTGTGCAAAATTTCAAATAATTCGGACGTCTAGAAGTGGGTGACAATTAATTCCAAATATTCCGTTACATACATTCATACATACATACACACATACAGGGGAAGCTAATAAAGCGTGTATAAAAAATTCTATGCAGTAGTGAAAAAAATAGTGTGCAACTAGTGTTGAAAGCACTTTCCATTCTTGTGACTTTTCACTTACGCCTACAGCTCATTTCACAAGCTGTCACAATTCGTGGTTT
The DNA here is from genome assembly GCA_018342105.1 of Gonioctena quinquepunctata. Classification (NCBI taxonomy): domain Eukaryota; kingdom Metazoa; phylum Arthropoda; class Insecta; order Coleoptera; family Chrysomelidae; genus Gonioctena; species Gonioctena quinquepunctata. The sequence continues at coordinate 162,437 of JAFIRS010001491.1, read as the reverse complement.
TCAACACTAGTTGTACAATTTACACTTGTTAACGAGTTTCGGAATTTATATAATAGTGTCTTTTAGGTAGATTTCAATAGAAATACTAGCTATTGGTCCCGTCGTCATCACAACAACAAAAAATACCATCAGTTCAAATGTTTATATTTCTACACTATTATAAAATTATAATTGCCTGTTTGTTTGTTTGTTCGAGCAAAAACTACTGAACATATTTTGATGAAATTTTGTTTGTTTGAAAGCTTATGCTTAGACTTAAAAACTGGTATGTTATTTATTTCGCTTCGATATGTAACAATAAAACCACATTTATTCACAACCAAGTGCTACCAAATAAGGGTTCAATTTCTCAGAATAAAGGTCTGATTCAGACAATTTGTAAAATTCCTTTTCGACATAGTTTTTGTCATCTTCAGGTTGAAAAACAAATATTCTATTTATATTTCTGCTTTCGTATTGTACGAATGTCGTTGAAGATGTGTGATTTGGATTGTTATGGGAATGTTTTCCCACTTCATGAATACAATGGATTATTTAGAAAATTAAATTATATGAGCCTCACTGTATTTTCATGGCAACTTATCAAGATCTGTTTCCATTATTAAGTACTTCAAACAAAGATAAAAATGGTTTTTATAAATCTGGCCCAAGTTTTTAATATCATTTCTATTGTTAAAACTGTTGGGGTCTTTTTTATATGTATCATTTCAAGAAATGTTCCTATTTTTGGATTTCTTTCTCTGGTGGAAATTTGTTAGTGTCAAACTTGTGTATTTTTCGTACATTAATAATGACAAATTTAGTTCAAAAAACAATCAGACATCTGTGGAGTAATCGCCTGCATTTCTGCCTTTATTCTATCTTCCAAGTCTTGTATGTTTGCAGGTTTTGTTTCTTGTGAGTATGTGAGGTATGAGTCGGCGCATTAAGATAGATGAGATAGATAAGCTTTATTGTCTAAATGGAAAAATTTGTGTGAGTCGGCGAATTAAGATAGATAATATAGATATAAGCTTTATTGTCTAAATGAAAACATTTGTGTGAGTCGTGCATAAAGATAGATAGATAGATAAGCTTTATTGTCTGAATGAAAACATTTGTGTGAGTCGGCGCATTAAGATAGATAAGATAGATAAGCTTTATTGTCTAAATGAAAACATTTGTGTGAGTCGGCGCATTAAGATAGATAAGATAGATAAGCTTTATTGTATAAATGAAAACATTTGTGTGACTCGGCGCATTAAGTTAAATAAGATAGATAAGCTTTATTGTCTGAATGAAAATATTTGTCGACATAGTCAAAATTATCACAATGTGTTCTAATTTATTATTTAATATAAAATGTACATTGATATTTTAATACATTACGATCACATGTAGATAAAAACACTGATTCTAATAGAAAATTTTAAAATTACAAAGAGCACATTAACAAAGTAGAATGTAAGATATATCACAGAATATAGAACGACTAGGATGCGTATGCAAGATATTCCTCCAAATTGTAGAAGCATTCCCCATGAGAAGTGTTTTAAGTGACTTTCGGAAACCTTTCATATCGTTAATTTCTCTGATTTGATCCGGTAAATGATTATAAATCTGCTTGCTTCTGTAAATCAAAGACTGTTTCGTAAGAGTAGAAGTGGGAAGTGGTAAAGCAAGTTTTTTTTCCTGACGTGTATATCACTTAGAGTTGGAGTTGAATTTTTCCCTGTATTTGTGTATCAAGCAAGCTGTCTCTAAAATGAAAATATCATATAACGTCAGTAATTTGTTGTTTGAAAAAATCGGCCTGCAAGATTCACGCGTTTTTGCTTTGAAAATTAATTTCAAAGCTCGTTTCTGAAGAACAAATAGAACCTGACTGCAAGAACTCTAGAATGAAATTCCATACCGTAAGTGATACTCAATGAATGAGTAGTATACCGTTAAAGCAGCCGACATTCCAAGTTCGCGGGATATTACATTGACAACGTAGCAACCGTAGGAGAGCTTTTTTTTAGGGCCATAATATGATACTCGAATTTCAGATTGTTATCAATGTGTACGCCAAGAAATTTTGTTGCAGGCTTGCTTTTAATCAGTTTGGGATCTAAGGGTACTTCTTCTAAATCGAACTTGAACGTGATCAAGTTTGTTTTTGTGATGTTCAATGTTAGCATATTTGCTTCGCACCACAATTTGATTTTTTCTATGTCTGCAGGAATAGTTTGAGCCAAAGCAATACGATCTTCATTTTGCTAGAGGATTGTGGTATCGTCAGCAAACAGTGTGCGGTGTCCAGAGATATCTAGCTTGGCTATATCGTTGATGTATAGGAGAAAGAGAATGGGACCTAGAACTGAGCCCTGTGGGACTCCTCGTACTATTTTGTCTAACTCAGAGGTATTGTTGCCTAGTATAATTCTTTGCTTTCGATCAGTAAGGTGAGATCTGATCCAGTCTAGGCTGTCCGCGAAAACCGTAATGAGAGCTTTTTCAATAGTATTTCATGACTTAACAGTCGAAAGCCTTAGAAAGATAAGGAATATAGCTGCGGCTGCCTCTTTCTCATTGAGGCTCATGTACACTCTTTCAAGAAAATCAAAGATTGCATCGTTTGTACCCTTGTTGTTTTGAAAACCGAACTTTTCAGGCGCCAATATATTGTGTCTCTGCGAGAAACATATCATTCTACATTTTTACCAGTTTCTCGATGATTTTTGACAGTGTCGATAATAGTGAGACAGGCCTGAAGTTGTTTGGATCATCAGTGGCACCTCCTTTGTGAAGGGGTATAACTATTGCTGTCTTTAGGCTAGAACGAAAAGTACCTGTAGCAAAAGACATGGCAACGGCAAGCGCACTTACGCCCGTATGCACCGTAGACTAATTTCGCGGATTAGTTACGGAAACCTGGATTAGATTGTTGTTTATTATGCACCGCAAGAAAAATCTGGTTTAAGCTTCAGATTTTCCAATTGGTCAACGAAGCGTGGTTTAGCGAATGACGTCTATTTTGATTTGACACCGATTTTTCGAGTGTTGAGTTTTTTTTGCAAGTTTTTCATTATTTTGGGATAAAATGGAGGACGAAATATTCATTGATGATGTCCTAGATATCCTCGATATCATCAACTTTGGTTTTCCTCGCAGAGTCCACGAAAGGAGTGATTATTTCGACACAATGGACAATTATTAATTTTTTGAAAGATTTTGACTTACAAAACCAATAGTTCTCAGTTTCCTGGTGAACATAGGAGACGAAATTGAATTCCAAAATGATTCGTGAATTGATAATTACAAGGGAGCGTCTTTCTTTGTGTTACGTTGGCTAGTAGATTACCCCACCCCATGCACCTTCACCCAACACAACTTATTTCATGGATATTACTCCTTGGCTACATACATAATTTTTCGGTGATTTGAGGTGTGGTGGTGTAATGGCTACTCGCAGGTATCTATCTACTTGTTCATTTTCAGCAAGTTTCTTCCTCAATTCTTTTTATTTTTATTTTCGTAGAGCCTTTTTATCTGCTGGACGGTCGTATAGCAGAGTATGGGTGCAGTGCTGTTGAATTGTTCCGTAACTCGCTTCCAAGCTTGAGATTTATCATCATTGGAATCTTTGTTTGTTTTTTTTGTCTTCGATAATATTAGCGTGTTTTAAGAGTATATCCTCATGACTCTGCTTTTCTTCCGGGGAAAAATTGGGGATTCTTTTTGTGTTTTCACCATCAGTCATTTTGAAAATAAAAAATCGAAACTGACAATTTTGACGTTTTATCATCTTCAACTGTCAAAAAAAAAACTTGCGAAACGAACGTTGTCATATTTCCAATCTGGATTATTCAATCTGCTGACGGTGCATAGCTACAGGTCAAAGATTACAAAAACGGGATTGGGGAACTAGAATTAGAATTGACAAACGGTGCATTCAGGCGTTAGGGCTTCATCAGGTAATTGTGACTTTAGTTTGGCTGATAAGTGGTCTTCGCCTAGGGAATTTCTATTTTTTATATCACTTAATACTGATTTGAGCTCAAAGAAGTCCGTGTCGTACAAGAATAGAGAGTGCATCGGAGAAGCTATATTTTTTAGACGATCGAGAGGATCAACTGTCGTAGAAGTTTCGTGGGTTAATTTGTTTGCTATAGAACAATTTTTGTTTGTTTGCTTGCTATAGAAAATATTGGTTCAAAGAGTTTATGTCAAAATTTACATCTGGATGACTCCGATTTTTTGTTTTGCCCCTCAAATCATTGATTATTGTCCACATTTCTTTTTGTTTGATAACTGCTTGATCTAATCTTTTTCTGTAGTACAAATCTTTAGATAGTTTAATAGTCTGTTTGTAGATACTGTAACGTAAATAAACTTAACTTGGTTTTAATAATTTATTTCACACTTAATCTACAACTTAATTTATATTACTACGCCATTGAATAGCTCGATCGTATGGGCTCGTTTAGACTGTTGTGACTCCACTTGAGGGTCGCCTATTTATCTCCGATACAGCATTCTCGATGTTTCGAATTCTGGCATGTTCCAATTGTTTCCAATATTGACCGTTGTTTTCCGTGGCAGAGCGACTGGATGGTTCTCGAATATCTCCGGGGATGATCTCATCGCTGTCGACGGCAACGCGCGAGGCGACAGGTCCGGCCTAGGTTCGTTACATTGCCCCCTTCTTAAAGACATTTCGTCCCGAAATTTCATCCTTGGAGTGTGACGATATCTGCATGACTCCCCATATCTGCACCGTGAAGTTCGATGGAAGTAACACTCCACGGTCTTCATGATCGGTCGTGGAAGAGGGTTACAGCAAACCAAAATCTTGACGCCGCTGGATCTGAATATCGCCTCCAGCATACTTCTTATGACTCTCCAGTCCAACCCATCAATACCACAGGATAATTTTGGAATTGCTAGATCCACCAGGTTCTGGTCCACCATAGTATCTCTTAGTTTGGTGAGACTCTTCCAGACATCTTCATAGGACGGTTTATCTTGGGAATGCCTCTTGGTAACTAGGTAGTAGATGTTTCTCTGGCCTTTCTTCAACTGTAGCACCCCACCAACTTCTGGATTCTGCTCCCGCAGTGTTTGGAGTTGACCAAATTTCTTGGAGAACACTACGGCGATGCCCCTGGACATTCGAAGATCTTCTGCCACACAGTGCGCTAGTGCGTAGTCAGCAGGCACCTCGAACAGGTCTCGTGACTCCTCTCTAGTAACCCCATGTAGAACTTTCTGCCCGTTTGAATATAAGGACATAAACTTCTCGAACGTCATATCATCCTCCGGTGGCTTGAGGGTGCGAACTTGGTCATGGTTTCCAGCGTAAGGGGCCAACCTGTTGAAATGGACGACCCTTGGTTTCCCTCGGGGTGGCTTATGGATTCGGTACACAAGGTCGTTTATCCTTTTCACGATTTTATACGGGCCTTCCCACGAGTTCCGCAACTTTGGTGATAGTCCTCGACGACGTTTGGGGTTGTACAGCCAAACCAGGTCATCAACCTTAAATCCTCCTGCGTCGGCCTTGATGTCATAGGTCTTCTTCATTTTATCGCTGGCACTCTGGATGTTCAACCGGACTCGTTCGTGGATGTCGTCCATTCTCTGCCGAAGTTTGCTGACGTAGTCCTCTCCCGCAGTGTCTTGTCCTGGCGGTATCCCAAACTTCAGGTCACAAGGCAGTCGCAGTTCTCGGCCCATTATAATACTAGCAGGAGTTTGACCGGTTGACTCGTGTACTGCGGATCGATAGGCCATCAGGAACAAATGAAGATACTGGTCCCAGTCTCTTTGATGGTCAGAGACAACCTTGGACAAGTGGCGGTTGATCGTCCTGTTCATCCGTTCCACCATTCCATCGGACTGCGGATGTAGGGCCGTGGTTCTTGTCTTGCGGATGTTCAGCAGTAGACATATTTCTTGGAAAAGGTTGGATTCGAAATTTCTGCCTTGATCCGAGTGCAGCTCCATTGGAATACCGAATCGACATATCCATTCTTTCACCAAGACGTCGGCGACGGTGATGGCTTCCTGGTTGGGCAGGGCATAGGCTTCCGCCCACTTACTGAAGTAGTCCATTGCCACAAGGATGTATTTATTCCCGTGGTCGGATACGGAAAACGGGCCGGCGATGTCAATGGCGATTCTCTCGAACGGGCTGCCTACGTTGTACTGACGCATCGGGGCCTTGGGTCGTATTCGAGGTCCATTGCTAGCAGCGCATACAGCGCACTTTCTGCACCAGTCCTGGACGTCAGCTTGACAATTGGCCCAGTAAAACCGTTGCCTCACTTTCTGCAGGGTCTTCGTCACTCCCAGATGTCCTCCGGCGACTCCATCATGGATTTCCCGCAGCACTTCCTCTCTTCTGTTCCTGGGAACAATTATTTGGCGTCTGTCTTCCCACCAATGTCGGCTTCCAACACCCGTTTCAGGATCCCATTGTCCAGAATAAGAGAGTTCCATTGTGCCCAATAGGACTTAACAGCCGGCGAGTAACCTGCGACTTCCTGCCATGATGGTCTTCGATTGCCCTTCTTCCAGCTGACGACTAAGCCAAGGTCGGGTCTCTCTCTTGGTCTTTCTGGATCTTGCTGTCATTCCAGTTGTCATCCATTGCCGCGGTTCTAAAAAGTGTTGCTTCTTTCTCTTCTGCTCGTCGGCAATGTGAGCAATCATCTGGACATGGTCTTCGCGACAAGGCATCTGCATTCTTATGGCTAGTTCCGGCTCGATGTTCGATCTCGAAATCGAATTCTTGAGTCTCTCGATCCAACGTGCTACTTGACCCTCAGGATTTTTGAACTGTAAGAGCCATTTGAGAGCTGCATGGTCAGTTCTCAACAGGAATCTTCTTCCATACACGTACTTGTAGAAGTGTTCCACTCCCTTTACAACAGCTAACAGCTCTCGCCTGGTGACACAGTAATTGCGCTCTGGTTTGCTAAGCGTCTTGCTGAAATAACCAATGACCTTCTCCTGTCCCTCCTGGATCTGAGATAGGACAGCTCCAAGTCCCACGTTGCTGGCGTCCGTATCCAAAATGAATTTCCCTTTTGGTAGGGGATAGCTCAGTATAGGTGCGTTGATCAAAGCTCCTTTCAGCTTCCTGAATGAGTCTTGACATTCTTCGGACCACTGGAACTTTGTTTGGCCTTCCGTGAGCTTGGTCAGTGGTTTAGCGATGTTGGCGAATCCCAGCACATATCGGCGATAGTATGTGCATAAACCAAGGAAACTTCGAAGTTGGTGAATGTCTTTTGGGATGGGCCAATCCTTAACAGCTTTGATCTTCTGGTCATCCACTGCTACTCCTTCTCCAGAGACAACGTGGCCGAGGTATCGTACTTCTTTTTGGAACAGATGGCATTTCTTAGGGCTCAGCTTCAATCCGGGTTCCTCAGTCGCAGGAATACTTCCTCCAAGTTTTTCACGTGGTCCTCAAACGATCTGCCGACCACAATTATGTCGTCGAGATACACTAGACACGTGTTCCATGAGAGTCCCTTCAGTACTGTTTCCATCAATCTTTCGAATGTGGCGGGAGCATTACAGAGCCCGAATGGCATAACGGTGAACTGCCACAATCCTGAGCCGATGGTAAAAGCAGTCTCTTCTCGATCTTCCTGAGCCAGTTCTACTTGCCAGTATCCACTCTTCAGATCAAGGGTCGAGAAAATCGTGGAACCAGCCAACGTGTCTAGGGTGTCATCTATTCTCGGGAGAGGGTAACTGTCCTTCTTCGTGACATTATTAAGTTGGCGATAGTCTACACAAAAGCGTGTCGATCCATCCTTTTTCTTCACCAGTACGACTGGAGAGGACCAGGGACTGTCAGATGGTTCGATAACTCCTTCTTTTCCCATATCGCTGACTATTTTGTCAGCCTCTTCCTTCTTGGCAAGAGGAAGTCTTCTTGCTGATTGCCGGATCGGTCGGGCACCCCCAGTGTCAATCTTGTGCTGGACCACATTAGTTCGACCTCCTTTTCCTTATCCGGTATCGAAGATGTCTTGGTACTTCTTAACTAAATCTCTTAGTTTGGGCTGTTGAGCTGGTTTTATATCTTTGGAAGAGATGGCAACTAATTTTTCTAGTTCTGTGGGCAAGTTGTTGGGTTGGCTAATCGTACCTCGTACACTCCGGATTACTGAGGAAACTGACGAGCAGTGCCCCAATATTGTTCCTTTCTTCAAGGTCACTGGAAAATAATTGACATTCATTACCCTTACGGGCACAAATTTGTCAGCACGCAACCAGGTCTTCCCTCGTGCAATCCTCGTCCAATTTTCTCATCATGAAGTTTGGGCTCGAACATCACCACGTTTCCACTGCTCGTACTCCCGTCCAGGCGAGCCTCCAGAATGGTTTCAGCCCTCTCAGGTACGCTTACATCTTCAGCCAACAACACACGGATCAACCCCTCACTTCTCCCATGAAGCACCAGCTCTTCTCCGTTGACACGTAGGACGCCGTCTTTGAAATCCAATTCAAACCCTCTGGAATTCATGATGTCCATTCCGATGATTGCATCGTCTTCGATGTCCGCTACAAGTGCCTGATGTTTCACTTTAGTGCTGCCCAAAATTATTTCAATCGGTAGCTCGCCATATACAGTAGCTGGCTCCCCTGTTGCTGTGCGTAGCTTCCAAGTTGTCGGTTCAATTCGTTCCGGTGTTCTGGCAAAGGAAGGCCCGAGAATTGTCCTAGTCGCACCTGTATCTAGCAGCATGGTGCAAGGCTCGTTATTGATGAGACCGTCTACGAAGACACCTTTGTTCTGTCGTTGAAGGATAGCGACATATGCGTTGTTAACCGGGGCTTGCCGGACACATGCCGACGATTGCCCCTTCTCGTCGACCTTTTTTAGTTTTCCTGCATCGGAGTCGATGAATGTTGGACATTTGCTACGCACATGTCCAATTTTCCCAATTCCGGCATCTTATCTGTCTTTTCTCAGGCAACACTTCCTTCATCACTTTCTTATGGCAGCTTCCAAGTTAGCAGGCTCCTGTGAGTCTTCCTCAATCGTTTGAACTTTACTTTGGCTTTTGCAGCATTGTTTTGCTGCTTCGAATTCCAAAGCGCGTGCCAGTGCGTCTACGAGATGTGTTGGACGAGCTAATATCAACGCTTGTCTGGTTTCTTGGTCACGGAGTCCATCCAAGAATGCCTGAACCGCTAATCGCTCCATTACATTTTCCGGTATGGCTGGATATGCGAGACGAACCAAGCGTGCAATGTCAGTTTCAAATTCTTGTAAGGATTCGCCCGCTTTCTGGCAGCGATTTTTCAGTTGGGAGTGGTATACGTGTTCCAAATGGGCGTGGCCATATCGTAATTCTAGATGTTTAATCAGCTGATCATAGTCCTCCTGTTCTTGGGCGGTGAGAGTTTGTAGAATATTTGTCGCTTCTCCACGTAATGCAAGTGTCAGTGCTACAGCTCTTTCCCCTGCATTCCATCCGTTTGCTTTGGCCGCTGCTTCAAACTGCCGGCGGTAATTTGCCCATGGAGTTTTTCCGTCGAACTGAGGCGGTTTCATGGAAAGCTTCCCTATTTCTGAAATGACCTTGACATCTTTTATACCCTCTTGAACTTTATCCACGTTCAAATCAAGTCCAGCATTGCATTTTCGTTAACCATCTCTGTGGAGGACGCACTATTAATTTGTTTTTTTTTTCGGTTTCATGGAAAGCTTTCCTTTTCTTGTCCTCCGTAATTTATTTTGTCCATTTCTGCCTCGACCCCATCTTTGATTTTATCTACCTCCGTGTTCATTTGCTCCTAATTTTATCTATCTCTGTCTCAACGGTTCCCATTCTTTCTTCTAGAAAATTAGCCACACCACACAATTCTTTTTTAGGCCTTCTGTGTTTTCCAGGAACTTCTCTTCCAGGCTTCTTGAATTTTCTAGAAGCTTCTCTTCCAGATTTCTAGAATTTTCTTCAAGCTTCTCTTCCAGATTTCTAGCATTTTCTTCCAGGCTTCTTGAATTTTCTAGAAGCTTCTCTTCCAGATTTCTAGAATTTTCTTGAAGCTTCTCTTCCAGATTTCTAGCATTTTCTTCCAGACTTCTTGAATTTTCTTCAAGTTTTTCTATTATCAGACTCAAATCACCTCCGGGAACTTCGAATAAAAATGTTTCGGGGTCCTCACCTTCTTGTATAAGTCCTTCTGCAAGTCTTTCCTGGAGTACTTGCTTTTACCCGTTGTTTCCAGTTCCCTTTCCTCCAATTCCTGTTTCAATTGGCTACCTTCAAGTCCGCAAGGCGCACTTTTCTTGAACACATTTTGTCTTTGACGAGGTATCAGTCTGTTTCACACGAAAAAGTTTATCAGTTTGTTAAAAATTCACTTCGCGAATTCTTTTCCACGGGCCACCAGTCTATTGTCTGTTTCACGCGAAGAGTGTATCAGTTTATATTCCCACGCACAATTGTCCACTTCGCGAAAACCGGGCCACTGTCTATTTTCTGTTTCACGCGAACAGTGTATCAGTTTATATTCCCACGCACAATTGTCCACTTCGCGAAAACCGGGCCACTGTCTATTTTCTGTTTCACGCGAACAGTGTATCAGTTTATATTCCCACGCACAATTGTCCACTTCGCGAAAACCGGGCCACTGTCTATTTTCTGTTTCACGCGAACAGTGTATCAGTTTATATTCCCACGCACAATTGTTTGTCCACTTCGCGAAAACCGGGCCACTGTCTATTTTCTGTTTCACGCGAACAGTGTATCAGTTTATATTCCCACGCACAATTGTCCACTTCGCGAAAACCGGGCCACTGTCTATTTTGGGCGTACAAAAAGGTCTATCAATTTATTTTTCTGACTATCCACTCCACGATCACTTGTTTATTTTCAAAATCTCACTTCCGACACCAATTGTAACGTAAATAAACTTAACTTGGTTTTAATAATTTATTTCACACTTAATCTACAACTTAATTTATATTACTACGCCATTGAATAGCTCGATCGTATGGGCTCGTTCAGACTGTTGTGACTCCACTTGAGGGTCGCCTATTTATCTCCGATACAGCATTCTCGATGTTTCGAATTCTGGCATGTTCCAATTGTTTCCAATATTGACCGTTGTTTTCCGTGGCAGAGCGACTGGATGGTTCTCGAATATCTCCGGGGATGATCTCATCGCTGTCGACGGCAACGCGCGAGGCGACAGGTCCGGCCTAGGTTCGTTACAATACGACGGTAGTTATTGAAGTAAGACAGGCAGAAAATCTCATTGCTATGGAATTCTCTAATGGTGTGGAGACAACGTAAATTACAGGAATAGTTTTTTAGGTTTCGATTTATTTTTCCTTATTGTCTGTAGTAGAAATGCTTCATTGAATATTTCGACAACATAATTCTGAAAAGCGTTGACTGGATCTTCAGCCTCATGTATACAAGTCAAATCCATTTTTGACAAAGAAGTCGGAATTTGGTATAGTTTCTTTTGCTGAAAATTCGCCCTTGTATCTTACGTGCGGTTTTTACACGCTTTATATTAGCTTCACTTGTATGTTTGTTTGTTTGTAACCGACTCCTTTGGGCGCGATTTTGACCCACTTCCAGACGTTCGAATGATTTGAAATTCGGCAGGTGTACATAATTCCAGTGACAATGCATTAAGAAATTTTTGTGTGAAAAAAATAAAATAAAATTGCGGCTCCAATATGGCGTACGAGTTTTGTGATTGTGGTCTGATTCGCTTCAAAATTGGTATCTGCGAATTTTCGTGGTCGGAGATTATGATTCTTTTGTCAAAATTGAAAAATTCGAGATGGCGGCTCCAAAATGGTGGACGAGTTTTGTGATTATGGTCTGATTCTATTCAAAATTGGTATGTGGGGGTTTTTGGGGTCGAAAATTATGATTCTTTTGTAAAAATTGAAAAATTCAAGATGGCGGCTCCAAAATGGTAGACGAGTTTTGTGATTATGATCCGATTCTATTCAAAATTGGTATGTGGGGGTTTTTGTGGTCGGAGATCATGATTATTTCGTCAAAATTGAAGGATTCAAGATGGCGGCTCCAAAATGGCCGCGAGTTTTGTGTCCGTTTCCATTCAATATTGGAGAATAATAGTAAAAAAAAATTAATAATAATAGTTTGAAAAACTAAAAACACGCGATAATAGAAAACTAAACTAAAAAGTTGAATATAAATAATAGTTAAAAAAAACTAAAAAACACGCTTTTATAGAAAACCAGACTAAAAAAATAGAAAATAAGAAAAAAATAATTTTTATTTGAAAAAAAGCGTGGGGTGCATGGTATCAATAATTATATAGTACATTACACACCTAGGGCAGTAAAGTAAGAAATGTCTCAGATCACATGTAATTGTTGGCAGAGGCGATACCATGCACCCCACGCTTTTTTTTAAATAAAATAATGTTTTTTGGTGTTTACTGGTGCTAACTGAATGAATTGATTTATTAAGTGGAGTCATTATATTGGTATCTTCAATTTCCTTTGCGATGCTGATATCAATGCTGATTTCACTAGTAGTAGTAGTGTATCTGATTTAGAGGTGTTTAATTGTTGGACTATAAAAACTGATGAAAACTTGGTGAAACAATTTTTTTTCTGCAAATATGTCCGTTTTTCCACAGTTTTTGCCTTCAACTTGTCAAGTAATGCTCCATAGAATGCTCCTGTATTGGTTTTATTTTTTAAAGATAATCGATTAGGAAACTTGACTATCCCAAAAAACAGCCGCCATCACTTTCCCAGCCGAAAAAAGTTTTTGCTTTTTCAGGAGGCGATTCCCCCTTTGCAGTCGACTGTTTTGACTGTATTTTTGTTTCTGGGGTAAAATAGAATATACATTAATTTATACTGAGCAACAAACAGAAGTATAGTTTCTTAACACAAATTTAATGAATACAATAATAATACAGTTAAAAACAATAAAGGATTCACAGTTTTTTAAAGTAACTCAACACATAATATTCATTAGATACAATAATACAGTTAAAAACAATATAATAACCATATAGAATGAAATGACCAGAATAGATTCAGATACCTTTGAGCATTCGAAGGAGCTGTCCCTCTGTAATACTGAATTTCTCGCCATTTCGTTAACGGTTTCGAGACATTGTTGAAGAGGAGACAAATTGTTCGAGACACGAAATAGATTATTTCTTCTTTTCAGTCTTATGGCAACATCATATCAAATGATCAAATTAAAGCGGAACATTTTGCTCATTATTTCACGAAAATAGGGCACAATTTAGCTAACGCGAAAAATGAAGAAAAATATGTTAAATTCGTCGAAAAAAGAGTATGCAACTCAATTTTTCTTGAAGAATGTAGCGAAAAAGAAGTCAGAGAAGTGATTCTAAAACTGTAAACAAAGAAAGCTACCGGACTAGATAATATTAAATCTGAAACTCTAATAAAATTCGTTAGTAATATAACGAGACCATTAACATTTATCATAAACAAGTCGATCGAACTAGGAATTTTTCCAGATGCCCTTAAACCGTTATATAAAACGGGAGACAAAAGGGAGCTAACTAATTACAGACCTATCTCCTTAAAAAATCCAAAAAATACAATATACTCTTAGATAACCAGTATGGATTCCGCCAAACCTAATCAACACAGGATGCGATGATCCACTTAACAAAAGATATCTACGAAGCGATGGACAAAGGATAAACTTCACTATGTGTCTTTGTTGATTTGGTGAAGGCCTTCGACACGGTGTGTCACCATAAATTACTGAAAGTATTGGAAAATATAGGTTTTAGAGATGGGCCATTGAAACTTCTCACCAGTTATCTATCTAACAGGAAACAAAGGGTGAAAATTAATAATAACTCATATAGCTAATATAGCTCAGTATTGAGTATGGAGTGCCCCAAGGAACGGTCCTTGGACCGATCCTATTTAATATTTATATAAATGATCTCTTCAATATTGGTGTGGAAGCGAATATCATCAGCTTTGCAGACGACACAGCACTTTTATATCGAGGCAGTGACTGGAACACCTGAAAACTACAGTTCAAAGAGATTGGTAACCCTATTACATTGGTTTGACAATAAATCACTGACGATTAATTTTTCCAAAACCCACTTCATTCCATTCGCAATATATAATAATAACTCACCAACATATAATGAAATTATGATTAAGATCAACGAAAACATAATTGAAATTGGAATGAAAGAGAGTATAAAATACCTAGGTCTCATCATAGAACAAAATCTCAGATGGCTGAATATGTTACCAAAAAACTAAGATCATTAATAACTAAATTTAAATTATACAAAAAATTGTTCAACATATCACAAATGAAAATATTGTACACCAGTCTAGCCAAAGCACATATTAACTATGGTATACTTGTTTGGGGAGGAGTAACAAACAATTACATTAAAAACCTCGAAGTTACCCAAAAATGACTGATGAAAATAATGTTTCGAAAAGACAGGTTCCCAACAGAACAACTTTTCAAAGAATCGAAACTGCTCACAATCCATCAGTTATACTTTTTGAACCTTGCATGTTACCATCATAAACACAAATATGAGCTCCCCCAAATTGACCATCCATACAACACTAGACTGAAAAATCAAACTACAAAAATACCAAAGGTTGGAACGACAAAAAACCAAAGATTTCTCTTTTACCTAAACCCTTTAATTTACAGGAAAATCCCAAATGAAATAAAAAACATTAAAAAAAAGTATAGCTCTTGAATTTAGCTCCCAACCAGGTTCTTCAAATATTTCAGAGAGAATCATAAATCGAACCCTATATAACACAAAAAAATGTATATATATATATATATATATACTCTATAAACCGAGTCATGTATTCCATATGAGACATGAAGTTACGGAATAATTTCAATTTATCGCAGCTCTGCACCAAAATAGTTCTTATACAGAGATGAAAACCAAAACAATGAATGGCAGAAACATTTTATTTATTTATTTACTTATTTTATTTTATTCAAACTGTAATAAACATACTGAATGTATTTGTCAATGAATTTAAAATTACCTACTGTTTTACAATTTAACATTATTCTATTATATTATATATATTTTATATTTAGGCTTATATATCATAAGTAGTATACCCATGCAAGGTTTTACCTTTTATGGATTTTCTACTCTATTTATTTGTTATAATTTGAATGTTTTATTGTATTTTGAGCAAATAAATTATTGTATTTTATTGTATTTTGAGCAAAAATAATAAAATCTATAGTTTGTAGAATTTTAGGTTCTGTTTGTTGACTCCGTTGATTTGTCGTTTTCTACCAAGTGTTGTTCATCCTTGCACTTCTTCGTACTGATGAGGGCCGAGAGCCCGAAACACGTGTCTGCGGTTAACACTTCTCTTTGAGGGCTATATCCATTGAATTTCTTTCATTTTGTTCAACAATCTCCTCGATATTCCTCCCTTTCATTGCTGGAAATGTTAATTCGAACACGTTTTTGGTCTAACAAACGCGGCATCCAACGCGCGGATAGCTTTCTAATGCCTGAATCTTCATGCGATTTGGACATATCATAGCCTCTGCTATTTCTCTCAATTAATTCGATGGTCGTCTAGCACCATTTGGTGAACTTGAGCGATGTTATGTTGATTCAGATGCCAAAATTTCACGGTGGTAAATGATGGTACAGGGTCTCGTATACACGTCCAAGTCGTCTTTGAGTTCAATGACAGCTCGATACTCGATTTTTTCCATTTTCACAAAAACACTGATATCGACTCACTCAAACTATTGTCAAACAACAACTGAGCGACCAAAATGGCTGCAATTTTGGTGAGTACCTTTCAAAAGATGCGCGAACACATTCCTGTTGACGAGTGCTGCCATCTTCATATTGACGAGTGCTGCCATCTTCACCATCGTTATGAAAAATCAATCTCTCCAAAGCATCAAGTCATGCTGGATTTCATATCAAGCGTATTTTTATCAAAAAGCTTGATTTTCAACTCAAGTCAAGCTCTCACCGTCAGGTGATGGAACTCCGACCATTCAATTGTCACGCCACCTTCAGCCACACGGTATAAATAAATGATATCTTCCTTATAGCATAATTTTCCCGCCCGGTCCACTTTAAATTCTTAAACTCGTCACTCTAGCCCGCATTCCACCCCTGTCACAGAGAGGGACGCTGGAGAGAGACGGGCAGCAGAAAACGGAGCGAGAAAGAGCGAACATCAAAGTCCTGCAGGCTTTCGCTCCGTCCAAGACATAGCGGAAAGTGTTACCCCCCGCTCCCCCTTCAGGATTGACGCGCCTGCCACGCATATACTCAGCTCACGCATAATTTAGAGACGCCGGAGGGGCGCGGAGGGGGTGAAGCGACGGTGGCGGTTGCCAGAATGGACATCGCCCAAGCTCAATCAATACCTCAGATCCAGGACTACTACTGACTACATTACTGCTTCAAGGATGCTTTCTCGGTGCGATGTATATTCTGCTATTTGAGTTTTCGGGTTGAATCTCACAGCGGAAATGATATTGGTACCAGCGTTGCCATTTTACGGATAATTATCCGAATTGTGGATAATTTCAAGACCCATGGGACAATTATGCTCTATATGAAACATCTATTCAGTTACAATTGAATATTTTTTAAGGCGCAGATTATCAACCACTACTTACAATTAAAATACAAAAATACAATTTTAGTTGACATATCACTAATCACTAATTATGCAACGAATCGTCGATCGTTGACTACAACATTGAGGAAAAAAAACTTAAAAATTCAGTGTGTATATTTGATATCGACGAATCTGAAGTACACTCCGTCATAATGGATTTAAAACCTAAACAATCATCCTACTATGACGGAATTCGCTCAGAAACACTTAAAGTATTCTCAAAACGAATCAAAAGACCACTTATATTCATCATTAACAAATGCTTTGAGACAGGATACTTTCCGAAAACGTTCAAAATATGTAGAAGCAAACCTTTATATAGGAATGGAGACAAAACAATTATGATCAACTATAGACCTATAACCCTAATCTCAAATATTGCAGAAGTTATCGAGAAAATACTGCAAAAACGATTGGTGAAATTAACAAAGAAATACAAACTGATTGTCGACTAGTAGTATGGATTCAGAGAAGGGAAATCGACAGAAGATGCAATACATCTTGAATGTATGACGCCCTAGACAAAAAAATCCAATAATGTGCATCTTTGTCGATCTCCATTGTGAACTCTTGAAAAAATTGGAAAATTGTGGAATACGGTGACTTATTCAAAAGCTATCTGAGTGATCGTGAATAGAGAGTTAGTATCAATAATAATCTAAGCAGACCTGAATTAGTGACATTTGGAGTTCCTCAGGGAACCATACCGGGACCAATACTCTTCACTATTTATCTGAATGAACTTCTTCAAACAGAGGGGAAAGTATCGAGCTTTTGGCGCAATATGGACATCCGTCCTTGGGGAAAAACCGTTTCCATCCGGCCTCCAACCGGCGAAGACGAGGAAGTTCTATATTATGGTATGCATTCAGAATAATCTAGAAAGTGGTTTTAGGTAAAAACACATCTACAGAAGATGCAATACAATCCTTAACATCTTGAATTTATGAAGCCCTAGACAAAAGAATTCCAATTATGTGCATCTTTTCGATCTCCATTGTAAACTCTTGAAAAAATTTGAAAATTGTGGTATACGGTGACTTATTCAAAAGCTATCTGAGTGATCGTGAACAGAGAGTTAGTATCAAGAATAATCCAAGCAGACCTGAATTAGTGACATTTGGAGTTCCTCAGGGAACCATTCCGGGACCTTTACTATTTATCAGAATGAACTCCTCCTTCTTCAAACAGAGGGAAAAGTATCGAGCTTTTGGCGCAATATGGACATCCGTCCTTGGGGAAAAACCGTTTCCATCCGGCCTCCAACCAGCGAAGACAAGGAAGTTCTATATTATGGTATGCATTCAGAATAATCTAGAAAGTGCTTATAGGAAAAAACACATCTACATTCTATCTGACAGTCAAAGTGCTATCAAAGCACTCAACTCTATACAGATAAAGTCTAAACTGGTCTGGGACTGCCTCCAGAACCTCATCGAGTTGGCAAAACACAACAAGGTCACCTTGATGTGGGTGCCAGGTCATAGAGGCATTGGAGGCAACGTAAAAGCGGACCAGCTAGCTAGACAAGCATCTGAAACGCTATTCACAGGGCCAGAACCTGTGCATGGGATTAGCAAAAACCGATGCAGGACCCTAATCAACGAGTGGATAAAAAGAAGACACCAACAATATTTGGATCAAACTGTCGGGCAAATACATAGCAAAGTCATGGTAGGGCACCCAAACCGGACCCTGACGGCTGACCTTATGAACCTGTACAGAACGAAGGCACGTATAATAGTAGGTCTGTTGACTGGACACTGCGGCCTAAGAAAACACCTCAACACCATGGAAGTACGCAGGGAAACTGTGGAGTGTAGGCTATGTGACGAAGAGGAGGAAACATCCTCTCATATTATCTTCGACTGTGACGCCCTAAGTAGAAGGCGATACAGAACCTTTCGAGAGATCAGCCCGGAAAAACGCATGAATCCGAAGAACCTTATTAACAGGCTACTAAACCTAATTGAAGGCAGAAACCTGTTTGCATGAGGAACCACTGACGACAGAGTGATACAATTGACCCCAGCTGGTCGCAGTGTCAAGGGAAGCTAAGTGCCAACCCTGTCTCTGGCTCGTCAGCTTTCAACCAACCAACCAATCAATATCTTGGGACTATTGTCTTGCTCTAAGCAAAACTGCATCCCATATCAATTTATTTCAATGCACGTCAGTGACCTCAGAAGGAGCGCTGTTAATTTGAATGCAACAGGGAATCGTCGAGGAACATCCTCAGCCCGGTTACAATATTTATATTTGAAACTCACTTTTTAAATAAAAAATCTCTGCCCTGGCTGAGAATCGAACCCGGGATCTTTCGGTCACGAGTCGAGTGCTTACTCCCCCCTCATTTCTAGTTTTCTCCCTGTAGATATTGTGTTGGGCGTTTATAAATCAATTTATCAACTACGAATATTGATAATAAGGATAGCCTATGTGAAACCAAAACAATAGAATATCGATTTTCAAAAATGAGAGAATGCGCATGCGCTAATCCATATTTTTTATGGAAGGCGTGATTTTGTTCATCCATCTCGTTCTAGTACATTTCTAGTTCTAGCTACATTTTGTTTTCTGTAAGTGTTAACAGAGTTTTTCAATACTTTGTTTTTGTTTCATTCTTTCCACTGAAGTGAGTTTTTGCCATATATTTCATTTTTCTTTTATAAATAATAAATTTCAACTCTGTTATCTAATGGAAAATTATATTCCTCGTTACCGTACGGGAGTATTTCACATTAACCTACCTTATGATAAAAATTGCACAAGCGTAAAAAAATTCAGAATATACGATATTACTTCTCCTAGAGTAATAATTAGTTGAGCAATCGTTTCTATGAGGTAAAAAGTTTGGCTAACAATTTTATATTTTTGAATAGTTTGATATAGAATGTTATTTTACATTCATTGACCTTACTAGTAAATATGTTGTTTGCTAGACATGTGGCTCTCTATGCTGGAGGAGTACTCAACATAATACTAAAAGACGTTTTTATCGAAAATAACATCAATGAGGAATTAATGTTGATCATTTACTGCAATTTTTGATCTAAGAAAGATATATCTCTCGCTATATCACGCGCTCATTGATATAACGCCTGCGAGCTTGATATGCTGCTACGCTGCAGTTGTACGCGAGTTTTCCCTGGCAGGAACGGTCAACCTTCCACATACTAACCGCGGATTTCTTAAACGTTTCCCACCGTTACCATCATAACAACTTTATAGTAAAGTCAGACAACACTGACGACATCTTCGATAGACTTCTGTATTATTATCGGAAATATGAAAAAACAGTTCAAATGAAATATTCATAGGGAAATGCTCCGTTATTATTAGATATATATATATATATATATATATATATATATATATAAAGATTATCATTGCAATTTTTTCAAAATATGTAGGAATATATTCGGGATTTATTGTCTGCATTTCATGCAGTTCGTTTTTTTATAAAAAATGGGCTTGTGTTATATATTCCAAATAAACGCAAGGATATTTATTCTCTACAATTTCAGCCGAAACAAGTACATTGCTAGAAAGTTTGTCCTGTAGAAACTGGAAAACTGCCAATACTTGAATTGAAATGTATAACTTTTTACAGACTTTTGATGATTCTTTTTTCAATGGATACAGTATAGGGTATACCTCGAAGTTGGTCCCATTTGGATTTAAAAAACAAATTCCACTTCTGAGGGTAGGAAAATGGGGGATGATTGTTGGGTTCACCCACTGAATGTTTACTTCTTAACCGATTCTACCACGCATAACTTTGTACTGGGTTATCCGATTTATATGATTCTTTTTTCATTGTATAGGGTATGCTTCGAAGTTGGTCTCATTTGAATTTGAAAAAAATTCACCCCTAAGGGTAGAAAAATAGAGGATTATTCATTGATTTTACACCTGTGAACCGATTCTGTAGTTCTGATGACACTACAACATAATGGAGGCCCGGAGTCAATCTGATGATGGAGACGGAAGACAGTCGAGGGATCTCCTCAACGGTTCACAGCAGCTACCTCGTGTTTGGGGTAATATGTACCTACATACATAATTACATGTCCTGACTAACTGACTAACTGATTAACTGATATACGATCAACAACTAGACCCAACCTCTGGACCTAGCAGCTAACATTTCGTTAGCATATTTTTTTATAGTATATTCCTAAAGGGGTGAAAAGGTGGGTGAGAAGGGGAATGAAAGTGACAGTACAGTTGGTTTTGAAATTAGAGTAATGGAAATTGGTATTTCGGATCTTCTTCACAAATAGAGATGAAAGTGTTTCAGGGTTTTTGAAAATCAAAGGGGTAAAATGGGGGTTGCAAGTCTGTGTAGTTAGTTTTAAAGTTAGGGATCATGAAAATTGGTATTTGGGGGGGCCTTTGTTACAAATAAAGAATACGTGTTTGGTGGTTTTGGAATTTAACCGGAATTCCATTATTTTCAAGTTGGGATCATAACATTGGCATTTGAAGTCTTTGTTACAAATAGAAGAAATATGTATTTCAGTGTTTTTAGAAATTCAAGCCCTAAAGGTGCGAAATGGTGGGTGAAATTTTGTATGGGGGTTCCGTTAGTTTTCAAGTTAGGGTAATAAAAATTGATATTTGGGGTCCTTGTAAGGGATGAAAAAATACATGTTTCAGTGTTTTTATAAATGCAACCTCTAGGGAGATGAAAGTTTGAGTGAGGATTCTGTTAGTTTTGAAGTTAGGGCTATATAAATTGGTATTTGAGGTGTTTGTTACAAATAAAGAAATACGTATTTAAGTATTTCTAGAAATTCCGTTCCTAAAGGGGTGAGTGAATTTGTAATAGTCGTCACAAAAAATACAAAGTTCAACGCGGATGAAGTCGCTGGTACCAGCTGATTGTAGTATATAATAATTAATAATAATAATCATATATGCTTTTATTGACTGCAACTGTGACTATAACATTACAATTGGGTAGTTACCCATAGTGTGATATGATACATGATAATTTAATGTGTGCAATCAAAATGCAGAGTTAATGCTTACTCGAATTACCTAGGTAGTCCGAATAAGAATTCTCTTCCACTCACACAATGGGATTATAATAATGTTCTAAGAACTAATATATGATATATATATATATATATATATATATATATGTGTACCTATACATACATATATTCAATATATAATATTGAACTAATGATAAACAAAAAAAACATTGCATTCATGATGGCACTCTGAAATGCTATTATATAGTATAACAGTTTTTACATTAAAAGTTGATGGAGTCTGTAAAAAGTACATTTTTGAGTTTTCTTTTAACACGTTGAGTACGGCATGAGATCATGCGGATGCCGCGCTTGTTTTTATACAGGGCGGGCGCAGCATTAATGTGATGCAGCACAACATATTTTCACTCAGACGGCGTAAATCTCATTGGGACTCTCGTTATAATGCTAAATAAATGGTGGGCGATCAAGCGCCGGCCTAGTCACCAACTTATATGAGCCGAACCAAGATATATCAATTGGGATGGTTTTTATCATCATCATCAAAGTGAAAAAAATAAGAAATTTTTATTTTTTTATAAAAACGTAAAGAAACAAGAAACGCATTTAAAAGCATCACGAATACAATAGGTTAAAGCATTACAAATATAATAGGATAATATATTTAAGCCTTAGTGGCATTAAATGCATGGCTTTTCTCGTAATCGCCTATTTTCAATATTCAGTAAATAATATGACTTCTTCACTCGAATTACTGCATCAACTGATCTTGAAATCGGCACCCTCCAGAAACCACGTGTTTGCGTTGTACACAGGCCAGAACCATAAATTGTTTCCGCCAACAACGCCTACTGCATCATGTGACATTACATTGGTACCATGCCGGCTCGATGATACATACAATTACTTCTATTTAGACGGCGTGAGATCAACATGATGCCGCAAATTAAATCTTCCAAAAAACCAATTTAAATTCAAAACTTATAATATATATAAATATAATAAGTCATATTTGAAGAAGAGTGACAAAAAAAAATATTGCTGGCTGAGTGACTTTTTTATTCTTTGTACAGCCGTCCTCAATGTATTATAATACTTTTAATACTTTTATTTTTTCTTTTTGATAGAGAGTACATCTATATAGGAATGGTCAGAAACATTTAGATCTAAACTAAAACTAAAACTAATGACTTCTACAAGAGAACACATTAAAACCTAACCTAAAACAAATGACATCATCATCAATATATGCTACTAAAAAACTCATGTATTGAGTAGAATGCACCTTCAAGTAGAAATTTTTTTATTGTAAATTTGAACAATTTTTCATTGTTACAACTTTTTATGGAAATGGGGAGTGCATTAAAAATTTTCAGACCCATGTAGTATGGTGAATTACTTGTAAGCTTCAGCCTTGCATACGGAACATGGAAATCATCTTTTTGACGTGTAGTTATGCCATGAAAGTTCATATTGGTAAGGAATTTGTTTTGATTTTTGTAAATGTATAGAGCCAACTCAAATATGTAAAGGCTGGGTACTGTTAATATGAAAAGCTCTTTGAATAATTCTCTACAGGAGTAGTTATTTGATTTTCCAGTCATTCTACGAATAATTCGTTTTTGTGAGAGAAATACATCATCTGATGTTGTCGAACTTCCCCAGAGGCAGACTCCGTAACGCAGTCGTAACTCTACCTGACAGTAATATAGGGCAGTCAGTTGTTCTAGACTTAAAATTGATCTAAGATTAAAAAATAAGAATGAAAGAGAGGACATCTTAGATACGATGTTTTCAGTGTCCCTTCCAAGTCAGATGTTGATCTAGCGTGATACCTAGAAATTTAACTGACGCCGTGCTATTTACTGATTCATTGTCGATTTTGATGTTGTTGAGATCTTCGCATTTACTTTGATGAGTTTTGAACCTCACAATATTGGTTTTCTCAGTATTGAAATATAGTGAATTTGAACTATACCAATCAAATAAATTACTCAAAGCTAAATTACATTCATTTCGCAGGTCATCTTCACATTTCTTTGATATTATTAATGATGTATCATCAGCATAGGTAACAAAATGTCCTTTTGAAAACCTTATCTATTTCGTTGACATATAATGAAGGCACAGGGCCCAATATTGAGCCCTGTGGAACACCATATTATATCAGAACATTCTGATTCTTTTATCATGCCTTTGTCAATGAATTTTAGGGTTACATACTGTTTCCTATTACTGAGTCTATCCAATGCAGAGGGTTACCTCTAATTCCATATTCAGACAATTTTCTTACAAGAATATTGTGATTGACACAATCGAATGCCCGACTGAGATCGCAAAAGATCCCAATCGGACACTCGCCTGCTTCTAGATATTTCAATAACTGTTCATAAAATTGATGACTTGCACTGCTTGTGGACTTGGTGGCTCTAAAACCATGTTGATTTTCGGAAAAATGTGG
Source organism: Gonioctena quinquepunctata (assembly GCA_018342105.1). Classification (NCBI taxonomy): domain Eukaryota; kingdom Metazoa; phylum Arthropoda; class Insecta; order Coleoptera; family Chrysomelidae; genus Gonioctena; species Gonioctena quinquepunctata. The sequence goes on along the minus strand of JAFIRS010001491.1, from coordinate 138,313 downwards.
AGGATTCAACGTATTTCAGAAGGCGATCTAAAAACTGTATTCAAATACCTTAGAAAGAGATAGGTATAGTAATAGGCCTATAATTACATTAGACATTTCGGTCATCTTTTTATAAACTGGGATAATTTTACCCAATTTTAAGATTTCGGAAAAACACCTTTTTAAAGAAAGGTTGACAATGTATGTTAGCGGTTCAACTATCACATCAAGTACTGCTTTTATTAAAAGCCAGGATATCATCAGATCCAAAAATTTTTTATTTTTGAGTTTTGCCTGTAACAAGTGTATGATTTCAATCTGTTAAGGTCACTAAACTTGAATCTCTAGAAAGATTTTCTAGCCTAAATTTTGTCCGACTTATTCACGAATTTCAAGAGCCATGCTTCTATGTATCCCTGAAACATTTTGGAGACAATACTTTGAAATCGTGAATACACTTTGTTGAAAAGAATGAAATGCTTCGTTTGAGTTCATCTGATACGAAATCAAGACGCTCAGAGCCAATTCCATAGATCTTCTAATTCAGATTTTTATTTTGTAAATGTTTCTTAATTGCTGTTAAAATGTTGTTATGTATTTTCTTTATCACGGTAATGTTCTTGTAGTTCAGAAAAGATTTTGCATAGCCTAAAAAATTCTTATAAGATTCCGACTGGATTCACGAATTTCATCATTTAGCCATAGCTTCCTATTGTATGTCCCTGAAGAACATTTTTTGGGAGGAAAGATACTATTGAAATAGTGAGAGAACGTGTTGTTGAAAAGAATGAAAGCTTCGTTTGTAGATTCCATCTGATAAAGAAAATCCCAGCAGAGAGTCGCCAGAGTTTGTCTAAATTCCTCTATAGCATTCTTGCTAAAAATTCTTTTCAAAGTGTATTTTTTTGTGGAAATACTGGTGGAATTCAAATTTAAATTTGTTAAAATAGTTCGATGGTCAGAGATTTCATTATCGATTACTACCGGTAATTCGCTTGTATCGAAATTTACAAATATATGGTCTATTATAGAAACACTTGTACCTGTTACCCTCGTTGGCCAATATACTATAGGCTTTAGATCATAGCATTCTAGACTAGTAGATAATTCTGAATAGTTTTTAGATGAATGATATGAATCTGTATTAAAATCCCCACATAGAATAATTTTGGTTTTGAACTTCATAAGATTTTCACAAACTGCTGCAATATTGTCTATAAAAATGTTTATGTCGCCACTAGGTGAGCGGTAACAGTTTACAATGATTTTTGCATTTTATTGCACATAGTTCAATATGTTGTTCAATAGAAAACCCAGATAAATATATTATTTTTGTGTTAACAGAATTGAATGATGGTAGCTGAGTTCGTTTGATTTCATCGGGTATCCTATTGTAAAGCCTGGTTATCATGTAACTAAAAGATGACTGGTAAAGAGCTGTAGTATGCAGAGGAGGAGTTAGCGTGACTTAAAACGCAAATTGAGATGATGAACATCTGTTCGATAGGTGATTTTATTGTAAAGATATGACGGTTTTCTAGTTTGTATTATTTTATGATATAAACTTCAGGAGTGTAAAATAATCCTTTTTGTATGCTGAGCCAACCAGTATCATTCAGATGCTCTGTGATGTGATTTCGTCTTCTCAGTCCACATATCAAACGGACACAAGAGTTCTGAATGAGTTGAAGGCGTCGCAAATTTGTCTTTGATATGGCATGACCGTAAATGGTGTCTCCGTAGTTGAGATAGAGAGTACTAGAGCATCCACACATAATCATTTTACACTTTCTATTCATAATGTTTCTATTAGAATAAATCAATTTCAAGTTACAGAATTCCCGTTTTATAATGCTATTAATATACTCATTATACTTGAGTGAGGAATCCATATGAAGACCTAAATTTTTTGTGCCTTCTGTTGTTGGGATTACTTCATCATCAATCCTAATATCCAGTTTGTAAATATTTCTTTCTATCACCTGCTTTTTACCAAAAAGCATGACACATCACTTAGAGCGGTTGATAATCAAGGAAAACTTGTTGAAAATCGATAGGATAGATTGCAAATCAGAGTTAATTTGGTAGTTTGCAGTTAGAATTTCGGATTCAGGAAATGATAGGTAGAGTTGTGTATCATCGGCATAGAAATGACTGTCACAAAACTTCAACTGTTTGTAAAATTCATGGGTGTATATACACAAAGTTGACCCCAAAATGGATCCATGAGTTAATAGTTGAAGTAAGGTGGGCGAGTAAGTATTTCAAAAGTAATCCAAATTCAGTAGGTAGCAATTAGTAGATATAGCTACAAAAATTTTAAATATTAAAACTTTTTAACAAAAAATTGAAGCGACGAAAAAAAAACTGAAAAGAAAAAAGAAAATGAACCTCTTTAGTTCAAATTACTTCAAAGAAATGATCAAATCAAAATAACATAAAAATGCAACGTTAAATCGCCAGCGATAAACAATAACATTCAAAAAATGTGCTCTCCGCTCGACCACTCGCAACGACGTGTGCCCTCACGTGTGTTCCCGTTCGGGTAACTGTCTCGCAAGTTCCTGCGAAGGGACGCGCCGCCGCAGCGCGCCCCGCTGCTATCATTTTACGCTTTACGTAATTAATTTGGTTATTTGTTTGTTTGGCGCCGACTCGAAATTAGGTACTTACTTTAGTTTTGGAACTTAGGTACTAAGACTAAAAAGGTTTATTTTATTTTTTGCATTTCAGTTTTTTTTTTCGTCGGTTTAATTTTTTGTTAAAAAGTTTTTATTTCCATATAACTTTTTTTTACGACCAACCTGGCGTGTGGAAATCTACATCTATTGAGTTTGGGTAAAATTTGGTTGGACGAACTAACTAGATTGCAAAATAAAATGAAGAGTAACTATTCACATCATTCCTTTGCGAATATAAGTGTAAGCACCAGGGTTTCTTATCAGTGACTGATTCTGATACTACTGCATGGGATTTCAATCTGAATATCAGTCAAATGTGCGAAATAGGGAAAACAAAGATGAAAAGAGGACAGGTCGTATGATTTTTTAATTATCTTTCTGGCGAAACGAGGGCCTATCTCAAATTGGTTGAGTGTTAAACGCACTCTCTGATAATGGGGTGTTAATTTTTTAGCGGATTGTTGGTAAAAGACTGGAAGTGGCGCACAGATATCTGATACGCCAACTATAGGGGTAGGAGTGGGGTTGAAAACGTCAATCTATTTCTGTTTGGTGAACGTGATAGAAATTAGCTGAAATTAATCTTTCAGAGACATGTTAATAAGTCATGAGAGAAGTGCCATGGAATCTGCGATGATTTGAACGAATAATTCTGTTGCAACTTACGGAATTATTCAGTAACTGATGTGGATTAGAACTGTTGAGAATAAAAACCAAAGTGGAAGAATTTGGTAAGATCTATGGGAACAATACTGTTTTCAATGAAATAACCTAAAGAAATCGGGCGAATAGTTGAATCGCAGCATAATTTTTAAAGATAATTAATTACCTACTAATGATAATATTTATTTCACATGTTGAAAAGTATAAAATAATTACGAAAAATATTCATTAGTGCAAAAATTTAACAGAAAATATACACAAAAAAACCAGAATATAAATAAAAATCAAACCTTCACAATAATTATTTAAGTATTTTTTTTAATAACGGGTAGTGTAAATCATTTCCGCTAGCTCCATACAATTTCTAACAAGATTGTGCTGAAAATTTACGATGTGAATTTTTAACTATAAAAAATATTTGCTAGATTTTCAACGAAAAACGTGGGGCGAACGCAATATATGATTGATGCATGGATAGTTCACCTAATTCACTAACAATTTTATGTCACTGCAAATGATTATGAACTGTTGTGTGAGTTTTTTCAAAGACATCTTCCCCCTTATTCATTGCATGCGTTCCACGTTTTTCATTTTAAATCTTACAAGTATTTTCATATCTATCAAAAATTCACAATCACAAATTTTCAGGACAATCTTTATGGGGTTAGGAATATGTATGGGGTTATAAATCTGTATGGGACTAGGATAAATTATTTTATACTTTCAAATCCGTTTCAAAAACGTGATATATAAATTTTTTTAATTTAATAATTATTTTCTGCTTTTTAGTCTTGGGTGTATGAAATTTTGCAAAATATTTAAACATATTAGTGAGGAAAACTTTTTCAATTGAATATTGAATAGAAATGTTTTTCTGTAAATTGAAAAATTTACGATAAAAATGTCTTTTTTTTTGTGGATGTCTAACAGAAAACAGCTTCTTTCCCGGCTAAAGCCGGGACATTAAACTGCATCTCATAGATATTCTGAAAGGACCCTAACTCAAAAGAAAAATATAAAATTGAAAATTTGCATTTTCATTCAGATGGTAATTTGATTTTATATTCCAGTCTTAATTAAGAACTCATATAGATGAATGATGCAAAGAAAATGTTTTCCAAAAGAGAGTACTCACCTGAAATCATTTGTAACATTGACGCAATAGATTTTTTTCGAAGAAAATCTATTTCACGCTTCCACGATCATCAGGAAGACCGGAAGAAATGGGAAACACATTTTTCAAGAAGCACTCTCACTTTGCAAAGATGGAAAAAAGTTAGAATCATTTCTTTGGAGAGACTCTTTGAAATTAGTGTTTTTTGACATTAAAACCTGTCATGGGGTATGATAGATTGATTTGTTTGAAAATATGACCTGGATGTTCATAAAATCAGATGTGGAATCATCTGTGATTGATAGATAAACTTAAGTTACTATCATCCATCGTCAAGATAACCTCTTGTGGGATATTCATGTTGAAAAGGGAAACATTCTCAATTAAATATTGAATAGAAATATTTTTCTGTGAATTGAAAAATCCACGATAAAAATGATGTTTTTTTTTGGTGAATGTTTAACAGAAAACAACTACTTCCCCGGCTAAAGCCACGCTGGACATTTAACTACACCTGATAGATATTCTGGAAGGGGCCTAGCTCAAAAGAAAAAATCTGAAATTGAAAATTTGATTTTTCTTTCAGATAGTTATATGATTTTCTATTCCAGTCTCAATTAAGAACTCATATAGATGAATGAGGCAAAAATGTATTGAAGACCTAGTGAATGCGATGCTTCTCTTGCGTCAATGTTACGAATGATTTCTGGTGAGTACTCTCTTTTGGACAACATTCTTATTTGCCTCATTCATATATATGGGTTCTTAATTGAGACTGGAATAGAAATAAATAACTATCGAATAAAAATGCAAATTTTCAATTTAGATTTTTTCTTGTACAAAAACACAGCATCGAATGCATTCAGTTAATCGATCGTAAAATTGTTTTTAAAAACAAAAAAGCGCCATATTTTTCGAGCACAGGAGCTCGAAAATGAACAAAAAAGTCATAGCTGAGCTCGAAGAGCTCAATAATTACGATCAGAAATCTTTTTGAGCGCTTTGAGCTCGAAAATAGCGGGAAGTTTCAGAGATGGCCTCAGAGTTAACCTTTTTTCAAATTTTTCCGTTTCATTTCACTCTAAGTATGCATGAACTATTTTACATGTTGGTCGTCAGCCAGGGGGTAGATAGGGTTGGGGCCCCGCGCAGGCTAGGGCCCGGCTGACAAGTAGGTCGTCAGCCAGGGGGTAGATAGGCCCGGCTGGCAAACGCCGCCTCGACTATATGGCCAGTCCGGCACTATATATATATACATAATTATATATATATATATATATTATTATGTTATGATAATTTGAAAAATATAAATTGTTTTTATATAATGAATGACGCTAATAGTTTCTGCTATTCTTTGTGAGCCAATTTGATATGATAAAGATAGATATTTTCGCCCTGTATATGTATTGTATGCTGTAATAACAATTGCTAGCGAACGTCACTGTTCTCTCGTCACGCTACCAACAATTATTATTTTCCTCACCACGGCTAAACTACAGTTGGTACGCCCTTATCTCAAGGTGGCCGGTTCAAAGCAATAGAGAACCACTGCTGGCTAACTTCAGTTTATTGAATGGTCTTTGGTATGTTATTGATCATTGTGAGAAAACAAACAACAAAATATCATAAAGCAATTATCTCCTTCATTCAGGAAGACTTAAAATACCTGGCCTACGAGAAATAACTTATACTAGGGTGAATCAAACAAATATTCACGGATAAAAATAATAAATCAGATCATGAATAGATAAACAGAACCTCACTTTTTCCGTGAGAGTGAAGTTTTCTGTTATTGTTCAAAATAGAGTGACATAAAGTTCTTCGAATGTGAAATTCGTTATTGGTGAAATAGTTCAGGACCGGAAGAGCACTATTAAAGTTTTATACCTGGTTGGAACTGTTGGTGTTCTAATTATACCAATCGCTGTCAGGACTGCAATACCATGAATCAGGAACTATTTAGATGCGGAAATCAGCATTTGGATCCGTGGATATGTTATCATTAAGGTAATATTGGTTTTGTTTACCAAATGATGGGATTATTCCAATTTTCTTTTCGTAAAATTTTTGCGTGGCATCCGCTTGGAAATTTATTTTCGATCTCCCTTTGGAGCTTTGTTTTCTATCGCCTAGATACATCTTTTTCTCCTTGTTTTTTCATTTGAATTTTTTAATTGGTGCACTAAATTGTCACTTTTCACTGTTTATATTTATATTGCATAATTTATATATTCAATTATTTTTCCACTCTTATCATTTTTTACAAATTTCAAAAATAATTGCTTCTGATACTATCTCATTGCTACTCTCCCACAATTTCCAATTTTACACCTGACCATCTATTTCCTGATTGGCTATTTTTATAAAGACATTTGCTGTTCTATCATTGGCTACTTTTTGTTAGCTACAGTTTCATATACTGTATGTTTCAAATTTATAAACGTGTTGATTACTGTTTATTCCTGAAAATTTTGTAAATTTAGACTTTTCATTGTCTTTTGAGCAATTATGAGTTATAATAATTTTGACAGTGTATGAAATTGATTGTTTTATAGTATTTTGACATTTTTATCTATCCATATTCTACCTAGGCTCACAATATACATAGAATTTCAAAAGTTATTCACAAACAAACTCTTGAAACCATTAACCATCTAGTAATTATTCTTTTTGTGGGTTTTTAGTCTTTTAAAATTTACAACTGACATAACATAACATAACAATATATATATATATATATATATATATATATATATATATATATATATATATATAAGGTCGTGAGTACCACAGAACATCAAGTAGTATTAGTACTAATTCATATTAGCCAGTTCAAGGTGAATTTTTATCTAGAGCAGTGCGGTACGCTATATATTCTGAATCTAAAATCTTGGACGTGAGACAATTACACTTCTTCATCACCTGCCTAAGACATCACGACACAAAGAGTTCATAAATGAAAATCCAAGAAATATGATTCGTTCTTTTTTTGAAGACTAAAATAGAATTTTGAAAAAATAATTCGATAAATAATATAAAAATATGCTTGTTCATAATATTATATTGATTCACAACGAACTTTTTACATTTATAATATGTATATGTGTGTATAGGTGGGTGACTGATTGTGTCATTTGATTATCACTACATTGCACAATTTTTTTAATAATTTCACTTAAATATTTTATACACCATACTATATTGTTCTTAATTTACTATTGTTTACTTTTATACTTATTTCTGACTTTTACCCATGTACTGTATCCAGCTCACATATCTGCTTTTTCATAATTTTATACTGAATCATAATGAACATTTTAACTTTATTATATGTATATGCGTGTATAGGTGTGTGACTGATTGTCTTATTTACTTTTACATATGACTATTATTCATTATATAAAATTCTCATACTTCTGCTTAGATATTATTTTTATACCATTTTTTATTGTTTGAATATTTGTGAAACAAGTGCTTTAACACTCATCACTCTTCTTCCTTTACTCACGATATTTTTTTTTGCACATTTTTTCTGTATATTTAATCTAATTAACGTGAATAAAGCTTAGTATTATATAATACATATCGGTATAGACCGGACCCCAGTTTGTTTTGTAACAATAAATCGGAAAATCGTTTAACAATATCCTTTTCCGTTTCTCTAACAACCGTACATTCATGATTTCCCAAATGATTATATGAAGCTCATAAAGATATACATTACAAGCTGGGCAAGCGGACTGGAGACAACCAAGTCTTCTGGATATAGGAAACACTCGCTACTATGCAGTCGAAAAGGAACCCCCATTTTCAGCGTCAAATAACTCTATATCTACTACAAATATGGAAAAAAAACAAAGCTATTTTGTAGGAAACTGTATAAGTGACATGTTTCACATTACTGCTGCTAGAGCCCACCTCCGATTCATCATGTCTTTTGTATGATTCATCACTACATTCTTAGGGAATTATTTTCAAGTGAAAACCTATTTCGACTGTGTTATATCATGTTAGATTATTGGAAAAGTTGAATTATCATGATATTTATGTTTTGATTAAGTTTCTTCAATTGTCCAGTATTTATAAATAAATAGTAAAGTCATGCTTGGTTTCAATCTACTCATTAAAATATATTAAAAAATCATATACCAAAGACTAAATGCCAATAATTCAGCAAAGCTGAGAATTGAAGTGGTTCAAAATATTTAGCCACTATTCGATGATCTTATTGATACTGGTTGCTTGCAGCAATAATATTTGTTTTGTCGAGTTATCACGGAAAAATAATTGGATAATGGGGAATAAATTCTCCATAGTGGAATAGTCACCCGTTACTGAAATTATAGAATGAAATCAAAATAGACATATTCCTGAATGAATTCCAAAAATATATGGATACGCGAAAAACCCTCCGTCTCAAACAACTACTATAAGGATAGCAGCGACTGAGAAATAAATCATCAGTTTGATTAGTCCATCAGTCAAGAAAGATTAATCTTGAGCACCCGGCTAAACATCGGTCAAGTCGATTCACCCTCATCCCTTTTAATGGAGGCCTTCTGTAACCTGCGATACGACATAAAGCAAAGACCAAGATAATCAATGGATTTTCACCAGACACCTGAAAATTCTTCGAGTTTCAGTTTTTTGTTAGAAAAATGAATGCAGTCGTTGCCCTTGTATGATTTAGCTAATAGGTTTTATCTCAATGTTTTGCAACTTCTCTCAGACAGATTGACAACTTTTATATTTTTGATTCGATTACTACACAATCAGAAAGGAGAGGAGAAGGTCATTCTATTCTGATATTGTGCTTTGTGGCCTTCCACGAACTGAAGATTGAAAATCAATAAAAAAAATCTGAATTAAGAAAAAATATTAACTTAGTTATTAAATTATCATAATGTAGTAGTAGCATATATCGACTAGAACTGAATGAATGTATTGCTCAAATACATAGAGTTTCTCAGTTAAAGTACAAGCAATCTGGGTGCGAACACATTGAATGATAATTGAGAAAAAATTATAGAGGAAGTAAAATATCGTATTTTTACTTTAAGAAAAAATGACGTTACAAGATATATAGCATATATCGAATTTTTCAAATGTAGTGAGAGCTATGAGCCTGATTTACTAACTTACTTGGTTGGAATACAATCAGTGGGATACTTACTGCACATATTTTTTTGAAAAATGAAATACTTTATTTGAACTCATTTGATTTACGTTTCTTAACTCTTCCTAATTATCATCATCATCATAATCACCAGAATCGAAATTGATAATAATCCATCTTCTCTAATCTAGTATAAGTATAATTTGTTCCAGTATAGTATAGTTTTTCATTTAGTATGTTGAACGGTTTCAGTCTATACATTAGGTGTAGCTTTGTTTAAAGCTTATTTCCGCATTCCCAGTTTTTTGGTCTCATTATCCCTGTAAAAATTCTTAATCCCCATAGTTGATCAATAGGATTGACCATGTCACTTGATGATCATATTTTCTGCAATCATATCAGCTCCATATACAGGTAGTTGGACCTCACCATTTTGCTTTATCTTGTGAATTAAGACATCTAATCTTTGACTCTTCATTCTATTTCAATTCTTACTATTGGGATTTCAACAATGCTGACGCTCTCAATAACAATTTTACTTCGGTTTGGTGGGATCTGTTCATAAACGCCATTGACATTTTTTATAGTATATTAAGAAATGCAGTCTTCCTTCACTTGAGTATATGAGAAGATTCAGGAAGCGAAATGTTCGAGAATTTATCAATGACATTCAAAATGAAAATTGGGAAAATGTTTACAAAGAGTTCGACATGAATAACGCGTTTAGAATATTTTTTCTTATTATCATGGAAAACATTTTCCAAAGAAACATCATTACAAATACCAATAACAAAAGATGGGTAACTTCTGAAATTCGCATTTCTAGTCAAAATTTGAAAGATCTTTTCGTACTAAAAAAGTCTCATCCTGAATTTTCTGAGATATATACCATAAAAAAAACATACATGAGAAATTAGTCTCATCAGTTAAAAAAGAATACTATCAAAATAGAATAATCGAGTCTAATAATCCAGCTAAGTTTATATGGCAAACCATATCTGAACAAAACAATGAATAAGAAAACTTATCTTTCAATCTTATATAATGATAAGCTCATTCATAATATTGGCTCTAATCATACGGATCACAATACTTTCACGAAATATATTGAATCTCCATGTAACTAATTTTTTCTTGCAAACTATGATGAGACTGATTTGTTTGAATTGTTGCATGTCAAACTGAAAAACAAATACTCATCAGGGCCCGATGAAGTGCCAATGTATTTGGTAAAGAAAAGTTTCCCGATGTTATTGAAGACCCTGACATTTCTTGTAAATCAATCCTTCTCATCAGGGGTCTTCCCAGATCTATTGAAAATTGGAAAGATTACGCCAATTCACAAAAAAAATTATCATCCATTTCTTGAGAATTATCATCCGGTAACAATTCCTTGCAGTTTCTCCAAAGTTTTCGAGTACAGTTATACATACCGACTCTTATCGTATATTGATAAAAATAATTTAATATCAGACAACCAACATGGATTTCTTTGTAAGAAATCGACAACCACAGCACACTACTCCTACTACCACAAATTAATGGATCACATTGAGGCAGGCGAATGCCCTGTTGGGATCCTTTGCGATCTCAGCAGAGCATTCGACTGTGTAAATCACACAATTCTTTTGGATAAACTCTACCACTATGGTGTGAGGGGCACACCTCTGGATTGGATACGGTCATAACTTTGTGACAGATGGTAATATGTCTCAATTAAAAACGAGTCATCTGGGTACCTAACAAACGACTTGGGTGTCCCACAAGGGTTAGTACTTGGCCCTTTGCTATTCATAATTTACATCAACGACATATATAAGCTCAACGTGCCAGCATCCTTCACTATGTACGCAGAGACACCTCACTTATAATTTCCAAAACCCGAGAAAGTTCCATAATTAAAAATTGTGACAAAACTTTAATAATTGGTTCTCGGCGAACCTACTATTTCTAAATATTAGTAAAACACAATGCCTTAGATTTCATAACCCCCAGAAAACCTGTGAAAATATCTCATTTGGTTCTCCTATGATATCCACTAACGTCACAAGAGCGAAGTTTCTGGGATTAAATGTCGATACCCATCTTGATTGGAAGTCACATTGCATGGATCTTGTTTCCAAACTTCACACAGGTGCTTATCAATTTAGGAATATAAAATAAATTCTGAATCCTGATCAGTTGTTGCAGCTCTATTATGCACAAGTAGAAAGTAGACTACGATATGGTGTGACATTTTGGGGCACATCAACTTCATCACCTTGTGTTTTAATAGCTCTCGAACCTCCTGCAGAAACTCATTCAAAGACCTTAAAATATTACCCCACTCTCTCTTTATATTTTAGAATTGTGTATATATATATATACAAAAAAAGGATATATTTCCCCAGATTGAATCTAAACATGATTATAATATAGACACAAAAGTAATTTTATTGTACCTTTAACAAAACTTCGAATAACTCAAAATGCCCCAAACATCAGGGCACCAAAACTATTCAATTCAATTCCTGAAAACATAAGAATATAATAATTCGATATTCATTTCCAAACGGAAACTAAAATAGTTTCTAGTACAAAATTGCTTTTACTCATTAGAAGAGGTTTTTGAGCATCACTTCTGAGGGAAAACATTTTTTATTTTTTTATTTATTCAATTGATTTTGATTATCTGTTATTTATAGTTGTTTTTATGAAGTGTTTGCCATTCGCTTGTCGCTGGTATTCATGCATGTTGTATTGAATACTTTGTTTGACTTTTTCCAACAGCTTGTACTGTCTCCAGGAAATGAATCCATATTCTATTCTATTCTATGTAAACTAGAAACATATAGGAAATTTACAAAATTATACAACCTTTTCAAATCTGAGAGCTAAATGTAAACAAATGTCTCTAACTTGCTATAAACATTATTTGTCAGATATGGAATACCATCTCTCATCTGAGCCCAATAATTTTTGGAGTTATATGGATTCGTCGGGGAGATATTCTGATATCCCATTAAGTATGCATCTTGATGACAGATCAGCGGATACACCAGATTAAATAACAAAATTTCTTTGCGGATCACTTTTCTAATGTTTATACTTATGAAACACTCGAATTTGATGATCAGTTCACTGTCAACGTAACCGTTAACATCCCCTCCACATCATTTAGCCTAGAGGAGGTTTTCCACAGTATAAACTTATCAGATCTTCCTACTTTTTGAAAAAATGTGTCTACACTTTATCAAAACAATCCACTTATTATTCAATTCTTCGCATAAATGTCAAATATTTCCCAGTATTTGGAAAACTAGCTTTGTAACCCCCATTTTTAAAACTGACAAAAAAGATTATATTAAAAATTTCCGACCGATTACTGTTCTGCCAGCTCTTTCCAAGCTGTTTGAATTGCTCCTCATTTCTCATCTTACTTGGCACTGTAAAAACATTATCAACATGGTGTCGTTGGTCGTAAGTTAACAGTCACAAATTTGTTACTTTATCAAAATGATATAGTCCTAACTGTTGAAAATGGTCTTTAAGTTGATTCGGTCTATACTGATTTCAGTAAGGCCTTCGATAGAGTTAACCACATACTTTTTATCATCAAACTTACATCTATTGGCTTTCCTCTATTGCTAACGAATTGGTTATGAAGTTATATATCGAATAGGACTCAAATAGTCAGAATCAAAAACCATAAATCGTTCCCACTCTCAGTAATCTCTCAGTGCCGCAGGGGTCCCACCTGGGACCTCTTCTTTCCAATTCAGCCATCAACGATATTGGTCTCGTTTTTCAGCACAGAAAATTCCTTCTTTTTGCCGATGACCTAATAATTTTTTTTGAGATTAAAATACACACACACATATATATGTATATATATATGTATATATATATGTATATATATATATATATGACTATGAGAAGCTAAAAGCAGATTTCATTTCTCTTCATTCTTGGTCTATTGATATTCATAATTACTACATTGGAAATGAACTATCCAGACTCAATACAGTTCGTGATCTCGGCATGTTATTCGATAGTAAATTATCCTTCATTGATCATATTCTCGCAGTTATCAGCAAATCTTCCCAAATGCTAGGTTTTCTCCTGAGAAATGCAAATAGTTTTTCCAGTAATACCCTGAAATCTGTTTATATATCTCCTACAACCAAATTTACAGTATGCTTCACCGGTTTGGAATCTATTTGACCAAGTACATATAAATAACATTGAGCTATACAAAATAAGTTTCTGAGACATGATGATTTTAAAATGGGTCTGCAGTATGGAACCTATAATTATAAACAGATCTTGAGCGTGTTGAATATGTGGTCTCTTGAAATGAACTGTTTCAATAATGGCAATATTTCCTGTTCACAGTTTCCACAACTGGTTGATTTTAAAACAGTAAACGTTCTGACTCGTAAAAATGTATTGTTTGCTATGCCATTCCATCATTTCAATAACGGATATCATTCTCCTCTATCCACATTCATGCGATCAGGTGATGCATTCAATAGCAATGGATTTTGTTTGACAGGATTGAATCTTAAATCTTTCAAAAAATCATCGCGAGCAAATTGAATAGCTGGTTTTATTGTCCAAATTCAATTGAATTTGCGTCGAATTTCTGAACGATTGCCCTCGGGTCAAAACCCATAAGTTCAATTCCTTTTTTTTTCATAATCAGACAATACATTGATACATTTTTTTGTAGTCTACTAACTGAGCCAATCATCAGGTCTCTTAGATGGAGAGGAATCGAGGAACCTTGGGTGTCCATGATAGACTCAATACTAAGAAACAGGATGATACATACAACCCTAATGGAAGAGACCCGGCGGCCAGAGGATGCCCATAGGGGGGAGTTCTTTCTCCACTCCTGTGGAATCTGGTCATGTACGGACTACTGAGCTCCCCGAAAGAAAAAAGGTCATAAAACCCGTGGGTACGCTGATGACATTATTGTCTTAGAACAGGGGAAATTCAACACCACGGTTAGGGTTCGTATGTAAGAGGCCCTGAACTTGGTAAGCAGAAGGACGGACTTCGAGGGATTAACATTTACTCGGAGACGTAAACTAGAGGGGCTAGGACCCATAAAACTTCGAGGAGAAACCATATAGAGCAAGGAAGGGGTCAAATATCTCGGGGTGATACTGGAATCAAAACTGACCTGGAATCAACATGACAAATGCGACCAGAAAAGCGGAGACCACATTAATTGGGGTAAAAACCACACATGATATACTGGTACAAAATGGAGATAAAACCGGCCATAATGAATGCCTCCCTGGTATGGTGGACAAAGACACAGCAAAGAAGTGCCAAATCTGAACTGGGCAAGGTGCAAAGACTTGCTTGTGTAGGCATTACAGGGGCAATGAAATCAAAGCCCACTGCAGCCATGGAGACACTGCTGGGATTGCCTCTGTTGAGAGTAAATTTAATGAAAGCCTTCTCTTATATATTGTATCCAGTGTGTGCTGATAATAGTTGATAGTTTAGTTATAAAAACAATATGTGTGAATAAGTCTACTGACATGTATTTCAAAATATAAAATAAAAGTTATTCTTTGAATATATATTGAATAATTCATCAGGTTATGGGCCCAGAAAACTCTGCGGCATGAAACTTAGATAAATAAAAACCCCTCGGAGATAAGGCAAGAAGGTAAAAACCAAAGAACTAAAACCAAGCTACCAAGTTTCTCAAGAGCAATGTCTAAATTAGAAGAAATCAATATTGAGAAATTGATCGATGCAGAAGGATTTTCAGTGTGGAAATTTCAGTTAGAAGTGTTCTTCAAAGCTCAAGGTGTATATGATATTGTAAACGGTACCAAAACCCTACCGCCAATCAAAGAAGAAGAGAGGGCAGAGGGGATACAAAAAGATGCACGAGCTCAAAAATCCATAATAACAACCATCGATAGGAAGGTTCTAATGCACATTATCCATTGCAAAACTAGCAAAGAAATGTTTGATAAACTTGGAAGTATTTATGAATGAGATACGGAGCAGCAAAAATGTAATCTTCTCCAAGAATTCTTTTCCTGTAGTTACCAAAAGGGCTCAGATATCTCGAACCATGTTAGTCATATGCAAAACCTTGCATATAAATTGACTTCGTTAGGCACACAAATTGACGATGCAATGATAATGTCGAAAATATTGGCCAGTTTACCAGAACAATACAAATACTTCAGTACTGCCTGGGAGTCGACTGCTGTTTCAGATAAAACTTTGTCGAACTTGATATCACAATTATTAGCAGAAGAAGCGAAAATAAAATGCCAAGCTGAACCAGAACCTGTTGCATTCAAAACTGTTCAGAAGTTTAACAATAGATCCAACTTCATTCCTAAAAATAAAGAAGGTTCATCGAAAAAGTGTTATATTTGTAATGAAAAATCGAATTTTGCCCACTTTTGTCCAAATAGAAAACAACAATTTCGATGCATGCTCTGCAAGAAAAACAACCACGAGAAAAGATATTGTTACTTCAGAAACAAGAACCATGAACAAGTCAAAACCAATGAACCTGACAGAGTAGCTTTTTTGGCATGTAGTGATGTTAAAACCTCCAAGGACATGTTCATAGTAGATTCTGCTACAACTTTTCATCTAATCAATGATCATACCATACTCCAGAATTCAAAAACAGAAATATCTACTTTTGGAGTTGCAAAGAAAACAGAATCAATGAGATCAACAGAAATTGGCAGTGTCAGTGGAAAAAACAGTATTCTGAATGACGTTTATATGTTCCCGAATTGTCGAAAAACTTATTGTCAGTTAATCGCATCACAGAGAACGGAGGAGAAGTTCTATTCAAAGAAAATAAGGTGATAATAAGTAAGAATGATGAAGAAGTAATAGTCTGTAAAAAACTAGAGAATGGTTTATTTGCTGTTGACATGAATCAGAAACCCCAAGAAGTTCACATGATCGAAAGTAAAAATGAAGCGGAAGATTTCCATATAAAACTGGGACATTTGGGAATAACCAACATGAAGAAACTACTTTCGCTAGTGGATGGTCTCAATATCACCGAGCAAGATGTAGACAAGTTGAATCAGCCTTGTGAAATTTCCTTTCCAAACGGAAAGATTGCGAGCTGAAAGACCGTTGCAAATTATACATTCTGACATCTGTGGACCTATCACACCTAAAACCTGGGACGGAAAACGATATATTCTTTGTCTTCTTGATGATTTCATTCATTTCACGATGATTTATCTCTTAGAAACTAAAAATGAAACCGAAGAGTACATAAAACAGTATGTTCAAGGAGTAGAAGACTATTTCAACCTCAGAGTATCCAAATTCCCTTGTGACAATGGAGGGGAGTATTCAAGCAATAACTTCATTGGTGTAAAAATCGTGGAATAATTCTAGACTATTCGATCAGTTCCACACCACAACTCAATGGTAAAGCTGAGCGTCTCAATAGAACCATTCAAGAGAAAATAAGAGCTATACTCTTCGAATCCAATATGGAATCAGAGTTATGGGGAGAAGCAGCCAGAACGGCTGTCTATATATTGAATAGAAGTCCTTCACATGCTGTAGATAAAACACCAACTGAAAAGTGGACGGGAAGGAGACCAAATTTATCCCAATTACAAATTTTTGGATGTGATGCATTTGCCAAAATATTAGGATATACTAAAAAGTTAGATACACGAAGTGAAGAACTAGTATTCATCGGATATGCCCCAAATGGATACAGACTTTGGGATCCTGAGAGGAGGATAAAGATAGCCAGAGATGTGATTTTTATGAAGAAAACGAAAGAATGCCAATCAAGAAAAAACAATTTGGTTATTTTGAAAGATCAAGAAATTCCGAAAGAAAAAAGTACTTATGCAAGAAAGTAAAAATGTTGAAGAAAGGGAGGTAGAAAGACAAACTACAGAAACAGAAATTTTGGAAAAAATAGAAGAAACAGAAACGTGGAAGAAATTCGTCCTACGAGAACGAAAAGAATGCCAATAAGATTCGATAACTACCTTCTTTTGACATATCAAGAAGCAATAAATGGCCCTGAAAAAGAAGACTGGAAATACGCTATTAAAAATGAGAAAATGAAAAACGCTATTAAAAATGAGAAAATTTCTTTGAAGAAAAATAAAGTCTTCGAATTCATTCCGGAAAGTGACGTTACAGACAAGAAACTTCTGTCAAGTAAATGGGTATTTCGCATAAAATGGAGGAAAATTTAAAGCACGTCTAGTTGCTCGAGGTTTTGAGCAAATACAAGGTTTTGACTATGATGAGACTCTCAGCCCTGTGGTCTCAATAACAACATTGAGGATGCTTTTTGCTTACGCAAAATCTACAAATAAAATTATCAAGCAGTTTGACGTGAAAACAGCTTCTCTCTATGGACATTTGAATGAAAACCTGTATATGAAGCTTCCAGAAGGTTTTGAAGAAGAATGTGGAAATGTCTTAAAGAAGTCTCTCTATGGACTAAAACTGGCACCTCTGAACTGGAATATAAGATTGGTGGAGTTCCTCATGAAAAAAGGACTGAACCATCTGAAAACTGACAGGTCCGTGTTCAGAAATCAGGAGAACAATATTCTTTTAGCCATTTATGTGGATGATGGACTTATCATTGGAAATGAAGAAACCGACATAAATCGTCTTCTGAAAGAACTACAAGAAGAATTCGAAATAACAATTGAGGAAAAACCTAAAACATTCATTGGCCTGGAAATACTAAATCTGGAAAATTCGATCAGTCTTCATCAAAAATCGTATATCAAGGAAGTATTGAATGAATTTCAAATAACAGAATCTGAATCAGTAAAAACTCCGTCGGTGAATTGTAACAGTAACAGTAACATGTTGACAAGTGATGACAGAACTGACATGAAATTTCCATACAGAGAAGCAGTTTTATTGTATTTATCCAACCGCACCCGACCAGACATAAGTTTTGCTGTAAATATTGCATCAAGAAACATGGAGAATCCAACTGAAAATGATGTTACTAAAATCAAGAGGATTTTAAGATATCTTCAAGGCACGCAAAACTCATCCATCGATTATTGCGCTAACGGAAACCCACATTTATTAGAAGCATATAGCGATGCTGATTATGCAAATGATTCCAAAACTCGTCGAAGTACAAGCGGCTTTGTCATATTTTCTGCTGGTGGACCTGTGACATGGGGAACAAGGCATCAACCGATTGTCTCTTTGAGTACAGCCGAATCAGAGTTTATTGCAGCGAGCGAATGTGTGAAAGAAGTACTTTTTCTAAAGAATCTTTCCAAAGAGCTCACAAATGAAGATCTCAAAGTGTGTTTTAAGCTTGATAATCAAAGTGCAATACATATGATTAAAACCGGTTGTGATTCTAAAAGATCGAAGTATATTGAATTCAAATTTATAAACGAAAAGGTTATCGAACATGACTTTGATTTGGAATATTGTCCGTCTGAATGTCAGTTAGCTGATATTTTCACAAAATTTTTGAACGCAAGCACCTTTGAAAATTTGAGAAAATATATTTTAACTGACATGACTATTGACAGATAATGTGTTTAATATTTTGTATCTTTGGTCGTGTGAGCCATTTTATTTTGATTTTTCGAAGGCTTTGATGTGAATTTAAAGGGGAGTGTTGAGAGTAAATTTAATGAAAGCCTTCTCTTATATATTATATCCAGTGTGTGCTGATAATAGTTGATAGTTTAGTTATAAAAACAATATGTGTAAATAAGTCAATTTACTGACATGTATTTCAAAATATAAAATAAAAGTTATTCTTTGAATATATATTGAATAATTCATCAGCCTCCCCTCCACTTGGTGATACAGGGGCTTCAGACTGAGAAACACACTGGGCAACATAAACGTTAGGTCAGGACACATGAGCATCGTAACATCATGCTAGACTTGAGATCAGACCACATCGCGAAACGATTCTCATTTGACAAATCATACAGGGTATTTATACCAGACAGAACTGTATGAAATCACACATCAACACCATTCTACAGGGCAAGATCTGGTTTACAGACGGGTTCAAGATGGAGAATGGTGCGGGAGCAGGAGTGGTTTCTAGAAACCTAAGGACCGAGTTTAGTTACTCACTGGATAATCATGTGTGAAGGAAAACAACAGGAGAGCAATAATAGAGGAACAGATCCACATTCTCTCAGACAGCCAGGCGGCACTGGAAGCTCTGAGTAGCCAGGAAATGACGTCCCAACTGGTATGGACCTGCAAAGAGGAACTGACAACACTGGCAGAACAAAACCGCGTCAAGCTGATTTGGATCCCAGGACACCAGGGTTTTGCAGGGAATGAAAAAGCCGATGAACCCCTCTGAAGAGGATCGGAAAACGAACCAGGTCCAGGATGGACCTAGGGGTGCCAAAGCGTACGGCACGAGCGTCTGTAGAAGACTGGATCCGGGAAAAACACAAACAACACTGGAATGACACAAACAACACGGGAAACAACTGAAAATATTACGGGGCTAATGATTAGACATGTGCCAATAAAAGAGCACCTCAATAAAATGGGGTTTAACGGCGACCTAACATGCTACTGCCTGAGCCCTAGCCCTAGATCGCATGAGACAGTCAATTTTCGGGCAACCAATTGGGGAACCGAGACAGTACAGCACACACACCCAGAAAAAAACGTGTACAAACTTGTGCAAGGCACGAAACTACTGGAATGGGTGCTGTAAATATGAAAAACAGGTAAGATACAATGGGCCAGCAGGCTCAAGTGTCATCGGAGGACTTGACCAGACGAGCCTACCGTGTGAAGTTTCTAGTTGGTAGCACGGAGTCCTACACTACCTTGCCCTTGCTACAGCAAGGTGTCCATAGAGGATTTTCTCCACCCTCAAAAAAAAACTGAGCCAATGAACTAGTGATTAATGACAATGTAATAGGTACACTAGTATAGCTATTTGAAATGTTATTTAACCAAAGTTTCAAATTTTCAGTTTCTTTTTATGTTATGTACTTATACTCATGTACATACCTTGTTTATTATGAACTCATCATCCGGTGCACCCTTAATAAAGTTGTTTATTTCCTGAGATGTGAAAACTTCTGATTGTTTTGGCGGTATCCATCTGATTGTCTTTTCAGGAAAACTCTCGATTTAATGTATTTGGAAATATCCACATCACTATTTATGCTGAGAGTTAATATATAATATTGGGTACATAACGTTGTGGGCTTGAAAACTTTTAATTTTTCAACAAAATATGCTATCAAAACGCTTTCAGAGAAGGATAAGACTTCGTAAATTTTCTTCAATTTTTCTGGTAATAAACTCTAAGAAGCCAGCTTTGCATTCTCTAAAATATCTGAAGGAGTCAAATCGAATTCTCCATCACTCGGAACTTCCATATTGGTTGATATATGATTTCTAACAATTCAGCATTGAAAATCGAGAATTTGAAATTGGTTTGACAAGTCAAAAGTTCAAAATTCATATTCTTGTTTCATTGATCATATTTACTTAATAAAGAATAATATATATAAATGACATATTTTCAAAAATTATACTTTGCGTAGCTTCATATATCAATAAGACCTATACTGAATGCTTATTACAGTATCCAGCCTTCGATGTAGAAGAAAAGTGTATACAGTCGGCCTACTTCCTTGGTCGATAAAACGTAGAATTATATTTTTCTACAAACGTGCGGAAAACACCGATTTCCCGAACGCATTTTTATTCAGAAAATGAGTGTTTTCCGCACTAATGCGGGAAAGAACTTTTTTCCGGACAAAAAAAATCCACCCGCGAAAGTTTTTTCAAGAGCCCTACATAAGGTTTTTTCGCTAAATTGGCGAAATTTTAGACTAACCTTATTCTAACACATTAATATAATTTTCAAATTTCGAAATATTTCCACTTAATGTTTTCATAAAAAAAAAACCATTTATACTCTGAACCATGCCATTTCGATTCTGAACCTTGAATTTTTTTTTTTAAAAAAATTGAATCTTTAGATGGAGAAATACCCGAAAACATTTTAGAAGCAGCAGCTGTGACCAATTTGGAACTATTACCAGCCATATCTCGAGAAAAGGTATGAGAAACAATTTAACCATTTTCAGAAAAAACACCCTTTTTCTAGCTACAAAGAAGAGGTTTTTCGGGTTTCGTTTCTCAATGATAAAAACTATAATGAAGATAGGGCAAAATGCTGATATTAGAAAATTCTATAAATTGGCATTTAAAAAAAACAATCTTTTGACTTTAAACGAAGAGAATAATTATAAAAAAAACCTTTTTGAATACAAGATTTTATTCAAATGCTTAAAAAGTAGAAAATAATTGCTTTAATGTGCGATGTAGGTTATTCCGTGAGTATAGATTTCAGTTCGAATAAAAAAGAGACAAGCTTTGAATCTATAACTCACCGAATAACCTACGTCGCACATCCAAAGCAATTATCTTCTTTACTTCTTAGTGCATTTGAATAAATGCTTTGAAAAGTTTTTTTTCCAGTTATTTTATTTTGTGCTTTTTAGTAAGTACGCCTTGATCTATGCATTTTTGTTAATGCATCTCATTATGAAGCCTTTTTCCTTTAAGTTCTGAGCTATCTCTAATATATAAATTAAATATTCGGCCCCGAAAACCTGCACATACCAATTTTGAATGATCGGACCAGATCAGAGATCGTCCCATCTGATACATTTTGATTATGAATTGCAAATTCTATTCGACAATCCAACCATCTTGAATGAATCCACCATAATCCGAGTGTCTCTCTTGAGCCACCATTTTATGAATTTTGACAAAAAAAATCATAATCTTCGGACCCCGAAAACTTTCACATACCAATTTTGATTCGAAACGAACCATAATTACAAAACCCGACCGCCATCTTGAATTTGTGAATTTTGAATACAAATTGATAATCTCCGACCCCGAAAACCCCCACATACCAATTTGGAATGGAATCGGTCCATAATCACAGAGATCGTCGGCCATTAATAATCTCGAACATTAACGCGCTCGCTTCGCTCTCGCGTTGAAATATTATTAATAGTTATTCAATCAACTAGTGTATTAATGGTGGCGATTAATGATAGAGATATTTTAACGCGAGAGCGAAGCGAGCGCGTTAATGTTCGAGATCATTAATCGCCATTTAAATATACAAGTTGATAACAAAAATTTTCCGTCGACCTCGTTCCTGGGGCCAACGTGAAATTTTTGATATCCATTTCCTTCAACTACGAGGAAACTTACAATATTTGGATTTTAAAATACATTAATTTGACAGCGCGAAGGTAATATGATTTGACATTTGATGAATAATGTTCGAATTCGTGTATGTTTAGTTGCCTATACCACAATTATACATTAATGGGCCAAATCGACCATTTATAGGTTATTAATGGTCGATTTCGGTGTATGTTTGGTTGCATATATCACAATTATGCACTAAAAGATAAAGGTTAATAGGGGTCATTAACGATCAATTTCGTGTATAACGTCAATACGAGGTCGCCGGAAAATAACTATTTCACTTTGATTGTTTGTACAGGTACTGCGAATTGCCCATTTCCAGCTCGTGTGGCATACTGTGTTTATGTCAGGTCAGAATATTATCCATTTGTCAGCAATAATTTGTTGAAACTAATCTCTTCCGATTGGATGCGCCATGGAATGTTTTTAATAAATCTGGATATACACTTCTTTATGAAAAATAACATGATACCTCTTCTATAGAGAATGTTGAGATATATAAAAAAGTACTTGTTCTTCTATATCCACTAATGCAACTCCCCCAATAAATGTGTTTGATATTCCATGTTCCATACAAAATAACCTCGTTTAAAAAGACTCATATTTTCCCAGCTTTGAATGCTTTGAGTGTGTCATCTACTTATTCTCCACAACCCACATGGGTCGTCAAGTACCTGCCATATCTGTTTAGCATCTGGCAAAAGAAAGTGTATTTATTCATTTTTCTGTTCTGTTAACTTTGGTAGTTTCCAGTTCATAAATGTATATTGCACGAGAAGAAATATTAAAACTTCTCATTTCGTTACTTCGAATTCTCCAAGGCGTTCGATCGAGTTTGGCACCAGGGACTCCTCGCCAAGCTTCCGTTTTATGGCTTGCCCCCTCAGCTGTGTTCTCTGCTTGCTAGTTTTCTCTCAAACAGGTCTCTCCATGTAGTGGTCGATGGAGTTTCATCTGACACTCTACTCATAAATGCTGGTGTTCCACAAGGATCTATTCTCGCACCAACACTATTCCTACTTCACATCAACGACCTGTTGAAAGCAACTTCATGTCCAGTACACAGCTTTGCCGATGATAGTACCCTCCATACCGCTTTCTCTTCCAGGGCCCCTATAGCAGCCCGTGAAACCAGAAATGAACGAGGAAGAAATGTTAATAATATAAATATGGACTTAGCAACAATTCTCGAGTGGGGATCTAATAACTTGGTAGAATTCAATGCAAACAAAACACAAGCATGTCTTTTCTCTAGAAAAGCCGATCTCACTGTGCCTAACATAACTTTGTCAGGAGTAACCATACCACTGAAGTCATCCATATCGATGCTTGGTATTACTATCAGCAATAACCTTTCCTGGGAAAATCACGTGAGGTCCATTGCCAAAGTGCATCCCAAAAACTTGGTTTTTGTTTCGTGCCAAGAGCTATTTCACCCCACTCAGCTGCTTATGATCTATAAGGCACAGATCCAACCTGTCCTGGAATACTGTTCCCATATTTGGGGCGCACTAAACATATCCCGGGCTATTGATTCTGTCCAAAAGGGCAATTCGTCTCGTCGGTGATGCCTCGCTTACAAACTCGCTCACTTGTCTGGAACACCGTAGAAAAGTTGGCGATTTGTCTCTATTTTATAGATATTTTCATGGGCGATGCTCTTCTGAAATATCAACAATCGTTCCTGCTTTGGCAGTCTCTTCGAGATTAACCCGTCAAGTTCAGTCATCACACCCCTTCGTGGTCACTTTGGAGACCTGCAGAACATCACTTTCCAAAGACTCGTTCATCCAACGAACAGCGAGGCTTTGGAACTCATTCCTAGGGAGGTGTTCCCCGAGGCATACAACCTCCAGAAATTTAAGAAGAACACCAACTCCTACCTTCTTTCCCTTGGTTCCCACGATGTTCTCTGAACATTACAGGATATCCCTTTCCGTTAGGAACCAGAACATACAAAAAAAAAATATTTAAACAACTATCAAATTAACTAGTAATCAATCCACATACACAACAGAAGTTATGATCACTTTCTGTAAGGTATGCAGAATGTTTTAGAGGCTATTTGTTCAGATATTCGATTCAAAACTCTGCCCGAATAGAATCACGCATTACCATATCAAATATATGCCTGTGTTTGTAGTTTGCAGCTCCACGTTGCGTTTTTCCTAGCCTATCTTCCATTCCTGTTCTCCTGCTAACGGAACATGCACCAAGACACGCCGCTTTCCCGTGCCTGTAAATCGGGACTTGAATATATTTAGAACGGGCGATTGCTTCATTATTCAATTTCTTCTGGTAGATTGGTATTAAACTCTGAGGGCCCCTGATGACGTGGACATTCTTGATTGGCCTCAAACAAGTTATACCAAATGAGGAGTTGTTTTTACAAGCTTTTATTTACTTACTATTCACTTGTTAGTTCGTAAGTTAGTTTGTGTCAAATCTTGCAAGTGAATTTTGACCGACTTCTAGCCGTCCGAACAACTTGAAATTTGGCAGGTGTTCATGATTCCGGTGACAGTGTATTATTGAATTTTTGTAAATTCAAAATGGCGGCCCCGAAATGAGGACGAGTTTTGTGATTATGGTCCAATTCGATTCAAAATTGGTATGCGGCGGTTTTCGCGGTCGTAGATTTTGAATTTTTGGAACGTAGTTCCTTATCGCGCCTTGCGAAAGAGGGCTAGACGGAATAAATTAAGACCAAAAGTTGTAACGAGACTTTCGCTATGGTTGTAAGCCGTGCGGCGTGCGCGTGTTTCTCTGTCTGTCTCTCTCTCTCTCTCATAGAAAGCAAGCCAGTTATTTTCGTTTCGTCTTTCTATTTCACATTGAACAGTGTGGTGTCACGACGATTATTTTTGTTGAGTGTATATAGGTTTTTTGTACATAATAAATAATAAAAAATTATTACAATAATGAATCCTGACAGTGTTTCTGCACAAGTTCCGGATATTGCTGATGGAGTTAGGTAAGTAGAGATTTTATACAGACAATAATAAATGCTTATGTATTTTTAGCAAGTACGCATTATAACCTCTCTTTACTATTGTGCTAACCAAGTCATACGCGTTATAATCTCTCCATTATTGTGTGTTTAGCGAGTGTACGCGTCATAACTTTAATAAATTTAAAAGCAAATTATATTTTAATATTACAATATCAATGCGTATGTATTTAGCAAGCCGTGCGTGTTTTAACCTATACGCTGTTGTGTTTACGAAGTCGAGATATATATTTACACACTCTGTTGTGTTTACAAAGTCCCGCGCATCTATGACATGTACGAAAGAATAGACAGACAGAGTGCATATATATATATATATATATATATAAAATATTATTATAACTTAAAAAAAAAAAAATATTACAATTCCTTCACTAATTAATCGAAAGGAACTTCGTTCCATCTGGGTGTCCCTTGACACCTCTCAAGTTTTTTGTCAAAATTTATAAATTCAAGATGGCGGCCCCAATATGGTCATATTTTATTCATAATTGGTATGTGGGGTTTTTCAGGTTCGGAGATTATGAATTTTTTGACAAAATCTATAAATTCAAGATGGCGACTTAAGGACGGCGAACGAGTTTTGTGATTATGGTCAGATTCTATTCAAAATTGGTGTGTGGGAGTTATTGAGGTCGGAGATCACGATTTCTTCGTCAAATTTCCGGAATTTGAATTTGACGAGGAAGAATAACGTTATTCCGAATTTATTATGGTAGGTTACTCTGAGTGAAGTTACCGAGAATTTGTTAAAAGCGGTTATGATTGCACGTTCGGTGAGATGGGCGTTGTTAGCATTGGTCTGCAACCTGCCTAAGGAGAAGGAAAATTCCATAATGAAACCCGGATTGAAGTTTCCATCGAGCGTGAGTAAGGAAAAAGTAATAAACTATTTTTTGGTGGAGTCAATATCTGTGACTTTGGGGACTTGTAATTGCCACCAGTGCGGGGAAACCAAGTCTTTGATCAATCAGAAAGACTAGTGCCAGCAACGCGTTTATGGCGTTTATTCTCTTTAGTTGAATTAACCAGAAATATGCGACAAGGTAGTACAGAGTTTATAGACGTCTCAACTGCTTTGCGAATTAGCGAGCTTCGTTCTGAGCACTTTTGTATTCTTGCGAGAAAAGTAAGCGGGTAATACTTCACGGGTGACGTTGCAGTTAGGGAAGGCTCTGAGATTTATCCCACAAACAAACAAGTGAAAACCATAATCAAACATCAAAACCAATTGAACAGTTTCGAGCTAGGAAAAATGATTTTCATAATATTGGCACAGCATTTTGATTTATGCGATGGAAATCAGATACAAGATAGGACAATTATACCTAGACATCAATAAAACAGGAGGGCTACCCAAAGAACTCGAAATATTCGGAGACGCAAAAATAATGTACGGTCTATTATCGATATAGGGAAAGGTATAGTGAATGGAGCTATTGGATACTTTACCAAAATCATCTGGCCTCAGTCGACATAGATTTTGGTTACGACAGAATCCATAACATAAAACTAAAATCTATACAATTTCCGGCTAAATACAGTTACGGCACGGCCAAGAGAAGAATGTTGCCAAATGGGCATCCACTGTGCATAAGATGCAGGGCAGCACTGTCGATCGTGCCGTGGTTTATTTAGGACCTAAGCTTTTCGCTGCTGGACAAGCATACGTTGCCTTAAGCAGAGTGAAATCTTTAGATGGCCTCTTATTGAAGAGCTAGACAGCTCAAAACTTACAGGAAAGAAACCTTGTAATAACGATGCTCTATTAGAAATGAACCGATTAAGGCGACCTAACTAAAAAGCAAAAAATAAAAGAAGAGAAGTAGAAGTATTTATTTCTCTACAGTATACATAAGTAATAGTAGAACGTCAGAACAGAACAGAAGGGATATGTATATGAAATGTAAATACACAGAGTAAAGAACATAGATATAACATAAATATTACATACATTATCTGGATAAAAACATTCAGGTGAGGAGTGTCCATCATATACATTCAAATTCATTTTTATTTAAATCAAGATACTCATTGACACTATAAAGACAATGTTTCAATAGAAAAGTCTTGATTTGCACCTTGAATTGGAAGAAACCTTATCCTAGAAGGTAATCTGTTGAACAAATGAAGGTTCAGAGAGTTATTTTGTGACATATGAAGCCTGAACCGAGGAGTAGAAATTAGATCAGCATGGCGAGTGGTGTAGCCATGGACATCGGATTGAGTCGAGTATTTATGTTTAGTTTCATGAATTTCAAGTAAACATGAGTAAATAAATAGAGTAGGAAGTGGCATTATTTGATAACTGATGAAGAGAGGACGACAATGTTCACGATAGTGAGCTCCCGCTATTACTCTGATCACTCTCTTTTGAAGAATGAATGCCTTAAGAGAGTGGCACGATTCTCCCCATAGAAGAATACCATAGGGCAGATGACTATGGAACAAACCAAAATAACATGATTTGAGTACGTTAATACTGACGATATTTTTCAAACGTCGAATCAGAAAGGTAATACTAGACAGTTTCTTCGCTAATGCTGCGATATGAGGGCCCCAGTTGAGTCTATCGTCAAGTTGCATGCCAAGTAATTTCACGCAGCTACCTCGAGTGAGATTCGATTTGGACGATATAAGAATGGATTGATTCTTTTCCAAATTGAGTTTAAGTTTATTACTAGTAAACCAGGTTTTGGCTAGATCCATTATATCATTAGATAACGTGGACAGATTGCCAACATTATTACTCTGACAAATAAATGTTGTATCATCTGCAAAAAGAACGCTTCTCGTTGGAAGAATGGAGAGAAAATAACTAATAAAAAAGCTTTTTAAAGACAAGCTTTTATGTAAGCCGTGTACTAAAACGTATAAAATAAGTTTAAGTCATCGCTGACAATGATTTAATTATTTTTTGTTGAATTATTTGGTTTTAAAAAGCTTGTCGCGCGAATTGTAATAAAATTAATACTTCGACAAGTTGTTACTTACCAACCAATCATTGTCCAATGAAATTAATTGGTTCCTACTTTTATGAATACTTTGTAAAAATTCAATACTTTAAGTTCTTACTTACCAACCAATCACTGCCCAATCAAATCAATTGGTACCTACTTTTATGAACACTTCATGCGATAAGCTTTTTGAAAGCAAATAATTCAACAAAAAATAATCAAATCATTGTCAGCGATGACTTAAACTTATTTAATACGTTTTAGTACACGGCTTAAATGAAAGCTTTTCTTTAAAAAGGTTTTTTATTAGTTATTTTTTTTTAAACTTCTTTGGGCGCATGAGAGTAAAATTTCAAGGTTGAATTTGAGGACTACATTTTTATGTAACGTTCTAAAAGAAACGCTTCTGTGCAATGTTTAGAAAGAAAACAAGAAAAAAACTGTTAGCGTTTAATGCGGAATTTTTTGAAATAAAATTGTTGGCCCTATATTTTATGATTATATATAACAGGAGTTACCTATCAAGAAATACTCATCCCAGAAGTAGAAAATATTCTTTTACAGATTTTTCGGAAGCCGAGCTTGCCAGTATGATTTGGATGCAAGATGGGGCAACCCCGCATAGTGTCCTACCCGTTCAAGAACATTTGAATAATGTATTCCCAATATGGATAGGAAATAATGGAAGCATTGAATGGCAACCTAACAGTCATTTTTCTGGGAATTTCTAAAAGACATTTTGTTAATAATAAAAAAATTCAAGTATTGAATGAATGAAGGTTACCCAAAAAACATGTCAAGAAAAATATTCAACTCATCAAAGACACGATTCGACTTGAAATAGAGAATCTGAATGTCAATAATGAAGCAATTTCCAATGCACTTATAAATATAAGAAGACGTTATCAATTATATAATAATAAGAATAATTACATAGAAAGTAGAAGATTTACAGAAGTAGTTCATCTAATAAATAAACCTAAGGAGATCCACTAAAGGCACAGCCTGTGTGTGGAGATATTTTAATCATAAACATAATAATAAAATTAAAATTAAAATGACGGTACGTAGAGCAGTGTAAATAATAAGAGGAAAACATTACAAGTTTAATTCAAATAGACATTACGTGGATCACTTTGTTGAAAATAAATTAAGTAAAATAGACATCACATGTATCACTTTGTTAGAAATCAATTTAGTAATAAAAATAATAAAAAAAAAAACATTTAGAAGTATCAATTTTCATACTGGGAGAAGTGACTGTATGAAGTGATCGATTCCACTCCAATCAGATGAGTGCTTTGTGAGCTATTCAAAATGTTGGTGAATTGTAGCTCTTGGTAATGAAAGTACGGATTTTTTTAGCTTATTTTTGAAAGTGTGTGCACTGTGGATGTTCTATATTTCGACAGGAAGAAATTGGAACATTTTTGGCCCGAGAAAAGAAAAACATCTTTGGCAATAATGGTGGATACATTGAACATATTTGATGAGTTATCATGTTATTTAAATTTCCTAAATAAATCTTTATCTATTTTTGTATGAATATTTGAACTTTTTCTTCCTGACTGTAAACCATTTTGATTACCTATTTCATTAAAGAAATGCCACTAAACAAACATAATATAGTTTAATAGTTAAAGAAAAAAATGACTTTCATAGGATAGGTATAAGATAGGGGTTACGTATAGTATATGTTTGAAATCAGGAAAAAAAGATAATTTCAAAAATTCAATAATATACAGGGTTTCTATGAGGGTTCCGTTAGTTTTTGTGTAAAAATTGGTATTTGAGATCTTTGTTAGAAATAAAAAATTACGTGTGTTATTTTTTCAAAAAATTCAACTCCTAAAGGGGAGATGTGGGGGCTCTATAGTTTTTAATTTATGAAAGTTGGTGTTTTGACTCTCTGTTACAAATAAATAAATAATAATAATAATAAATGTCTTTATTTCCACATTATGGAATATACATAAAAAAAAGGGGAAAAAAATAATATTCACATGTTTAATTGCGGAAATCCCAAGGGGAAAGTTCATCAGTTGGTGCTCTACCACTTAACCCTTGTTGTGTTCTAAATGTTAAAAAGTACTTCTATAGCTACTTAACTACATACTATCAACTAATCTAATCATTATTTACATATATACAGACTTGCTTCATTATGTTTCTTCTCATTGTTCTTTTATAGCGGTTGGGTCACTGATCATAGTTTCTAATCAATCAATTAGGTGCTACAGCAAATTAACAGAGAAGAAAGAGTAAACAGTTATAGTAGTTGGCGATTATTGAGTAGGAATGATTTCAGTTCTGTTTTGAATTTGAACATGTTATATTGTTTGAATTTATCAGGTATCGCATTATAAGATTTGTAGATATTAAACTGGAAACTTCGCTGAAATATGTAGGTTCTGTGTGAAGGACATGTCAGTACATTTTTATTCCTAATGGACATATTTTATGTCAAATATATAAACGGTCTTATTGGGAGCTACCTCAGCTCCTTCAATTTGTGGGCACATGTTCATATTTTCTAATTCCATATATGAATCTTATGCATGAATTCTGTACAGTTGTACTCTACTAGATGTTTCTTGATCTATGCAGAAACTATTTATAGGGGAACAATAATTGAACTGGGATAGCACTAGCGTTTCACATAATACTTTTTTTGTAGCTATATGCGTATAATATATGGGGTGCAGTAATCTTAGAGCTCCATATGCTCTCTGAATATTACTCATGACGTGCTCACGAAATCTCAAAGAGTCATCCAAAATCAAGCCAAGACTTTTTGCATTGTCAGAAATGTTAATGACGTTGAAAAGGGAAACATTCTCAATTGAATATTGATAGAAAGATTTTTCTGTGAATTGAAAAATCCTCCGGGGAAGTAGTTGTTTTCTGTTAGACATTCACAAAAAATAACTTCATTTTAATCGAGGATTTTTCAATTCACAGAAAAATCTTTCTATCAATATTCAATTGAGAATGTTTCCCTTTTCAACATGAATACCCCCCAAGAGGTTATCTTGACGATGGAAGATAGTGACTAAAGTTTATCTTTCAGTCGCAGATGATTCCACATCTGATTTTATGAATATCCTGTTTATATTTTCAACAAATCAAGTTAATGACGTTATTTTTTATAATAATTTGAAGGTTATTTTTGGTGAAAATTTTATTGAACTTGTGCCCGAAAACCAAGGCTACAGATTTTTTCGCATTTAACATGAAAAAATGTTGATTGGCGATATCTGCAATATTATATAGATCATTATTTAATGTTACTGCTGCATTATTCAGGTCACTTATAGAAAAGTTGTAGTACAATTGGATATCATCAGCATACATATGCGTTTTGCAATGTTCAATAAATTTCCCGAACTGCTGTGTAAAGGAGAAAGAAGTGCCCCAAAACTGAACCCTGTGGTACCCCAAAAACATTTCTGAACAGATATGTTATCTCCCAATTTAACGCTTTGCTTGCGATCTGTAAGATAAGAGCGGACTAGGGAGCGAGTCCGTCAAACGATTTTAGGATTGATAGAAGTGTATCATGTCTGACAGCTTTACTGAAGTCAAGCATTATTAGAGCTGTGCATTCTGAGTTATCAATTGCCTGAAATATATCATCAGTAACATGAAGGAGTGCAGTGGTAGAGCTATGTCCTGTTTGTGTTTGTGACAAGATGTGATTTTCATCAAGGAATTGGGACAGCTGTTCTGCCAAAGGTTTTCCATTGTTTTTGACAAAACAATCAAAATACTGATTGGCCTCGATCTGATATTCTTATACGGTAAGATATGAGACAACAATTTTTATAAATGCTATACTGAGACCATCGAAACCAGGAGCACAGTTTTTAACTTTTTTCAGAGCTTTCAGAATAGTTGCCTCATCGACTAACTGAAAAAGAAATTCCTTTTCACAAATGACAGTGTTTTCATAATAATCATTTATAGAATTTTCGACGAGGTTAGGAGGTATGTTAGCTAAGAAGAAATTATTGCATTCCCAAATTTTTGCGTGATATCGGCTTGTGATTTTTTTTGAATTATCTAGCAGTTTCAGTTCGTTCAGAGTCCTTTTTTTGTGGCGTTAGCAGAAATATATTGAAAATATGCAGATTTTTCCCGAGTTATGATATGGTTTGTTCAACCTTATTTGAAAATTTCGTTCCTAAAGGGTTGAAAAGGGGTTTTTGTAATAGTGATCACAAACAAAGCATTACTTTCGCTGTCAATCAATTATGTCACCAGACGTGATAACAGGAAACAGGTAACAGGTAATGGGATAACTGGAAACGGAAAAACAGGAACAAGTTAAAGCCATAACACAGAGAAAAACATGGGAAAAACTACAAATTCTACGCGGACGAAGTCGGGGTAACAGCTAGTAGAGTATGAAATTTTATTTCCAAAGCGGAGTTAGGCTGAGCGCTTTCGGCTGTTTGCCATCATTAGAACTTTTTTGGCAGATTAGGGTGAGATTTCATCTCTTAAGATACACAAAGTAATTGTTAACATTAAGTTAGTGGAATATGAAATTAATATGTGCCACAGACTTCTGCGATTATTGAAAACAATCAACATTACTAATTGTCTGTAGATTTAGACAACATTTGAGGTTCAAAATGTAAATTCTAAAAACGTATTAAGCCAAATTTTAAAATTTAAAGACGATTAAAAAAATGCTAGGGCTTTGGTTACTTGATCCCCAAAGCCATTAAAATATTATGTGGTGAATCGTAACTTCGCTTGGGGGTTGAACTGACGGAGTCGAAAATACCTTTAATAAAACCCCACAAATCATGACATAGTCATAACAGTTAGTTACTTTAGCTAAGACACTGCATATTTTCTTCAAGAACAGTTCCATATCACCCGAGGGTGATTTGTATTGACGGATCCGAGCGTTTGTCTAAAATGTTGACAAAGTTCCTGGCTCCTAACTCAAACTCAAACAAATTATTTCTTTTGTTATTATCATGAAGATATTCATTACTGTTCATCTCTCAAATTTCTAATTATTTGTAATTGTTTTCTGGAAGTTTTGTGACCTGATTACGGTAACTTAAAAATTTTGTTGGGATAAGGTCCAATAACTGAAATCACTATTCCTTCTTTCTGACGTTTCGACTTTATAAAGTCATTTCAGGGCAGTCAATGTAAAATGAGATATAAAATATATAAAATGAAATGATGACACATTAAAATATTGATAACAAAATAAGATAATAAAAAAGTAATGAAAAAATAAGAATAAATCAAGAATTTATGTTTTTTATTCTCACTTTTTTTGTCATTGTATAAGTATCTAATTTTTATTAATTTTTTTGTTGGGATTAGAACCTTCCATAATCTAAAAACAAAAGTAAATGAATCAGGGAATATATTCAAGTGTAGAAGGGCAGGAAATTATTTTGCCCCAATGGGTTGCTGCATACATCAAATTATTTTTCACGAATGGAAAAATATTAGGAAAACCTGCAGCATAGTGAAATGTCACCGATTTTATCGAAATTGAAGGTTTTATTCAGTGTGTTGCCGAAAAAATTAGGAAATCAAGCTGTCTCAAATAAGTGGAAATTGGAAATTGATTTTTTTAAACTTTTTTGGGGCCATAATTCGGAAAATAACCGTTTGCGCGGAAATATTTTGGGTAAATATCCTCCGAAAATAGCTGACAGACTTTTCCTACGCGTTTTTGCCCCTTGAACATGAATCCGAAAGGACGCGGCGCTCCCTTTCCTTTCCGAGTTTTTTTTTTATCTAGAACACGTATTTTTCAAGCTCTGTTTTTTCGCGCAAATATCACTCACAAATCCTTCTTTTTACCAGCATTAACTACAAACACCAAATCACTCATTTTCAGTACGATTTCACATAAAATATAGCCGAATCTTGTCAATGTCTTACGTAGAAGAAGGGAACACAACCTAACCTAACTTGGCTAACCTTGCTATCCAAGTTGATGGTCAAATCAACTTTTTCAAAAACACGCTTCCCTCGCTCTGGGAACCCGGTTTATCTCGTTTTTTACGAATTATTATTTG
Organism: Gonioctena quinquepunctata; assembly: GCA_018342105.1. Lineage (NCBI taxonomy): Eukaryota > Metazoa > Arthropoda > Insecta > Coleoptera > Chrysomelidae > Gonioctena > Gonioctena quinquepunctata. Next base: position 103,486 of record JAFIRS010001491.1, on the reverse strand, counting down.
GGCACAATAGTGACAGTCAGTTGCGAGATGCAAGTACTCTGAACTAGGTTTCAATAGGAGTAGATATTTCACTAAATGCGTTATAAGTTCAGCGTGTCTCGTTCTGCTCTATAATTCTAATCTAAGAGCGGACCGACTCGCCGAAGGGAACACAACCTAACCTCACTTGGCTATCCTTGCTATCCAAGTTGATGGCCAGCCAATCAACTTTTCCAAAACACGCTTCGCTTCGCTCGCGGGCACTTCGATAGCGGTGATTTTTTTCGTTTTTTACGAATAATCATTTGGGCACAATAGTGACAGTCAGTCGCGAGATGCAAGTATACTGAATTAGGTTTCGGTGGGAACAGACATTTTGGCAAATGTTTTATAAGTAATGGTAACAATGAAGTTTAGGGACATTTCGCGTATCACCAAAAAGAAGGAGGCATTGTGAGTGATTTATGCGCGAGAAAACTGTGCTTGAACTCCTTTTGATAGTATTCATTTTCGAATTGGAAATAGTTTAGTTTTTTTTTCTGTATATGATTTCAAGTATTTCATTATTGTTATTACATGCATCGTTGTTCTAACGTTCAATGATGTGTCATTTTCTAACTTGGTTTTCACAATTTCTAAAGTTTTATTTAACATTTCTAAAACGACACACAATATCAAAACTCACTAAATGGTATCCATATTGGATTTGTAATCCTTCTAGTTTCTTTATAAATTGAGGGGTATTTCTTATGAAACTGTCTGTTTCCATATACAGGTGTTAGGATGCGGAGGAGATATCTGGCTGGTTTCTGACAGGGAGATCCAATGGAACTCACAATAGGTTATAATCCTCAAAAAAGGGTCAAGAATGAGTATTCCTCCACGAAAAATAAACTTCAAACAATATCTTATTTTGTTATCACCATTTTAATCTGTCAAGATTTCAGTTTTATATATTTTATATTCCCATTTTACATTGTAGTGCCCTGAAGATGACTTTATAAAAGTCGAAACGTCGGCAAGTAATCAATAGTGGTTTCAGTTATTGGGCCTTACCCGAACGAAATTTACATGTTTTGTCATTGTTTGTTACAAATAAGTCCTGAATTGGGTTCTGTCCGTCTGTAAATAAATAAATAAAAAAACATAAGAATTCAATATTAAACCCGATAGAAACGGAATTGAAATCATGTTAGTTATCACAGGAATTTGTCTTACGATTGTAACTTTATTCGGCAAGCTTCGGATAAATTTAATTTCGCATTAACAGCTATTAGTTCAGTCGGCAGGGAAAAAAATGGCCGTCGTAAAACGTGAGGTTACAGTAGCGATTTTTGTATTCCACGTGATGGGGGTTGATTCTGAGTATAACTCTGAGTTGGCGCGGCTCGGTTTGTCGGATGCGAAAAATACTGAAGATTTTTTTCTAGGTATTTAAATGTTGTTTCATTATGTTCAAATATTTATGCGAGTTTTTGAGTCAAAGTTGAACGCATAATTTTTCTGCGAATATCTCAAAAATAATTGATTCTACGTGAAAAATAGTTGTAGAGCAAAAAATTGTCTAAAAATTTTGTTTCATTTTTTTCCTATATACAATAGTTTTCGCACATTAGATAGCCAAACGAAAGTTATTTACATATAATGAGACATAGCACGGAACAGGTAAAGTGACGTTGTGGTGGGGTAGTGACGCCATATTGTAGCAGCTGTAAAGAGCCTTACGGAAGCGCTTGGGCCGTCATTTGCTGACATCATTCTGCTTTGACGCTTGGTGTAAGCAAGTCATTTCCGTACGTTTCAATTACATGTTTTTCCAAATCAATTCTAGCCTTCCTTCGTGCTTTAAACCCCAAGTTGTTCTTGAACATTCTTCCTCTCAAATTCCCCCTGTAATCACTCTACATTCTCCCGAATTCACCTGACAATTATCTTCTCCGTATTACCTTTGCCTATCTCACCCTCTCCTGCCCCCATTTTTTATTCTTCTACAACAAATTCCTTCGGAAATCATATCTCTGCGTTTACCTTGCCACTTGTACACTGCCTCCGTAGAAGTTCTGCCACTTTACTTGTAAATTCAGGAGGTGACATAACAATGTTGAAAAGACATGGTGGGTGGAAATCCTCAACTATAGCAGAAGGGTACATTGAGGATTCAATGGCAAGTAAAACCAGTATTTGTGAAAATGTTTTGACAAATGTAGGAACTACTTATGAGGCGAATCAAACTGGTAATATAGTGAATGTAAAGAGAACGATATCTGAGGAAAGAAAAGGTGGCCTATTTATTCAAAATTGTTAATAACAACTAAAAATGTGTTTTTTAAATTCTTGTTGAAAGTATTATGTAATAATTGCTAATAAATGTTTTTTTTGTAAAAAAATGTCAAATGTTTTATTCCCATTGAGAATAATTATTTTGCTGCCTAAGCAGGAAAGTTCTTACTTTGCTGCCTAGGCAGGAAATGTAATACTTTGCTGATTGATATGTGTCTGCAAAATTAATATTTGCTGTCAATCGGAGAAAGAAATATTTACCGTAGTTTCTGGACAGCTAAGTGAAGTCATCTGGAGTTATTATTATGAATTATTTAAAAAAAATGTACACACTATTTGTGAATGTTCAAATTGAAATAAAACCAACGAAAAACAGTTTATTTTTATTTCATCTAAACCAAATAAGATGGTGTGAAAATGTTACCTTATTGTTGTGAATGTTTAAAGTTTTAGCATAGAATGTCATTTGCAAGTGTTATAAGTTGACAATGCCCCATCACTAGTTGGTAAGACAATTAGTCGTTTCTTTTGTTTAGTAAATACACAAAACTTATCAACTAGATATACATATATAGTCACTCTTTTTCCATACTGTCTGAATAATCTTCGGTTTGTTGGATAATATCTCTCAACTCTCTTTTCTCTCTTCTCAACTTTCTTTGAAGGTTCTTTTTTAATTTTTTTTTAGGAAGGAACTGTCTCACAGAAAATGATGAAAAGTAACTTCAGTACAATGGGATCGTTTTTCCCAAGAGTCACATGGAGGTATAGTCCATCCAATATCAATTGCAGAAGCTGTTTCTATAGGGAGCAAATAAAAACTCACTTCGCTAACACGAGCGTATATGCGAAGAAACGGAACGAAAAATAGTCTGTACTACTTGTATACAGTCTCCGTCGGCACAAAGAGCCCGCTGGTCAACGTGGACTTGAGTGACTGCTGTCTGTTCTACAACCGATTCGTCTGGGCCAATCGAGTCGGACATTAATGCTGGCAGGTGTGTCTATACGATGGGAGGTCATAAATCACGCGTTATATTTGTGTTTTAATAGCTCTGAAAGATTAAACACCACTAGCGTCTGTGGTCTTGGTGTGTGCCAATCGAAATACGTTTTAGGATATTAAAATATCTAAATAAAATTAGTTATCTCCGCCACTGCTGCTCACAGGATTTCGCCGCAAGACTTTTTTATGCTTCTGCATGATATTGGGAAAACTATATAAGTATTTCTAATCCCAATTGGACCGACATAAAAAGTTTCGGGAAGGAATTCTCTTTGCAGTCGCCGCCTTGACATAGGCGTCGGTATATTATTTTTCAGTGGTATTTTTTCAGTTACTTATTCTTACAATCATAGCAATTGATCACCCCATGTAAAAGTAGACACATGTTATCTCAACTGAATTTTATTATTTGTTTTGAAAGCCATATTCATAAAATTATTTTCATTGGATAATTCCTAACCTCGCTAACACACGGCACTGAAGAAATATTGTGAACTGCGTAAATCATGCGGCTTCAGATAACATATGTTCAATCCAGCTAGCCGAGCTTCTATTCCTCAAATATATCTGATAGCGCCTTTACTAATAATCTGGGCAACTATGGACACCCGCTAGAACTTTTTTATGATGGTACCCGGAACGCTTTGGAAGTAAAAACACTGGTAGTATATAAATTTCCCATTTGCCGGGCAGTGTATATGAACACTCCTCGTAGTGCTCTTATTTTTATTGACGTTCCAATTGGGATTAGAATAACTATACACAATACTAATGATTTGAACTTGAATCATTCATTTTTTCACTCAAGGACGTACAATAGTCAACAGAAAATTCACCAGGTAAACCAGAATTTCATTAAATGTCAACAATCACAAGAGATTCGACAAGTTTTAAGTATACAGTGGCTAAAATCATATAAACATTAATGCTTCAAAAAGTAAACAATGTATGTTTAGTTTCAAAAATCGACACCAGAGGGAGTATCCTTTATTTTGAATTCATAATTGGACTATATACCCCACTTCATCATTCTTTGTTATCCGATACTATGCGATTTTCCGCTTATCTTCCCGTACTAAGACAACTCCGCGGGAGAAAGTCCGGAGAGTTCGGCGAGAGTCCGTCAGCGGAGAGTGAAAGTCCTGCGGGAGTGTAAAGTGAGCGGGGTGTGGGGGCAGCGGGAGATTTTCTATCGATCCCAGCCCACTCTGTTCTTAGGCATCATTCGGGGACACCGGCCAACGGCCACTTGCTTACATATTCATATGCATGCTGGAAAAGGTGATTTTGAAGGAGTATGTGTCAGTTTAGGGTCAACGGAAAAATTGCATGAATGCCAAATATTGATGGGTTTATATCACGATATAGAAATGGGATGATGTGGGGTTTGCTCGGATTTTTTCACGGAGAAGAAGGGACAGATATATGCCTGTCTCGGGGTGTTCTGGATTGGATCTCACTTCTCCAGATCGGTTTCGACGTCTATTTCGGAATTGATATATTATTTTCAGATATTAAAATGATTGAGAGAATGGTCTATGAGATGACGAAATGAATATATTTAAACACCCCCACAAAAAACCCTTTTTTCGGCAATCATCCGCAAAATACCCACTTCCCGGACCTTTTTTTGAGAAATTAGCACTTTTCCGGCCTAGTTTGAGAATAACGTATTTTCCGGATTAGGCCGGAAAGAATCACATCGTTATTGTCATTGTACTGAATAACCAAATAAAAGTAAGAAAATCTAGGAACGTATGCTTTAGAAGAATAATGATAATAAATAATAATGAAGTTTATTTACCAATTAAGAGTACAATAAATGGGGACTTTAAAATATAAACCAAATAGTAAAAATAACATGAATCTCATAAAACTCGAGGTTCTGCATGGGAATACAGTTAGTTTGAAGTTAATCTACGGTACGTTAGTGTGGATGGATTGGTGAGTGGATGAATAATATTAAACAAAGGTAGAAAGAAGCCCATTGTGCTCAAAGTGGAGTGGCCCAAGTGGCACAGAGTCATAAAATCAACATAATGACTTCTTATACCGTCTTAAAGACCACGTATTTGTATGTTTTAGAACCAAAAAGTTAATGTGCGTTTTATAACCTCAGGCGATGACGTCGTGTAGTAGATATAACGAGAGTACAATAAAAATTCTCGAGATGAAGTTTTGTACTGTGGTTTGTATGTAAATAAATTGTATGTGTTGTTAAGTAGAACTTAAGAGCAGTTGCTGTGAGGTTATTATGACAATGAACATATGTGGTTCTAATGAATAGATTTTTGAAACGTTTCTACGACTACATATTGTACTCATGTAATGTAGTTTTATCAACTGATGAACTTTGGTCGTAATGATTACATTATGTATCTATGGTTAGATTATTTTTGTTGGTTATGTTATTTTTGTTGGATAGGTATATTGTGTTATGTATGTAGATATTCAGTTCCGTATGAATGATTAAAATGCCAAAACAAAAATCCAATTTGCCTTACAAGAGAACTGGAGCGTATAGAAAAATTTAAAAAAATATAAAGAGGAAGGAGTGCCTACCCCAAAATTAACATCTGAAATAATTAATCAGTCTATCGGGACACTGCAAAAAAATGAAGTTCATCCAGTTCCTTCAATTGTTTTCACAACAAGGAAAGACATAAATAATATGTATGTGCACTTCGAGTGATAAATAAAAAATATTTAAATATAACGTTCAACATCAACATAATCTCTATTGTAAATGTCAGTTATTCTAGCGTTTCCATTAGGCGGAACTAGCGGAATGCTTAACACTCAGTGTATATTTTTTTCTGTTTTGATAGCGTTACGACTTACGACGTTAGTACAACAAAACTTGCTACTTGTGGTCACAGCGACTACATTACAACTTTTTTATGTAAGATATTGCGATGTCTTTGAGACACTCGTAAACTATTATATGATAGTACATACCGGAGTAATTACAACTTTTCGACACTAGAAGGACGGCATCATGTTTTTCGATTGATTGATAACATCATTCTGGTAGCCATATTGGAACAAAAATATTCAAAATAAAAATTATGGGACCTTGAGTGTTATGTCAATTTAAAAATCATTGAAGATGTGCTAATCAAGTATCTTTCGTAATATGGTCTACATATTTCAACGATTAATGAGAACTATTGATGAAATATACAGGGTGTAACTGAATAAGTGTAAAACATTTAAGGAGGTGATTCCTCATCGAAAAAAAGATAGGATCTTTCATATAAAGAAACTTCATTGGAGCATCCCTTGTTAAGATACAGCCCCTTAAAGGGGGTACATAAAATTTGTATAACAATTTTTTTCACAAGCACAAGCACAAGCCAGTAATTTATTTGGTTTACCCCATGGTTGTAAGGGGTGAAAAACGCAACCCCTAAAATTTATTTCCAACTTTAACTTTTTGTCTTATCATTTGTTTACCATTTAAAAATTTATTTCCGATAGCCTGTTTCATTCTAAACAAAAAATGTCCCTTGGGTTTTTTGCCCAAAATAAACCAGTAAGCAGCAAAACATTATTTTACGAACAACTACAGAGATACATCGTCATAAATGCGAACTGGATTTATTGTTATTTTGTAGTTAGTACCTGCATTAAACGATTAAAGGGTAATAAACAAAACTAAGTTATTAATAACAAAACACACAACATGTAGAAATCATAGTGAATGTTCAATATGTCTACCTTCAAACATTACGCATGCGTCTAGACGTCGGCGCATTGAGCCACGTATTCGCTCAAATATTCCTGGAGTCTCTCTGATTACCCTGCACGCATCGATGATGCGGTTTCTTAAGTCCTCTACATCGCGAACAGGAGTACGATATACCAAATGCTGTGAATGGCCCCAAATAGAGAAATCGAGAGGATTGAGATCCGGGGATCGAGCGGGCCATTTATGTGGTCCTCCTCGACCTATCCACTGATTTGCATATGTTTCAGTTAAATGCTGACGTGCTACTTGACTAAAATGGGCGGGAGCCCCATCATGCATAAAACATATCCCTTCTGACGCCCAAAGGAACTTCCTCCAGCAGTACTGGATGCACTTCTCTTAAAAATTGAACGTATGCCTCACCATTTAATCGAGGAGGTAGAAAATGAGGCCCAATTAAATCATCCCCAATAACTCCGAGCCACACGTTAAGAGAAACTGTTCTTGATGGCTAGTTTCGACAATAGCGTGAGGGTTTTCATCAGCCCATATGTGGTAATTATGAAAATTAATAATCTTGTCCCGAGAAAACTACATTCGTCTGTGAATTCTATCGTCTTCAGAAAGTCACAATTTCTTCTAATCATTTCCAGCATCCAATTGCAAAATTCAAGACGGTTCGGAAAGTCTCGCGGTAACAGTGCCTGTACTCGTTGCAGATGGTAAGGGTATAAGAGTTGTTCCTTTAAAATTCGAAATACCGTCATATGATCAACATTTAGCTGGAAAGCAATCTTTCTAGTACTGGTAGTAGGTTGTTCTTCAATCAAATTAAGTACTGCTTCCTCAAGCTGTGGTGTTCGTATTTCTCGATGGCGACCACAATCCTGCGTTCTTTTGTCGAATGAACCATATTCTCGTAATCGTTGATGAAGTCGAGCAAATATTCTATGTGAAGGATGCTGCCGTTGAGGATACATTTCAGCATATCTTCTAGAAGCTTCTAACCCATTCCCTGCGACAGACCGTAAACGTAATGCATATCAGCCATTTCCTCATTTGTGTATGCCATTTTATTAACAAGTGAATTATTAAAGTAACAAATTAAGAACAGAACAACAACACACAATTAGTATTAATTCAATTTCGAAAATTCCCAAACTGACAGCGTCATACCAATTTAATTGTCACTATCGCTAATAGCGACCTACTAGATAGATTAGTTTCGTATTTTCGCATTTATGACGATGTATCTCTGTAGTTGTTCGTAAAATAATGTTTTGCTGCTTACTGGTTTATTTTGGGCAAAAAACCCAAGAGACATTTTTTGTTTAGAATGAAACAGGCTATCGGAAATAAAATGGTAAACAAATAATAAGACAAAAAGTTACATTGGAAATAAATTTTAGGGGTTGCGTTTTCCACCCCTTACAACCATGGGGTAAACCAAATAAATTACTGGCTAAGTGTCTTTTTGGTAGTACAAAACGTCAGGTTAATTTCAATATTGAAACTTTTTCAGTGCTTGTGAAAAAAATTGTTATACAAATTTTATGTACCCCCTTTAAGGGGCTGTATCTTAACAAGGGATGCTCCAATGAAGTTTCTTTATATGAAAGATCCTATCTTTTTTTCGATGAGGAATCACCTCCTTAAATGTTTTACACTTATTCAATTACACCCTGTATTTTTTCTGAAATGAAAATAAATATTTATCTCCCTTCATTTTCCAGGCGCATGAATTTTAAGTGAGTAGAATTGGATTTTGATCGTAAAAATGGATTTGCTTGGTCACTAGAGTTTCAGAACAATTCTCAAAGACACATAAATGAAAATCATTTTTATTTCGATAACTATCACGGTCACAGAGTATCATGAACATGTAAAGGAAGGCTGACTTATATATTATATTGATATAATATAAAATCTTTTGATATGCTATACATATTGTGATACTATATTAGAAAGATTATGACCTTCATGCATAATGATATAATGACTACACTAAGACCACAGAACGACCCTTTTGCGACTGGCTTATATAAGTCTATATTGGCAAGTCATTACCACTACTTTATAACGTCGATGTGACGTCGCAAGAGTGTGCCTTTTTGTCGTATGGCATACATAGGACGTCTCAGCATATTACAAGACATAAGTCATGGACTTTTGCGAAAGGTCTAGTAGAAACGTGAAATAATTTTTTTTTTATTTTATTGGGTACATTTAAGCCAGTCTGTACAACCAAATTATGACCTCTGCGTGCTACTTGGGGGATGTATGATAAAATTAAATACTCAAAATCATCTCCACGAAATTTATTGATATACGGACTTTAAAGCTCCTTCTTCAGCTGATACTGAATCTAAAAAGGAGCTGATATTTAAAATCTAAATGGGATAGAACAACCCAAGTAGCACACACGGTTGTACAGACGTCTACTAGACCTTTCGCAAAAGTCCATGACTTATGTCTTGTAATATGCTAAGACGTCGCTGTGTATGCCAATACGACAAAAAAGCACACTCTTGCGACGTCACATCGACGTTATAAAGTAGTGGTAATGACTTGCCAATATAGACTTATATAAGCCAGTCACAAAAGGGTCGTTGGTTGGTTTTTTTAAGGTTAAAAAATTTTAAAAAATATATAAGTACCTTCCTTTACATGTTCATGATACTCCGTGACCGTGATAGTTATCGAGATAAAAATGATTTAAGAATTGTTCTGAAACTCTAGTGACCAAGCAAATCCATTTTTACGATAAAATCCAATTCTACTCACTTAAAATTCATGCGCCTCAAATGAAGAGAAAATATTTATTTTCATTTAGAAAAAATATATTTTATCAATTTTTTTCATTAATCGTTGAAATATGTAGACCATATTACGAAAAATACTTGATTAGCACATCTTCAATGATTTTGAAATTGATATAACACCCAGGGTCCCATATTTTTTATTTTAAATATTTTTGTTTCAATATGGCTACCAGAATGATGTTATCAATCAATCGAAAAACATGGAGCCGTCCTTCTAGTATCGAAAAGTTGTAATTACTCCGGTATGTACTATCATAGAATAGTTTACGAGTGTCTCAAAGACATCCAATATCTTACATAAAAAAGTTGTAATGTAGTCGCTGTGACCACAACTAGCAAGTTTTGTTGTACTAACGTCGTAACGCTATCAAAACCGAAAAAGATATACACTGAGTGCATAAGCATTCCGCTAGTTCTGCCTAATGGAAAACGCTAAAAATAACTGACATTTACAATAGAGGTTAGGTTGATGTTGAACAGTTATATTTAAATATTTTTTATTTATCATTCGAAGTGCACATACATATTATTTATGTCTTTCCTTGTTGTGAAAACAATTGAATGAACTGGATGAACTTCATTTTTTTGCAGTGTCCCGATAGACTGATTAATTATTTCAGATGTTAGTTTTGGGGTAGGCACTCAACCTTCCTCTTTATATTTTTCTATACGCTCCAGTTCTCTCGTAAGGCAGATTGGATATTTGTTTTGGCATTTCATTCATTCATACAGAATTTCCCTTTTCAACATGAATACCCCAAAGAGGTTATCTTGACCATGGAAGATGTGACTAAAGTTTATCTTTCAGTCGCAGATGTTCCACATTGATTTTATGAACATCCTGTTTATATTTTCAACAAATCAATTATTTTTTAATATGAAAAACCTAAATTCCTAATTTAAAAAAACATAAAAAATAAAAAGGTAGACTTACTGGATTATGAATTGAAAAAAATATAAATATCATGTCTTTGAAAGCTGTGTATATATAATTTCAGTTGTTCTGATAAGTTTGATAGAATTTAAAATTTCTGGAGCTAGGTTAAAAAAAAATTGACTTGTTTTTTTTCCGTTTTTTATATATATATATATATGTATATATATATATATATATATATTGTCATGTTAGGAAAGGTTGTTAAAATATTTTTTTTTTTTTTTTATGTTCTGGTTCCCACGAAAAGGGATATCCTGTAATGTTCAGAGAACATCGTGGGAACCAAGGGAAAGAAGGTAGGAGTTGGTGTTCTTCTTAAATTTCTGGAGGTTGTATGCCTCGGGGAACACCTCCCTAGGCAATGAGTTCCAAAGCCTCGCTGTTCGTTGGATGAACGAGTCTTTGGAAAGTGCTGTTCTGCAGGTCTCCAAAGTGACCACGAAGGGGTGTGATGACTGAACTTGACGGGTTAGTCTCGAGGAGACTGCCAAAGCAGGAACGATTGTTGATATTTCAGAACAGCATCGCCCATGAAAATATCTATAAAATAGAGACAAATCGCCAACTTTTCTACGGTGTTCCAGACAAGTGAGCGAGTTTGTAAGCGAGGCATCACCGACGAGACGAATTGCCCTTTTTTGGACAGAATCCAATAGCCTCAGGATATGTTTAGGTGCCGCGCTCCAAATATGGGAACAGTATTCCAGGACAGGTCGGATCTGTGCCTTATAGATCATAAGCAGCTGAGTGGGGGTGAAATAGCTCTTGGCACGAAACAAAAAACCAAGTTTTTGGGATGCACTTTTGGCAATGGACCTCACGTGATTTTCCCAGGAAAAATTATTGCTGATAGTAATACCAAGCATCGATATGGATGACTTCAGTGGTATGGTTATTCCTGACAAAGTTATGTTAGGCACAGTGAGATCGGCTTTTCTAGAGAAAGACATGCTTGTGTTTTGTTTGCATTGAATTCTACCAGTTATTAGATCCCCACTCGAGAATTGTTGCTAAGTCCATATTTATATTCTTAACATTTCTTCCTCGTTCATTTCTGGTTTCACGGGCTGATATAGGGGCCCTGGAAGAGAAAGCGGTCTGGAGGGTACTATCATCAGGCAAAGCTGTGTACTGGACATGAAGTTGCTTTCAACAGGTCGTTTATGTGAAGTAGAAATAGTGTTGGTGCGAGAATAGATCCTTGCGGAACACCAGCATTTATGAGTAGAGTGTCAGATGAAACTCCATCGACCACTACATGGAGAGACCTGTTTGAGAGAAAACTAGCAAGCAGAGAACACAGCTGAGGGCGCAAGCCATAAGACGGAAGCTTGGCGAGGAGTCCCTGGTGCCAAACTCGATCGAACGCCTTGGAGATATCTAATGCCACAGCTAAAGTTTCTCCATACTTTTCAATAGATAGCTGCCATATATGTGAGACGTAAGCGAGCAGGTCACCAGTTGATCTCTGATGGCGGAAGCCATATTGCCTATCGTTGACAATTCCTGAGTCTTCCAGATATTTCATGAGCTCGATGTTGATGGCTTTTTCCATGACCTTTGAAATAATAGATAGCAGTGCGATAGGTCTGTAGTTGCTAGGTAGGGCCTTTTTGCCTTTTTTAGGGACTGGCTGTACTCTTGCAATTTTCCAATTGGACGGAAATACTCCCAAATTGTAAGAGTGGTTGAACAACTTGCAAAGAACAGGTGTTAGTTCGGGGGCACATTTCTTGAGAACAATCGGCGGGATTCCGTCAGATCCACAGGCTTTGTTGGTGTTGAGACCCAGCAAAATCTTTCTGATAGTACGTTGGCGAAAGGTGATCTCGGGCATGTGACTGTCAATAGGTATAATGTTCGGGGGTTGTTTTCCCGATGAACCCAGAGTGGAATTTCCAGCAAATAAGTGCGCAAAGATATTGGCTTTTTCCTGGGCAGTCGTTGCTAGTGTTCCATCTTCTTTGGTTAGAGGAGGAAATGAGCTGGAAGTGAAGTTTCTTCCCACAGCTTTGGCGAAAGACCAAAATGAACGGGATCCGTTAGGACATTCAGCAAGTTCTGATCTTATTATGGCATTGTGGGCATCTTTTGAGCATTCTATTGTCTCTTTGCATATGCCTCTAGCCTCGACATATGCTGCTCTGGTCTCAGGGCCCGGATTTTTTAGCCATCGATGGTATGCTGCCTGTTTGGAAGCCACAGCTCTAGAGAAGTTTCTGTTAAACCAGGTCTTATCTGATGATGTTCTTCTTTCGGTATTCGGTATGTAAGTTTGCATTAAAATGATAATTCATTATTATTATTAGGTATTTAAGTTATCGTGGTTCATAACATGTTTGTTTTGCAATTTTTCTACACTTTTTACTATTCTAGAATCTTATAACATGCTCTAGTCAACGCATTTGTATTAAAAAAGTCAGTCCTGAAGTATCTCTGTTGTCGTAAGTATGTGACCAACAATACATTGATGTTGAATATGCAATAAAATTAATATAGAAATTAAAATTCATGAAAAAACTTTGTATTTCAAGTAGATCAAGTATACAAGTTAGAACATCCTGTATGGTAAATCATATCAGGAGGAAACCCAACAGCAAGATGTCAAAAACTATGCGAGGCAAACAATGAGATATAAAAATTATGAACACAGAAAAATGTCAAATATGAATCTTATCCAAATTTGTACATAGTATATAAGGTCTGGAATAGTATATTGTAAATAAAATCATTAGAATAAGTTAGAATAACTAATTATCGGATAGAAAGTGGCAATATATTTTAAAATTTGTGAAAATTAACAAAATGTGCGGGTTGGCAAGAGAAAACGGTAACAAGTTTGGGAGAGATAAAAATTGTGTTAAAAAAGGAAGCCAGTTCCAAATTTAAAGAAAATAATTATAAGAAAAACACCAGAGAAAACAAGCAGAAATATCTTCAAATGTGTTACAAATAATTCAGATACGAATGGGAATATAAAAACTAGAAAAAATCACTCACCTTAGAAAATTAACAAAAGTCCAGTCCATGCCATTGCCAGGAATGAAAAAAGGGGCTTTTTGCAGTGTAGATGTATGTTCCAGTAAGCACGAACACTTCTAATAGACAGGAGAACACCAGAAAGCAGGTATTTCATAGGCTGAACTAAATACAGTGCAACATAACAAGTCAAGACACTTATAATTAAAATTTTATCAATGATAATAATTATTATTATTTTAATTATATTTATTCGATTATTTAATCATTTGTGTCCATCAATTTGAACTTTCGTTGGTTTATTCTATTTTCACAGACTGTCCATAACATTAAAACGTTTATTCACCAAATATTCATCATACACAAGAAAGTTTACCATTTTTCATCACTGTTTTTAGTAAGATAAGGTAGATTTCGCAGAGTAGGTCAGTTCCAAGGATTTATTTCAATAAAAACAAATATTAGGCCATTTTCTGCATTCCTTGTTTATCTGTTGAACATCTAACCACATTTTCCCCACAAAACAGTATATTTGACATCAAGCAGTGCGCCAAGTTGGCACTATTATGAATTCAAAATAAGGGATACTCCCTCCGGTGTCGATTTTGGAAACTATACATACCTACATTGATACATTGTTTACTTTTCCAAACATTAATGTTTATAATATGATTTTAGCCATTGTATACCTAAACCTTGTCGAATGTCTTGCGATTGTTGACATTTAATGCAATTCTTATTTACCTATTGACTATTGTTTGTCCTCGAGTAAAAAAATTAGTGATTCAAGTTCAAATCATTATTGTTGTGTACCTCAATGTGACTCTTGGGCAAAACGATCCCGTTGTACTGGAATAAGTTTTCATCATTTTCCATGAGAAAATTAACGTAACGTAACGTAACAGACGATGGGCTCTTGAAGAAGAATCCAGTCCTTTCCCAAATCCTCCTGTATCGTCTGTTAACGTAACGTAAGAGTGACTATATATGTATCTAGGGAAAGGACACATTGTTTACTTCGAAACATTAATGTTATATGATTTTAGCCATTGTACATAAACTTGTCAACCTCTTGGATTTTGACATTCAAGAATTGCTAGTAATATTCGTGATTGTACGTCCTCGAGTGAAAATGAGTGATTCTGGTTCAAATCATTATTGTTGTGTACCTCAATGTGACTCTTGGACAAAATGATCCCGTTGTACTAGAATGAGTTTTTATCATTTTCCTTGAGAAAATGAATGTAACCTACTGGTGCAGACTAATCTAGGATTGAGTGACGACGGGCTCTTGGGATCTTGAAGAATACAGTTCCTTCCCAAAATGTTCCTGTATCGTGTGTGGCCAAGAAAAAAAGGGAAAAAGAGAACATTCGAAGAGAGTTGAGAAGAAAAAAAAAGAGACCTAAGAAGAGAAAAAAGAGATATTATACGACATACCGAAGATTATTCATACAGTATGGAAAAAGAGTGACCATATATGTGTATCTAGGTGATAAGGACACATTTTCACCCCATCTTGTTTGTTTCAAATGAAATAAAAAACCCATTTTTTAGTTTTATTTTTAATTCGAACATTCACGAATAATAATGTGTAACATTTCTTCAAAATAATTCATAATAATTCCCGACTAAGCTGTCCAGAAACTTCGAAAAAGATTTTGTTTGCAACAATTTAGAGCATACTTTGTCTCCTTCTTAGAGAGTTTTCTCAAATGATATTGTCTTAAGATTAAAATACACCACTTCACTAGAGTCTTGAAATGAATAATACTACACAAAAAAACTGGAAAATTATACCAAATGAAAATATTTTCAGAAAAACTCAGAACAAAAGTGTATAACCTCTGAGAAAACAGACAAACAATGTGAGTATGTCTAGTTTGAATTTTTGCCACTCTGGCGCTGGCATTTAATTTTGAATTCCCAATTGACACTACGGAACCTGCTGCTGATGATAGAGATGACTCATTCTTCATAGGCGTATCGACTGAGCTGGGATAAGGTAAAGAGGGTGTTGAAAAAGAGTAAGAAAACATAGCCGGAGTTTCATTTTTGTTATGATAGGTATTCATTTCTCAAAATTATTAAAAAGATAAGGAAATCAATGAAACAAATTATAAATGGATAATAAAGCACCAATCATAACAATATATACGGGATATGGGAAAATGGGTTAACGGGAAACGGGATAACGGGATAATGGGATACCGGAAAACGGGATTACAGGATAATTTCTGGTTTTTTGTGTATAATTTTCAGAAAATATTTCGGTAGTATGAATATTTTTTTTAGGTGAACATCGAGAGCACCACCTTATCAAAGAATTCCCTACTGGTTTCTTGACTCAATGAGGGCGTAGTATAAAATGTTCATGTGGTAAGTTTCTAGAATGTTTGATAAATATTTAAATCTGAATAACATAGTTCTAACAGTGTTGACGATGTTTGTTATATGCCTATCCCATCTTAGGTTCTGATCAATTGTCACACCTGAATATTTTATTTCTGAAGCTGAATGAATGAATGAATTAATCATTACCATAATCATCATACATTTGTTCTTTAAAAGTTTGCAATGTTTTTGGTCACGATTATTGCAGTAAATAATGGAAAGCAGCACTGAGAGCGAGTTTGAAAATATGCATGACGAAACTTCCAATGCACTAGCTGCTGCACTAGCACAATTATTACCTGAAAATCAAAGTTTAGGTTCGAAAACCTGTAAATTTGTTTACGAAATGGATGGATACAAAGATATGCAAAACTATTACAGCGGAGTAATTTTGGTTTATTTGGCACGAAAATCAGAAATTGTCAATATAAACAAGAATTATAATGTTCCCTATTTTGTTCTATAAATAAATATCATAGAGAAACGTGCCTTATTGATTTGCTATTCTATACCGTTGCCGAAAAAATAGTATACGCAACACGACCGGAAACAATTTTTTGGACTATTTTTTACGTGAATTACAATTTTTTATACAAGCTTTTATTCAACTTGCTTCGTTCGTATGTCATTCTGTCATTCAATTTTAATTCCCTTCGATTCAGAATTGGTATAGGGGTTTTTCGGTCAGAGATTATGAATTTAGTCGAAGATTATTGATTTTTAGTTAAAATTCATAAATTGAAGATAGCAACTCCACGATGGGGTTAATTTGGGGTCATTCAGTAAGGACTAATACTCAGAACTTACATTATAAAAATGTTTCAACAAAAAGGCGTACTTAATTACTAAAAAGCACAAAATGGAATAATTAATAAAAAACCTTTTTAAAGAAAGCTTTCATTCAAATGCACTGAAAAGTGAAAAATAATTGCTTTGGATGTGTGACGTATGTTATTCCGTGGGTTATAGATTCGAAAGATTGTCGCTTTTGTATTCGAACTGAAAACTTTGCGCGACAAGCACATATCCAAAGCAATTATTTTTTACTTTATAGAGCATTTGAATAAAAGCTTGTCTGATTTCTCAACGTTCGCTTTCTTCTCAAGTGTGTAACATTTCGACATTTTTATTACTATATCCTGTTTTTTTAAATCGTCATTTATGCAAGAAAAATGATTAATGACTTCAATTTTAAATGATTGATCATGACTGTAAATCATGGATGCTAAATACATAGTTAAATTCAGTATTTATGAATAACCATTATTTACTTATAACTGGTAATATTTAAGAATACTCTCAGATCAGTTTTATTTTAAGGAATATGATTATGTTTTCAATGATGATTGTATTCCTTAAGTATTTCAAATGATTTTATTTTATTCAATACCAACATTCAATTAGCATTTTTTTTCTTAATTGACTTATGAGATATGACAGAGTACATAGATTCAACGACTCCTACAATCATATATTGAGAGATTTAATTGGGTTGACCGCTCCCCAATTGAATCTTGTTGTACTGCAATCAGCTATACAACACTCAGTATAGAACCTCTAAAAACTTTGAATTTGCACCTTTGTACAGTCAATGGTGTACAAATATTTATAGTTTAACATCGAGTAGATTGAACAAATATAAATTAAAGTAGTTTCAGTATCGATTGACGCCATATTTTGTACATGAAGAAACCATAATATTCGGGTTTATTGAGGTGTCTTTTTTTAGTTCCATAAGGGAGTTTGACTTGAAGGTACGGGATTCTTTTATTATATACCCAGAGTCGGATGTAACATTTGCTGTTGCAGGTGTGGAGTGATTATTACAAAACACTATATATATATATATATATAGAAGAATCCTTTTTAAATTCGGGTATGCAGTCAATATCAATTTTTTAATATTTTTTTAATTGTTAAAAAACTCATATTTTCTCTGGCAGTCTCCTTATGAGACTTACCTAAATCGTTTTAATTAACATAAGTTGGTACCATGTAATTGTTTGGTGATATTATTTTTCATCGCATTGTATGGAACAGGTCGTGATTATTTTCAACTTGTCAATTGTTCAACTTCATTTACTTCAATAATCATCCATTTTCATTTTGTCACATGCCTCTGAATCCAACATGTCCTCCATAAGAGCCATTTGGAATTTTAAAAATGTTTATTACACTTATGTTTAAGTAATCTTGATCAATTTCGATCAAAGTTTAACTATATATGACTTACCAAGAGTGAGTCTGTTGTGACATGGTATTTTATAATTTGCTGAGAGTGAAAGGTTTTAACCCACTTTGTAAGTACACATGCCTAATTGGTTTTCAAAATTATAATGTTCAATTTAATTCATTGTAGAGTTCCTGATGAAGAGACAATAAATGACTCACGCTTGAAAGAAAAAAAAAGTACACTTTTCCATACCCCGGTTGACTGAACATCAAGTTTAAAAAGGATTCTTTTTAACTAGACAGTCAGTCAACCTTCACAACTTCATATATATATATATATATATATCATATATATATATATATTGTTATGTTGAAATGTTGTAAAAATAATTAAAACTTATAATTATCATTATTATTATTATTATTAGGTATTTTAGTTATCGTTTAATGCTATATTGTTTTGCAATTTTCTTTACCTTTTCTTATATATAGAATCTCATTCTATGCTCTAGTCAGGTGCATATGATATAAAGAGGGAAGTCATGAGTAGTTCTATTATCAAAAAATGTGACCAACGAAAATATTTAATGAAAATCCACAATTAATCATCAAAAATTCAAATTTATAAAACATTGAATTTAAAGTAAGATCAACTGATATATAAGTTTTGAAACATTCTGTAATGACAATTCCACATCAACAGGAACCCCACCAATGGGATATCAAAGAGAGTTTGTAGTGGAAAAGTGATGATATATGAAAGATGTGATAGCAGAAATTGTAAAAATATAATTTTATACGAATTTGTAAATAGTATGTGAGATTTAGAATTAGCTTTCACTCATAAAATAATTAGTAGTAATTAGAATAACAAATAAGTAGGTAGGAAGTGACACAAAATAAAAAAATCTGAGGATAATAACAGAACTACTGATAGGTCAGGGTAGACTGCGATGGCATCTTAAAAAAATTGGACTTGCGGAGAGCTAGTGTCGCTTTTGCCAAGACGAAGAAGAAACAGCAGAGCAAATCTTGTGCAGATGCAACGGTTTGGAACGAACAAGATTCTACCGTATGGATCAAGCTATCACCGAGCGTCATCATCGACTTTGTAAGAAGCATGGGACTTTGAAGGTGAATTCTAATTCAATTAGGATCGAGCCACAATAGATTTGAGAAGGTCGCAGGGGAAAGAACTCTGGGATTCTAAAAACCATTAACAACCAGCATGCCTTCTATTCAATCGTTTTCATTTTATTAAGTGTCGCTGGAATTAATTATTTGTTATAAAATGCTTGTACAAAATTCGTGTATAAAATTTATTGCCGTGTATTTTGAACATAGCCTTTGCAACTTACATAAATACACGTATGCTTCAGGAAAACGCAAATTGGGGAACACAAATTGGTTGAAAAATTTCTACTTTAGAGAGAAATTATTCATATTTTTTTCAATGAACTGTAGACCAAAAATTCACGATATTTCACAAAATTCCGATAATTATGGACATAAAATAAATATGTGAATGTGAAAGAGCGAGTGAGATGTCATAAGTCCAACCTTCAAACTTTGTATGTTTAGAAGATTAACGACGAGGGGATCTGAAGTTTACCGATCGTGAAATATGGATAACCGTGTTGGTTTACTCAATTTCAGGATCGAATTACAAAGCAAAGAAGGTTGGGAACTGTTCAGTAGATGGACAACAGAATATTGAAATATTTTTCAGTAGGAGCATTGACGGCAGAGTTAAAGCGACTACAACTTTTGAGAATGGTTTAAAAAAAATTATTCATAGCCACATTACTTATATTTAACAAAAAAGTAATAAGTCTCAGAGGTTCCCATATTAAAATGGCATGAATATTCTACAGGATTATCCAGCATGTTGATTTTTGATGTTACCAATGAAGCTTCCATTAACATTTGTTCTGGCAGGGATACAGAGTCATAAAGAGCCTCATGAATCTATCGACCTAAGTCGCTCAATACTTTTTTGTATTTTGCAGTCAAATATGTTTTGGATGAATCATGAACATGAACTGAATAATTTTGCGAGAGGAACGAAATACATAGATTGTAAATTGTAGCAGACACTTAATGAAAATCTATATTAAAGCAAACAAAAAGACACTTCCTAAATGATTATCCACTAAATTGGGTTCACAACTAGCATTCGACTGAACATTTCTTATACTGCTGTAGATATGCGGACGATATTTTGGTGTGCTTTGTGGAACCAAAAAGATAAATAAAATAGTTTTTTGGCTTTATCAATACAATTCATCCTTCAATTAAACTCACAACGGAAACTGATAATTCTATAAACTATTTTTGACCTGACGATAACAAAAGGAGTAACAAATATCATTTTAAAATTTTCCATATAGATATCACAAAATATACAATACCTCAACCATACTAATACAAAGTAGCCGCATATAACAGTATGATCCATAGTTTAGGAAAGATTCCTCTTTCAGAAGTAAATTCCAATAAAGAATTGAATATACCTAATTTAATTCATTGATTTATAATATTATTTCGAAAAACTTTATAGGAAATCTATTCTAAAAGTGTTTCCTAGTCATAAATATAGTGAAACACGTAATATCGAAGTTATTACATATTTTGGCTTACTTACGGAAAAACATATTTCTTACATCAAAACAAAATGAGAAAAATATACTAAACACAATAAAGATGAAACCGAGTAATCTGGAGTACATACATTGTAGTTCTTGTGCAAGTTTTTACATAGGCCAAACAGGAAGAACATTCAAAATGCAATTATCAGAACATAGAAACAGTTTAGTTTATAGTAAAATCCCAGTTTTATTTAATCACCGATATGATTTTCCTTGATTGATTTCCAAACTACCTGCTTTACTTATTTAACACGAAAAGTTGTTTTCCCCCGGCTAAAGTAGTTGTTTTCTGTTAGACATTCACAAAAAAAATAACTTCATTTTAATCGTGGATTTTTCAATTCACAGAAAAATCTTTCTATCAATATTCAATTGAGAATGTTTCCCTTTTCAACATGAATACCCCACAAGAGGTTATCTTGGCGATGGAAGATAGTGACTAAGGTTTATCTTTCAGTCGCAGATGATTCCACATCTGATTTTATGAACATCCTGTTTATATTTTCAACAAATCAATCTATCATACCCCATGACAGGTTTTAATGTCAGAAAACACTAATTCCAAAGTGTCTCTTCAAAAGAAATGATTCTAACTTTTTCCATCTTTGCAAAGTGAGATTGCTTCTTGAAAATGTGTTTTCCATTTCTCCCGGTCTTCCTGATGATCGTGGAAGCGTGAAATAGATTTTCGTCGACAAAAATTTATTGAAGACCTAGTGAATGCGATGTCTCTCCTGCGTCAATGTTACGAATGATTTCTGGTGAGTACTCTCTTTTGGAAAACATTCTTCTTTGCCTCATTCATCTTTATGAGTTCTTAATTAAGACTGGAATAGAAAATCAAATAACTATTTGAATGAAAATGCAAATTTTCAATTTCAGATTTTTTCTTGAGTTAGGGCTTTTTCAGAATATCTTTCAGATGTAGTTCAATGTCCAGCGTGGCTTTAGCCGGGGAAGTAGTTGTTTTCTGTTAGACATTCACAAAAAAAATAACTTCATTTTAATCGTGGATTTTTCAATTCACAGAAAAATCTTTCTATCAATATTCAATTGAGAATGTTTCCCTTTTCAACAGATTACTGTTTGTGAATTTGTTTTAATTGTTATACAGGGTGTTTCCTAATAACATGCTAATATTCAAGGGTCCATTTTGAGAAAAAAACGTCATATGAACATATGTCCTAAATGTCTTAACTTTTGAACTACAGGGTGCTAAAGTTTTAAGAAATTTCTATTTTTAACCGACGAAACCAAAAAGGAAGAGGTTCTCTAGTCGACGCGATATACATAATATATATATATATATATATATATATATATATATATATATATATATATATATATATTTTATGTATGATCACGCACAACTTTTTACAGAGCGGTTCGATTCCGATGAATCTTTTTCATTGGATAGGGTGTACTTTGAAGTTGGTCCCATTTTAAATTTGAACAACAAAATCCATCCCTAAGGGTAGCAAAATGAAGGATATTGATCGTTCACCCTCTGAATTTTGGTTCGTTAACCGACTCTATCAGGCATAACTTTGTAGTGGGTTTTCCGATTTGGATGATTCTTCCTTCATTAGAAAGGGTATACCTCATAGTTGATCATATTCCAATTTGGAATGAAATGATCCACCCCTATGGGTAGAAAAATAGGGGATGATTGATTTCTCACTTGTGAACTTTGGCACACATATGTAGTTGATATTGACAGACCCTCCTACATCCGTCAAAATGATTACATTCTATGAAAGGATGGAATTATATACAAAGTGATGGAATCAACTAACCAGAACTTTCAAAATTAATTTATATATATAACAATAAATAGTTAAAATAGAAAATCATATTATTTAATAGTTAATAGTTGAAGTAAGCTAGGTAAGTAAGTATTTTGGAAGTAATAAAAAATTAAGTAGGTAGTAATTAGTAGATTTCAGCAACAAAAAATTGAAAAATAAAAACTTTTTAACAAAAAATTAAACCGACGAAAAAATCAACTGAAAAACAAAAAATAAATTAAACCTTAGTCTAAATGATAATTGAGCTCCTAAACTAATGCGAGTAACTGATTTTGAGTCGGCGCCAAACAAACAATTATCGAAGATCATTATATTACTTTGAAAGAAGTAATCATTTTACGCTTTACCTAATTCAATTGCTAGTTTGTTTGGCGCCGACTCAAAATCAGTTACTCGCATTAGTTTAGGAGCTCAATTATCATTTAGACTAAGGTTTATTTTATTTTTTGCTTCTCAGTTGATTTTTTCGTCGGTTTAATTTTTTGTTAAAAAGTGTTTTCATGATAACTTCGGTATGACCCTAGATGTTTTTGTGAAACGTCGTACGCATCTCCTTTGTATCAAAAGGGATTTTCTGCTGTACAATATAATTTTTCATTCCTGCCAGTGGCGTTCGTACGGGATTTGCACTGAATCATTATTTTTGAAATCCTCATTCCTTTCTGAGCAAATGTGCTCAGGAAGGAATGAGGATTTCAAAAATAATTCAAGAAAAAGCAGTGGCGCACAAACGGCCACTGGCAAAAATAAAAAATTATGTTGTACAACAGAAAATGCCTTTTGAGGCATAGAAGATGCGTACACGTTTCATAAAAATATCTAGGGTCATACCAAAGTTATCATAAAAAAAAATTTTTTTTTCTAAAAACTTTAGCACACTTTAGTTCAAAAGTTAAGACCTTCGTTCATATGAAGTTTTTTCTCAAAATGAACCCAAGAATAACCTTTTCAAATATTAGCACGTTATTAAGAAACACCCTGTATATTGTTATATTATTTTTATTCGCATGATAATTTTTTGAAACTCACACGTATTGTAAACCCTTTATATATATTTTTGGACCCGAAGAAGGCGTCAGATGAACGTGAAAACGTCGGAAATTTTCTGAAATTCACATCACTTTTTTTGTCCTTGTTGTGTAGTCGACAATTCTAACTTGGCTTCTGGAGTTTGGATGCGCAGTAGCATAACGCTCGAGAGCTCAGTTTAAGCGGTGCATTCGTGGTGTTTACATCACACCACATAGATAGATGCGCTACACGTATAGAGAGTGGTACTGTAACTGGGGCAACAACGCACATTCAGCGTGTATCTCCATCCTTCCAAGCCTATTGATATTGACGCTTCCATTTCACATTCCCGGACTTTGCCACGCCTCCATTAGTTCACTGCACCTACACTCATTTACTCATTAACTGTTACAGATCTCCAAGTGGGAATCTGAACATTTTTTGTGAAAATTTAGAGAAGATATCAGATGAGTTTTTCAAACCGAACACTTTAATAACTGTTTTGGGGGATTTCAACTGTGATTCATATAATGACTCCCCTAATTTTCAGAAGTTGATTAACGTCTTTTCATGTTTCAATATGCATCACTTAGTTAAATGGCCACTATTGATAACATTTTTGTCAATTTTGAAACAGATGGAGTTACAGCGGTAATTGACAACAACATATCCGATCATAGATATGTTCTCTATGAATTATATAAGCAGAATGATACTGTAAAAACTAAATATATGCAGAAAAGAATCTTTAAAACTGATGAGGTGGACCGTTTTAAATTATCACTAGAATCTGAAACCTGGAATGGACTCTATGGTTTAAAAAATATTGACGATGCTTTTAACTTTTTCAATCAAATTTTTACGAAACATTTTGAAAACCACTTTCTATTACGGAACGTTCCGATTAAATCAAATAAAAAAAAATGGATTGATCAGGAAATAAAAAAATCAAGCGAAAACTAGAAGGACCTTTTCATTTTGAAAAATGAGTTTCATGAACTGTCTGAGTTATACAGAGAGTCGAAGAAACAACACATCCGTCTTTTAGAAAATAAAAAGAAATCTTTTTATCAAAATGTAATAAACAATTTTGACAATCCAGGTAAATCCACATCGAAAATAATTTCTGAACTTACTGGTAAAAAAAATATGAATTATCGTAATATCAACTTAAACTACGAGAATGAGAAAATCAATGATCCAACAATCATATGTGATCTCTTCAATACATTCTTCCAGGAAGCTCCAATAAAATTACGGAATAAAATTAGTGATCATTCTAATAATACTAGTCTCCGGAACGTACAAGATTTTAAAGACTCAATGTTCTTATCGCCATTCTCAACAAACGAGCTAATTGATTTACTCAAAACGAAACTGAAAAACAAAAGCTCTTCAGGGCCAGACAAAGTACCAATGTTTTTATTGAAAAAAATTATCAGTACTATTTCTGAACCATTGACTTTCCTAGTAAATCTTTCATTTACTGATGGCAGGTTCCCAAGTGCTCTGAAAATTGGGAAAGTTATTCCAGTTTATAAAAAAAGCTGTCCTGAACAATAGAAAACTATAGACCCATCACCCTAAGTCCCAGTTTTCCCAAGGTTTTTGAATATTGCTTCTTGGAAAGGTTACTCAAGTATTTGAATAATCTCATCTTGTCAAATAGGCAACAAGCACTGCACTCTATCAGTTTTATAGTGACTTAATCAACTATATAGATAAAAATGAGTATCCTATAGGTGTTTTTTGTGACCTGAGCCGTGCTTTCGACTGTGTGGACCACAATGTACTATTTTCTCAACTATACGACTATGGTATCAGGGGTGTTTGCTTAGACTGGATAGAGTCTTTTGTTAAAGCAAGGCTTCAATATGTCTCAATTAATCACCAGGATGAAGATTCAATTCGATCTGTCCTCTCATCTCGACTTAAAATTGACCTAGGAATCCCGCAGGGCTCGATATTGGGCCCCATTCTTTTCATTTTATATGTAAACGAGATAAGTAATATCCTACCAGATATAAAAGTCACAAGTTATGCTGACGATATAATCCTCTTACTCTCGGTGTCAGCCAAAAGGAAACCTGTGAAAATGCAATGGATAAACTGAGTCAATGGTTCCAAGATCACTATCTATATTTCAATACAGATAAAACTAAATTAATGCATTTTCACACAGCGCAAAAGTCTCTGGAAAAAATTGAAATATTTCACAATGGCGCAGTTGTTGAGTTTCATGAAAATGAAAGATTTTTGGGTCTGAATATCGACTCCTGCTTAAACTGGAACAAACATTGCACCGTGTTAGGTGCCAAACTTGCATCTCTGCACTATATGTTCAGAAATATAAAATCTACATTGGAAAAGCATCGCGCAAAGTTTTCAGTTCGAATACAGAAGCGACAAGCTTTTGAATCTATAACTCACGGAATAACCTACTTCGCACATCCAAAGCTAATATTTTTTACTTTTTAGCGCATTTGAATAAAAGCTTGTCTTCAAAAAGGTTTTTTATTAATTATTTTATTTTGTTCTTTTTAGTAAGTACACCTCAATCTATGCATTTTTGTTAATGCATCGTCATTATGAGGCCTTTTTCTTGTAAGTTCTGAGCTATCTAGTTCTTCAATGAGGAGACCATCTGAAGATTAACTCCTACGCCATCTTCAATTTGTGAATTCTGACAAAAAACAATAATCTTCGACTAAATTCATAATCTCTTAGCCCAAAAACCCCGACATACCAATTTTGAATAGAAACGTTCCATTATCACAACAATGTGGAGCCGCCATTTTGAATTTATGAATTTTGAGAATAAATTCATAGCCTTTGACCCCGAAAACCTCCACATACCAATTTTTAATAGAATCGGACCATAATTACAATACTCGTTCGCCATCTTAGATGAATTTTGAAAGAAAATTCATAATCTCCGACCCCGAAAACCCCCACATACCAATTTTATGAATCGGACCATAAAGACAAATCTCGTCCTCCAACTTTGAGTCGCCATCTAGAATTTGTGAATATTGAAAGAAAATTCATAATCTCCGACCCCGAAAACCCCCACATACTGATTTTGAGTCGAATCGGACCATAAACACAAATCTCGTCCGCCATCTTAGAGCCGCCATTTTTTTTTTCAAAAAAATTCCATAATGCATTGTCACGGGAACTATGAACACCTACCAAATTTCACGTTAATCGGGCAACTGGAAGTGGATCAAATTTAATTCACCAGATTTGATGACAAACATTGGGACAGGTGAAACTAAATAAAAGCTTGTAGTAATAAAGAGACTGTTTGAAACATTGGCGATCTTGACCACCAAGTTTTTGGTACGGCCAGTCGCTCATGGAGGCGCTGCCCGCAATCGACAGACGACTGATGACATGATCATGTTATTTTCCAATTTCGACATTTGTCAGAAAATAGAAGCTTGTTTACACATGTATTTTTTATTATGACAAACCACGCAATAATTTCAGAATAATTCTACTACTGTGATTGTCATCGAAAAATTAATGATAGAAATATACTATGGACTTAAATTAGGAACCCACGTCGGAAATAGAATGTTTTGTTATTCGAGATGACACTGAAATTCCTGGAAATATTCTTTCACAAGGTAAAATTAAACTGCTTTTCACAAACTGATACTCATTTCCATCAATCAATTGCAGATTTTTTTCACAAACTGATACTTATTTCCATCCATCAGTTTCACCTTTTGAGGAAGTACGAAGTACATGGTCTACTTGATTATCATCAAAATGGAGTATTTGTTATACCTACTCGTTCTCCTTTGTGCTAATGAATGAACAAAAATATTGAAGATTTGTTGTAAATGTAATTTGTTTTATTTTGGTTGATTTGTAATAATACTGAAGAATATTTTTAATTTTGTTGTTTTTCAGAGTTTTATTATTGTTTTGTCTGTAATTGTACCTTGTCCTAGAAAAAAAAATGTGTTTTTATAGTGTTTAACTTATTATTCTTGTTTTATAAGAACTTTAATTTTGTTCTTGATATCATGAAACAAAGATTCATTTTGAAACTTTTTTCAAGAAACAACAGATTCTACGAATCGATTACTGTATATATTTTATTAGTGATCGATTTGCCATTCCTGTATTTCATATGATACAACCATTCATATGAAATACAGGATTGGCAAATCGATCACTTATAAAATATATACCATATCAACCATATGAAAGTAACACATTGGGTGATTCAAAAGTACTTTGACAAACTTCAGGAGTGATTTCTCACAATATTCTAATATGAATTGTCCAAATAAATATATGTCCGGTAACGCTCCGTTTCCAAGATACAGGGTGTTGAAGTTTTATTTTTATTTTCGTTTTTTTCAAATAACTTTCGAAATGCTGACCTTAATTGAACGAAAATTGGCATTGAGAAGTTTTTCGAGATGTCGAATTCGAACCTGATATTTTTCTTACCGTAGGGGGCGCCTCTTTTTTTGAAGATCCATAACTTTTTTGAGCGTACTTCTAGCACATTTTTCAGTAAAAAAATCAATTCCCCTATTATATCTACGTTAAAAGGCTACCCTTGTTACAAGTCACTATAAGCAACCGTTTTCTAGATATTTGGACTTGAAAATTTCAAGTCGATTATTTGATAATCGATGCGTGTTGAAGTTATTACACTTATTTTGCATTTTTCACAAGAATGCTTGGGAAATGAATTTGACGTTTAAGTAAGCAGTTTTGGTAATTACATATTATGTGACAGTTAAACGTTTTGTTGTTTTTTAAAGTTCCTGTAAGTTTTAAAACTCTAATTTTGAAAAAATTGATTATTTAAACAATAATGCTTATTGAGCCGATATGCATTTCGTTTATGGCCTTGCGGATGGCAATGCGCGCGAAGCAAGACGTATTTACCAGGAGCGAGTTCCTAATCGAGTACTGCCTTCAGCTCCAACATTTACCAGTCTCCACCGTCGTTTAGCAGACACATGTAGCTTTGAGAGGGCAGCTGATATTATTGGAAGACCACGAGCAGTCCGAAACCCAGAATTGGAAGAAGCTGTTTTGAAAGCTCTTCGAGCAGAATCCAGGAACAAGTACAAGAATAATTGCTGAAACTCTCAATTTTACTCAGTCCACAGTTTGGAGAATTATTCACGATCAACAATTTTATCCATACCATATTCAAAGATCACAGGATCTTTTGCCACGAGACTTTCCCCAACGCATTACTATGTGTCAGTGGTTTTTGAGAAAATTGGCTGGAAATCCTCAATTTTTAAGTTATGTACTCTTCACGGACGAGGCAAACTTCTCCCGAAATGCTATCACAAACTTTCATAACAACCATGTTTGGGCTCAGTTAGTGAAAGACATTATCAGTATCAATTTTCTGTAAATGTATGGGCGGCAATAATTGATAATTACTTGTTAGGTCCTTTCTTTCTTCCGTTCCGACTGAATGACGCAACTTACAGAGACTTTTTAGAAAATGAATTGCCGGGACTACTTCAGAATGTACCATTAGAAATTCGTATCCGTATGTGGTTTATGCATGATGGGGCTAAGGTCCCCAGATCTAAACCCGCTAGATTTTTATTTTTGGGGACATTTGAAGTCATTAGTTTATAAAACTCCAGTAGCCAACGAGGAAGATCTAAGAAACAATAAGAAACACACCAATAATTTTTGAGCGGGTACGAGATTCAATGACTAGAAGACTGAATGCCTGTATCTTCGCTGAAGATGGACACTTTGAACAATTTATTTGAATACAATTTAGTTTCCTTTATTTTATTTTATTCTACATATTCAAAATTTCTTGAAATAAAATGTTGATATTTCTTGCAAATTTTATTAAAACAAATACAGATTTTGTACCCTTAATACAAAAATAACTATTTCAAACGAGTAAAAAAAATAGAATAGGTGATGCCCCTTACAAAAAATCAAAACTACTCACTTAGACGTCAAATTCATTTCCTAAGCATTCTTGTGAAAAATGCAAAATAATGGTAATAACTTCAAATAATCGACTTGAAATTTTCAAGTATAAATATCTAGAAAAAGGTTGCTTATAGCGACTTGTAACAGGGTAGCTTTTTTACGTAGATATGATAGAGGAATCGATTTTTTTACAGAAAAATGTGCTAGAATTACGCTCAAAAAAGTTATGAATCTTCAAAAAAGAAAAAGAGGTGTAGGTGACGCCCCCTACGAGTAAGAGCAATAATAACATCATGTTCGAATTCGACACCTCAACAAACTTCTCAATACCAATTTTCGTTTAATTGAGGTCAGTATTTCGAAAGTTATTTAAAAAAAACGAAAATAGAAATAAAACTTTAAAACACCCTGTATCTTGGAAACGAAGCGTTTCCGGACATATGTTCATTTGGACAATTGATATTAGAATATTGTGAGGAATCACCTTCTGAAGATTGTCAAAGTACTTTTGAATCACCCTCTACAGTGAGGTCCATGAGTAACGGATGAATAAATTTTCTAGGTAATTTACAATTCATGAGTAAAATCCTGAAACACATACATTTTTAATTCTAAAATGATATTTTTTGAGCATAATTTTGTATCTTGGAATGGCACAACCCTCTTAAAATTTTAAATAAAATGAGTGTGCGTGTGATATCTCATTTGAAAGGGTTTTCAATTATCTATCCAGCAACATCAAGTTTTTTTAATTTTGTGTATTCTTCAACAAGAAAATAAAATTTGAAAATATTAAAATGAATTTGAAATGAATACAATCAAATGTATCCTATACTATGCCTATGTGCCAAACATCTATCAAATCTTATTTTTCTAATTGATTTTGTGTTTTAAATACGCAAATGGAAAAATACCTAACAAAAAGAAAAAAGTAAAAAGAATTTCTTTTTACATATCAGAAAAATGTTTTTATTTGCTACATCTGTGCAAACTCAACCCAGTTTGAAAGCATGGGGCGGTGCATATAATCATTATCTATCCCCAATCACAATTCTACAAAAATGGATTTTAAAAATCATTTGTGGAAAAGACAGAACATTTTCCATAATAGAACTCTTTGACCTTTCGCTAGTCCTCGATATCAAAGAACTTGACCTACAGTGTATAATAAACAAAGAAAAATTCACCAAAAACAAAAACCCTACAAAGTATAAGTACTCCACAAGAAATCAGCCTCTTGCCATACGTATTCCTGAAGTTAACAGAACTCTTACCTTACGAATTCTCATGTCTTTCTTGGTCCAAGATTATACAACAAAATCCCCTTAGGAATCACTGAAATAAATGCAATGTTAAAAAAAAGCATTGGGTGCAAGCGAATACAATTATCTCGCAGCTCCTTTTAACCTAGGATGTTACTCCCTATGGAATGTCTTACCTGCACACTATTTATCACCCTGAAATTATTCTCACTTCCATTAAAACATAAATTTCAATGTGGATTGAAAATGATTCGTGTATCTATTTGCTCTCCCTCTTACTCATACCAATATTTTTTAATTTTTACTTAATGTGAGTCTTATATACATATCCTCGTGACTACTTGTTTTATGCATATATTTTTAGAGTAGGTACTGATTTTTTCAGGAATTTATATCATCATTTAATGTCTTACCTTCATACTATTTATCACGCTGAAATTATTCATCACTTCCATTAAAACATAAATTTCAATGTGGATTGAAAATGATTCGTGTATCTATTGTGCTCTACCTCTTACTCATACCAATATTTTTTATTTTTACTTAATGTGAGTCTTATATACATATCCTCGTGACTACTTGTTTTATGCATATATTTTTAGAGCACTGATTTTTTCAGGAATTTATATCATCATTTAATGTGTTTTGATAGGATTAGTGTATGTATCTATTGTTCTTTTCTTGTCCCTTTTCATGTATATACCAATGTCCTTTTTCTTTTTCTTATATATATATATATATATATATATATATATATATTTATATATAATTTTTTTTTTTTATTTCATTTACAGTATGAAAATTTGACAATTTACAGTATGAAAATATTACCCACTTTTTGCACCCCCTCTGAATTATGAGCACAACCTCAAAAATTTTAAATGAGAAGGGGGTCGTGTGGCACCTTGTTCGAAAGGGATTTTTACTCTCTGTTCAGCAATATTAGGTTTTTCAAATTTGGTGCGATCATAACTGTGAAAAATTATGTTGAAAATGTAAAATTTTGATACTTCACGTAGAATGAAGGAAATAATGTCACATAAAGTTTAGGAAGTATTTTTCAAGTTATTTTACAATGAAATTAAATGTTCAAAATGACCATTATTCACTTCTTGACAATGAGCAAGTCGATCTTGGAATTCTCGTACATTTTGTAGGACCTCAGGGATTATGTTGTTAATTTCTTCCGTTATCCTAACTTTTAAGGTGGTTCCCCCACGAGACAGTTGAATTAGGAAATTATAAAAATTTGGCATACGTATTGTTTAACATGTGAACAACACCTCTATAAAATTTTAACAAGTTTCACCATCCCGAACCCGTGATATATATAATTGAAGTTGACTCAATTAACATATGGACCATGCATAGGCAAACCATGCATAGGCAAACCATGCATAGGCAAACAGCACATTATTAATTCTACCGTTAGTACTAAAATTAAGAAGTTTATGAAAAACGAGGAGGAGCTCGAGCAGGATATCACAGATATTGTGAAAAAAAACAAAGAGATTGACCATCTAGTTTGACAGATATAATCTCGAGAAGTACTAAGGTTTAGGCTGCATAGATATATTTTGCAAGCGAACCAGCGAATGGTGGGAACGGAACGGAGAGACGGCAACAGTGTGCGCACGGCCAGGCGCTCAGTTTGAACAGCTCACATATCGGTCTCGTAGGGAAAAAATGGTACTTGCAAAAATTGGCGAAACACTTCGAAGATTCAACTTTAGCACGTGAATATCGGTAGGTAGGTTTACTCGCAATGTCAGATAAAAAATACTTTTAGAATTAATTTTACGAAAGCAAATGATACTCGTACTATATCTACTGGCACTGAGTACGTATATATGGGCTTTACAAAGTTATTGACTACGATCCGAACGAATTATCAAATTTTAATAATCTCGTGGGGGAAACCACCTTAAATCTGCAATATTGTCTGGTCTATTGAAATATACTTTTGATTTTAAATAACCCCATAAGAAGTAATCGAGAGGAGTCAAATCGGGGGATTTAGGCGGCCATTCAATCCTTCCACGTCTTCCAATCCACCTATTGTAAAAAACTTATTTCAAATAATCTCTAACAAAACGTTCGTAATGCGGTGGAGCTCCGTCTTGTTGGTACCAAATTTATATTGTTGGATAAAGAATTGAAACCCTTTCAAACCAGGTAGCACATATATTTATTAACTACCAATATGGATATCACTCCATAAAACGCCATGTTAGTAAAGTGAAGGCACCAAAATCAGTCTGTCCTATTTCAAGCAGGCGCTTAAAAACTTCTGCGCATGCGCAACTTTTGAATTACTACTCATGACATAAATATTTAAGGTTAGCTTATTTATTTGACATTGAGACCTGAATACCAACCGCCACGTGAAAATAAATTTCACAATTTTGTGGTTATGAGAATGGGAATTTGCAACAAATGAAATGAGCTTGTCATACTCCAACAATTTTCCACGTGAAATAATTACTACTAGAACGAGATGGGCGAACAAAATCACTTCTTTGATATAACACGTGTTTTTACTTGGTGCATGCGCATTCAGATTTAGCGCGCGATTGTGAAAATCGATGTTCAATTTTCTTGAGATGTTTTTTTGGGTAACCTTCCACAGTCTGAAAATAAAAATATAATCAGGAAAATCTATACAAGTGTAGAGAGGGCAAACTAATTAGTTCACCCCGATAAGTTACTGCGTTCACCAAATTATATTTCCTATAGAAAAATGATTCAATTTGTCAGTAAATTGTCGTTCCCTGAATACGCCTATAAAAAAAAAAGTTAAAATTCAAAATATACTTCTCTATATAGTTTTTGATTGACGTTTCGGGGACTATATCTGCCCCCGTATCGAAAATCTTCTAATTCTCCTTTAATTGTTTGAATAATTTGGATTTTTTCTTGCAGAGACTGTGTCGCTTTTTCAAAAAACCAAATTCATTCAATACTTACGATGTTCAATTGTTTTGGCTTCACATAGGCTATCCTTATTATAAATATTTGAAGTTAATAAATATATGGCTATCACACGCACCCTCGTTATATATAATTTTTTCAAAGGGGTTGCGTCACTCGAAGGGGGTTGAAGGGGGTGTATAAAATTATGATTGAAAAATGTCATTTTAGAATTAAAAATGGATATGTTTCAGGATTTCACTCATACATTGTAAATTACATAGAAAATGAATTTATCCGTTACTTATGGACCTCTCCTATATGAAATACAACAAGACAAATTGAAATTTATAAAGATTAGACATGACCTACAATTCAAATCACAGAAGTTTCAGGAATTGGATCGAATCTGAAACGAATAAATATGAACTGACTTGTGAATCGAAAGCTTTGTATTTCACTTGAATATTATATATTTCGGGACTTTTGTTAGATATCACTACTTTTTTCGGTTGAACTGTTACATAATTAAATCGGGACTTTTTAATATGCGTTTTTCAAGGGATTACTTCATCATGTTCAGTTCTTCTTTCGCTTTTTTCCAAGAACTAACGAAACATCTTGCTGAACGGTTATTGCATAATTCAGCATAGCTCGTATGAAAGCAGCATGAATAGCAGGAATCGAACTCCCGCCGCCTGGCTCCTGCTGATTTTAAACAGAGAGTACGCATCAAGTCCAAGTATAAGCTACTGGACGCCGGACTAGAGTAGAGGTATTGATCTTTGAGAAGGGAAAGTTTACAGCCCCTTGTGGCCCCCTTCTTCCCTTCAAACCCCCGCGCCCTATTGGGAAGTTTACAAGCCTACGGCCGCTGGTCATTTTACACAGGGTTGAATCTCCGATGTCTTTTGCATATTCTTGCGTGGTGGAACGTTGTGAGAATAATCGGTTTTTGGGAGATGGGATTATTGGGGGAGGTGTTGGCGAGTTTATTCTGAGAAAGCCAGAAAACTGCTGCATGTTAGATTGTGCTTGGTATACCGGAAGATATGAAAACATGTTGCAGATCTAGCCAATTCCATTTTTATTGACTTGGAATTCCGAATGCTGAGCTAGTTATTAACTGCATTCAAGTATGGTGACGTAAAGTTGTATATTTTCCAATTCACTTGGAAGTGCGTCCATAAAATTTCCAAGTTTCTTCAGTACGTTGATGAGTCCGTCGTTAAGTCCCGAAATCGCTGCTTATCAATAAATATAGACTTTCATTCAGGTTGGCAATGAGTTTTGGCTATATTAGTTATATACATCTTTGTAATCTCGATATTCAATTAATTTATATATTATAGTCCACGATCGCAACCCTAGTCCAGTCAGTGAAGTTTTTACTTCTAAACCTACCAAAACAGCTTCAATTTTGATTATTTTTCGGAAAATGTTTGTTAAATTCAATTAGTTAAAATCAGAAATATTTTAGATAATACACTTAACTATTTTCATCGTTTAAAATATATTAAACTTTTTGTAAGTAAAATTCACCACTTTTATATTTAGTATAAAGAATATTTGCGAAATTTCCGTTGATGAGTGGTGATTATTGGATCATTCACATGAAAAATATATTTTACAAACATATTGGGAATGCAAAATAACGGATACTTCCTCTGGTGTCGATTTTTGAAACTTACATACATATATTGTTTACTTTTCCATACATTAATGTTTATATGATTTTAGCCATTAAAACTTGTCGAATCTCTTGTGATTGTTGATGAAATTCGGCTTTATCTGGTGAATGTTCTGTTGACTATTATTGTACGTCCTCAAGTGAAAACAGTTCAAATCATTATTGTTGTGTACCTCAATGTGACTCTTGGCAAAACGATACCATTGTATTGGAATAAGTTTTCATCATTTTTCGTGAGAAAATGAACGTAACGTTCTGGTGCAGACTAATCTAGGATTGAGCGAGTCAATAGACAACGATGGGCTCTAGAAGAAGAATACAGCCCCTTCCCAAAATATTCCTCGTCTGTGCCCAAGAAAAAAAAATGTAAAAGGTCCATCAAAGAGAGTTGAGAGAAAAGAAAAGAGAGTTAAGAAGAGAAAAAAGAGATATAATTCAACATACCGAAAATTATATATGTATATCCAGGTTATAAGGACACATTGTTTACTTTTCGAAACATTAATGTTTATATGATTTTAGCCATTATACACTCGAAACTTGTCGAATTTCTTGCGATTGTTGACATTCAATGAGATTCTGGTTTACCTGGTGAATATTCTGTTGACTATTGTGTCCTCGAGTGAAAAAATGAGTGATTCTAGTTCAAATCATTATTGTTGTGAACCTCAATGTGACTCTTGGGCAAAACGATCCCTTTGTACTGGAATAAGTTTTTATGATTTTCCGTGAGAAAATGAATGTAACATACTGGTGCAGACTAATATAGGATTCAGTAAGTCCATAGACAGACGACGGGCTCTTGGGATCTTGAAGAAGAATACAGTTCCTTCCCAAAATGTTCATGTATCGTGTGTGACAAGAAAAAAAGTGAAAAAGAGAACCTTCAAAGAGAGTTGAGAAAAAAAAAATAGAGTTAAGGAGAGAAAAAAGAGATATTATTCAACATACCGAAGATTATTCATATAGTATAGAAAAAAGTTACTAGATGATAAGGACACATTTTCACACCATTTTGTTTGTTTTAGATGAAATAAAAAAAAAAAATTTGTTAGTTTTATTTTCAATTCAAACATTCACGAATAATAATGTGTAACATTTATTCAAAATAATTCATAACAATAATTCCTGATGACTTCCCTAACGTGCAAAAACTTCGAAAAATATTTTTTTTGCAAGCAATTTAGAACATACTTTGTCTCCTTCAAAGTGAGTTTTCGCAAATGATATTGTCTTAAGATTTAAATACACCACTTCACTAGAGACTTGAAATTAATAACACTACACAAAAGAACTGGAAAATAATTCCAAATGGGAATATTTTAAGAAAACGGACAAACAAGGTACGTATGTCTGGTTTGAATTTTCGCCACTCTGGCGCTGGCATCTAATTTTGAATTCCCAATAGGTATAAATTTATTCTTAATTGGAAAAAAGGAATATTTCATAAGAAGATACAAACACGTTCAGTAGAAACCGGCCTTTTGTTGTGCGTACATGTATTTTCAATTGGTAAAATCGATATTTCATGAGAATATACAAACATGTTTAGTAGAAACCAACCTTTTGTAGTGGGT
Source organism: Gonioctena quinquepunctata (assembly GCA_018342105.1). NCBI lineage: Eukaryota > Metazoa > Arthropoda > Insecta > Coleoptera > Chrysomelidae > Gonioctena > Gonioctena quinquepunctata. The sequence goes on along the minus strand of JAFIRS010001491.1, from coordinate 66,371 downwards.
AGCTACCTGGTAGGAGAATTCAAGGTCAAACTCCAGATGTTTCACCGTTTCTCCTCTGTTTCTTCTGATTCATGCGCAGTAGTCTCATTATTTCAGAAGTGAACGCAAGCGTTTTGAGATTATTCATGCTTCAAAATATTTTTTTAACACATTGACTGCCAAGACTCAACGGTTGAGTCATGTCGGCCCCCACCAAAGGCCGGTGACTCAATCGCTGGGTCGTGTGCAATATGATACATTATGAAACAGTGGCTTTCGTCAGGAGAACTACTCATCATGTCGGCCTCTTGTTAGGGTATAAACAAGTATTTTTGTTGTATTAGTTTTGCGATCGTGTTTGTGACTTCTCTGTAATGGATGATGAAATCCCAGGACCATTTAGGCCTGAAAGAAGGCTTACAGACTACGAAAAAACGAAACCTTTATCATTAGCTGAACAAGCCGAATTACTCAATTTCTCTGGAAGTGATGAAGAACCGTTTTTGAAGAGTGAAAGTGAGTACGAGCCGAACGAAACTAGTTCGAGCGAAGCTAGTTTCGGCACTGTATCATCAAAAATCTTCTGTCACAAACGGAAAAGAAACCCTCTGAAAAACAGAAATAAAAACCTAAAGACCAGCCTAACCATATGCCTGAAAAATTGCATCTGGATGATAAAGGCGCCAGATGGGAAAGAGGTGCAAGGTGTGCTATAAAAACAAAATCCGCAAAAATACCCCAGTTTTTTGTCTTGCTTGTCCGACCAACCAGGACTTTGTCTCGGAAATTGTTTTCGAATGTATCATGACAAAAAATAATGTTCCTTAGGTTTATTTTTTGCAATAATCTTTATGTTTGTTGATTTTATTACAAGTTTTTATTTAACTTGCTTTGTTCGAACGTCATTCGTTCTGTCATTCTTTCCGGTCCAAAATTTTTAATACATTTTTGGAGCACTTGCCGACTTCCGATTGAGCTAAAATTTGGCGGGTGTTCATAATTCCGGTGACAATGCATCATGAACTATTTGTTAGAGAAAAAAACAAAATGTCGGCTCCAAGATGGCGGACGAGTTTTGTGATTATGGTACGATTCGATTCAAAATTGGTATGTGGGGGTTTTTGCGGAAGGAATTTGGAATTTTTTGTCAAATTTAAAATTCAGATGCGGCTCCAAGATGGCGGACAAGTTTTGTGATTATGGTCCGATTCATTCAAAATTGGAATGTGGGGTTTTCGGGGTCGGAAATTATGAATTTTTTGTCAAAATTATGAATTTAAGTGGCGGCTCCAAAATGGCGGATTAGTTTCGTGATTATGGTCCGAATCTACTCAAAATTTGTATGTGGGGGTTTTCGGAGTCATTATGAATTTTTTATCAAAATTCACTAATTCTAGATGGCGGACGAGTTTCGTAATTATGGCCCCATTCGACTCAAAATTGGGTTTTGGGTCGGATATTACGAATTTAGGCGAAAATATTGATTTTATTTAAAATTCATAAATTGAAGATGGCAACTCCAAAATAGCGGATGAGTTAATCTTTAGATGGTCTCTCATTGAAGACTAGATAGCTCAGAACTTACAGGAAAAAAGGCCTCATAATAACGATGATTTAATAAAAATGCATAGATTAAGGCGTTCTTACGCAATAAAAAGCACAAAATAAAATAATTAATTATAAAACTTTTTGAAGACAAGCTTTTATTCAAATGTACTAAAAGATAAGAAATAATTGCTTTGGATGTGTTATTCCGTGAGTTATAGATTCAAAAGCTTGCCGCTTTCGTATTCCAACTGAAAACTTTGCGCGGAATATTATTTTAAAGTAATTCATTGATCTTCGTTGATTGTTTGTTTGGCGCCGACTCAAAATTAGATACTATAGTTTAGGAGCTCAGTTATTAATACTCAACTGGTTTATTTTGTTTTTTTCAAAAATACGCGCCTCCTTTTTTCGTCGGTTAAAAAAAGAATTATTGATTACAATATGTTATTTGTTCTAAGTTTGTAGTAAATATGAAGGAATTATGAGTGCCTTTGAATTGGTTCAAAAATATTATTCCGAAGAAAATATCACGATCTAAACTCTCTTTTAAATTACACTGGTACAATGATACCCTGAAAAGCATGAAGAATAATCTAAAAGCTATCAAAATAATATCCGAGGCTTCTGGGGGATCTGATGATATTGAAGCATATAAAAAATATAAAAGAAGATAGCGCTAACTATTAAGGCAAAAGAAACAGTTATATGATGAATACATTCTAAACTCTCCAAATTTATCACGACCATGTTGGAATATAATAAATTCTGAGAGAAACAAACGTCATCACGGGAATACTATAAAGGAATTCTCCGAAAATTACTTTAATACTTTCTTCTGTACAATCGCTGAGAAAACCATCAAATCTCTCCCGATGTTGGACTCTCAGAGCACATACAATTTCTGGAGTTTTCCCACCCCTGAAAACTTCTTCTTTTTGGAACCAGTGTGCCCTCAAGAAGTTTTCGCTGCCATCAACAGACTCCTCTAGCTCTCGCGACATCCATGACTTAAACAGCCATTTAATAAAAGCAGTCGCTGACCTTATCGTTCCATCACTGACCAACTTAATGAATCTGATTTTCACAAAGGGGTTTTCCCAGATTCGCTGAAACTGAAGGTAATACCATTATTTGTATGTATTTCGAAGAATTGAGTTCTTATTATGAAACATGTATATGCTGTTACTGGTATTACACAAACGCACTTGCATTGCATATAAGTTATGAGACGTTTCTCATTGGACAAATAATTCTCAATCTCAACTGAATTTTGTTGGTCTATTTGAAACATATTGATTCAACAATTCGAAAAGTTATCCCGTCTCCTAAAAGTGCATTTAGTCAACTTCGGTTCAGTGATAGCAATAGCAGAGAGAATAGTAATAAGCGAAAGAAAAAGTAAATAAAAATAGGAGCCATTTCATACAGAAAATTTAGATTATCTCTCTCTCTCTATAAGTTCTTGGCTTTAGCTTCCAATACGGCGCTATTATCCAACATTCCCCCTCTTAAGTAATTTTTACGTAATCGAGGCTTCGTCCGGTGAACACAGTCGTAATCCTGTCTGCAGATTTTACTTCACTGAACTCAATATGTTTGAAATGCACGATGTCTGCTCGCTACAATGTTGGAGATTCAAGGAATAACCTTGAGGGCGACAACAATGACAGAATAGAACATGACAAATGACAATCCGTAAAGTTCTGTATTTTGGAAAATATAATATACAGGGTGTTAGTGAATGAGTGTGACAAACTTCAGTGGGAGATTCTGCATGAAAAAATAATGACAGTTTGCTATATAACTTTTGTCCGCAAATGCTTCGTTTTCCGAGATACAGGGTGTAAAAGTTTATCTTAAAAACTGACTATTTATTTATTGCTCTGAAACCGATCAAGATATGCAAATGAAATTTGGTTAGTTTTAAGAGGTAGTTATTGCCCATTTTTTGACATGCAATTGAGAATTTTATGTTCATCATTGGCGCGCATACGGGTAATGATCTCAATTTTTTTAATTAAAAAAATTGTACGTCACCTAGATATTCCAAATTAAAAATTTCTCTTGGCTTTTTTCGTATGGGGCGCCGTTTTTATGCAAAAAAATAAAACATCTCAACGCGTATTTGTCATTACTTTAATACATTATCTAGTAGCGATGCTAGTAGACTACTGTCAACATTCTGTTAAATACGAATATTTCAACGAAATGTCAAATTAGCGTTTCTTCATTTTTAAGCTTTTAGTTTTAGCTCATTTTCAGCATCAGTTTTGTATGGCTTGGGGTACTTGATGATCATTTAATCGGTCCATATTTCCTCCCACAACGACTAACACTTACCTTAATTTCTTACAGGACCTGTTCTTCTTGAAGAAATTCCTCTACAGCTGAGACCACACTTCTGGTTCATGCATGATGGTGCACCCGTCCATTTCAGCATTATTGTACGATATCACTTAGATACAGTATATCCAAATCGTTGGATAGGTTGGGGAGGTACGGAGCATTGGCCTGCTCGATCTCCGGATTTAAATCCTCTAGATTTTTGCATTGGAGATTTTCTTAAGTCATTAGGTTATTCCACTCCCGTCGAAAATGTTAAAGACCTGAGGAATCGAATTATAGCCGGCTGTGAGACAATAAGAAATACACCAGGAAGACAATCAATGAGGGAGGTCATTTTGAACATTTGTTGTAGCTTTGCGCCTATTTATTTATTGGTGTTATTTCCTGTTATTGTTCTGGTTTAACGTTATTGTATTAGATAGTTCTTGATAATGTAATAAAGAAATGAAAAATACGCGTTAAGATGTTTTATTTTTTTGCATAAAAACGGCGCCCCATACGAAAAAAAAGGCACGAGAGATTTTTTGTCACAAATTGAATGAGAAATTCAAAAATGATTTTTAATTTGGAATATCTGTGGCGTACCATTTTTTTCTTTAAAAAAAATTTGATCATTACCCGTATGCGCGCCAATGATGAACGTAAAATTCCCAATTGCATGTCAAAAAATGCGAAATAACTACCTCTTAAAACTCACCGAATTTCATTTGCATATCTCGACCGGTTTCAGAGCAATAAATAAATAGTATTTCGGAAAATGAAGCATTTGCGGACAAAAGTTATATAGCAAACTGTCATTATTTTTTCATGCAGAATCACCCCCTAATTTGAGTTATTCACTAACACCCTGTTTTCTTATTGGGAATCGAATTTATTCTTTATTTAATTTAGCAACAATGGTATTGGACAACATAGATAAAATAAAAGTAGTTTCTCGCATTTTGACTTATAATGTGCTATTTTACTAAACCCAAAATCGTTTATTATAATGGCACTTTATAAGAGAAATGTCACTTTGCTATATAGAAATGTCACTTTGCTATATAGAAATGTCACTGTTAATAATAATTTATTCACTGATAGCACTTAACATCTTGCAGTGTATGAGAGAATTCAAAGATATTGCCTAGATTAATAGTAATATACCTTCAACAAATAGTGAATAAAGTGAAAAACTCATTGAGTAGCAATCTAATCATTACTTTCTTCGAATGTTAAAGTATAGGTACATTTAGAAGGAATTAAAATACATATGAGTAATTATATCTAATTATAACTAGTTAATACTAATAGTCATTACATTTATATTGGTATTGGTAGATAGATGGTGAGAATAAAGGATTCTATTTCGATAATATCTTTTATTATGGTTCTGTCTGTGCTGTGAAGCCAAGTTTTTTGTTTTTTTTTCAAGTCAGTGGAGTTACATTTTTGAAATTGAACAGACGAGTAGCAAGGTAGGAAAAGCACCTTTGTCCAATTGATTTTTGGGCTCCCGGTTTATTCTAGTGGGGTATTTATGGTTGGCCGGGCTTATGTGGGTACTATTTATTTAAACAAACTGGATTATTATCTTGGAGAATAATTGGCGGATATTAAACAATTTAGCCTCCGCATAAAGTAGATCGGTTGGGTAAGTTCTGGGTTTATGCAGCATATTTTCAATGAATCTTTTTTGTAGGATTACTAGTAGTTTCAAGGGATTAGTCATAACACTTCCCCATCCGATTATACCATATTGGATGATAGTTTCGACTAACGCATGATACCAGGTTTAAAGATGAATAAAACTAAGGAATTTTGTGAAATGATAGAATCTGTATATCAGACAGTATTTGATATGTAGATATTCCACTTGGGAAACGAATCAATGTATATACCAAGATATTTGACGGAACTCTCCAGTGGGATAGTCACACCTCCTACTATAAGAACATAATAATTTGGTAGGTAGCCTTCATATGATGAGAAAGGAATAACTTTAGTTTGTTTAATTACAGTTAAAATATTAGAGTTGAATCATTTGAATATTTTTTGCAGATTGTTTTCAGCTTTTTCTTGTACCTGTTGCCAGGAGTTTCCAATGTGAATTAACGCAGTGTCGTCAGCAGAAAAAATTATACTACTATCACTCTCTTTCGTGAGGAGTTGGTTTATATAGAACGGTACCTTGAGGAACACAGTTTGACAGACAATTGTTCGTTTAAATAATGGAAACATTGTTAAATATATTAAAAGTACAATTATTCAAATTTGAAAACTTAACGACACCAAATTAATTCAATTCAATTTGTTCTTCCTGAAAATTATTATGATTCTGCATTTGCATTCCTGAATGATCTTGGGGAGAAACTAGTTTTTGCTGTTAAAATATACTTTTTGAAATTTTCAACTTATTGGCGATGCTTTCCTCGATATTCTCTTCAGCCACACTAATTGACTGCCATCCTCCATGCTATTTAAGTGTTTGCATGTCTGCCCCACTACCAGCGAGGAAGGTAGTAGGTGTCCTCCTCAAGCAATGGCAAGTTTAACTGAATGCACCTGGGAGTTTTGAGTATTCTGCAATTTTTTGATAATTTTAGCAAAACTGCGTTGATGCCAACTGGTTGCATGTACACTTACCGTGATTATAGTAAATGAAAAATCTATTTTGTTTCAATTGTTTGGGTCTCAATCGTAAATACTTATGGTTGATAAATTAAATATCCGTTGCACTCTGATCCTACGACAAATACACCTTTCTTTTTAGTTTTGGTATCATGTAAAGTTATAACCAAAATTTTTCCCGTGTCTTCTATATATTTTACAGTTAAACTGCACAATTCTGCCAGCTAACATGCCCCATTTAAACCAAATATCAGTACCTCTTTCATTCAATAAGAAATTATCGTCTGGAGCCTCTTTTAAAAACATAGTAACGTTTTCTATAATCAAAACTTTTCATTTATTTGCTTCGTATGTGTCATTTTGACGTTTTAAAAAGGCAAGTTGCTTTTTGTATTGTGATATATCCATATTTTCGTTTATTTGTATAGTACTTTTCAACATGGAATATGTAGACCATAAACTGGAGGCCTTAAGAGCTTTTGCCTAAAATAATGAAAGACATTGTTTGAAAATATGTGTAAAAAATAGCTTACCTTCTCAAAAAATTACGCTAGCATTACACTTTTATCAGTTCTCAATGTGTTTTTTATCTTCTTCCAATTATAAAATGTTTGATATACCTTCTCGTATTTTTCCATGGATTTTAAAGGTGGTAAGCTCGAAGACTCTTCTCGAACGACATTCAAAATGTCTTCAGAATACTTTTCCAAATTGTTTTCAGTAGCAAGACTCACTATAATAATTATTATGTAACTTAAACCTAATTCGACTCACAAAAGTGATACTTGTTAACTGTTGTTATGTAAATGAAGAAAGCCGTGTCAGGTTACTAGGCTACCGAAATCCTACAAAGGTACCTACTATGTATTTTTTATATGTCCAAATTTGTAATGCTTTTATATCTATGATTATTTGCTTATAACTACCAACGCAAAATACAAAGACACAGGTAAAACAAACCAATTCAACTGAAATCCAAAGCTATATTCGGTTAGCAAAACTTTGCTCTTCTAAACTTGTTTAACTATTGATAGCCTTACCAAGGAAGAGGCAAACACTAAATTTTCTGGCCCAGAACCCTTCTGTGGTCTCTCCAAAGCCCACATTGAAGAAGAATTTCGGCGCTGGAAAACTGACCAAATTAAAAACCACTGGAATGAGGTTCCAGGACAAAGGCAAGCGAAAAGGCTTCTGAGCCCATCGTCAAGAAAAGCTAAAGTGGTAACGGGACTGCTCACTGGACATTGTCCTCTGTGGTATCCCCTCAAAAAAATGGATAGATCAGACAGTGAACTGTGCCGCTTAAGTTCCTCGAAGGGGTTTCGATAACCCCCTCAGACATCAGGAACGTAGCTCCCAGGAAACTGATAAACTTCGTAAGGAGTGGGCCTCGAATAGATGAAGGGTAATGTACAAAAGACCTTATAAGTCGAAGTACAGAGAGGCCGGACAGCCATATCGATACCCATACAATCTACAAGAGCAGATCCGACTGAATTGACAATTAAAAATATTAACATGGAACATTTAATTGTATCTGACAGTTGAGGTGAAGGAATTGACGACTGCACATTACAGACAATATTTCAGTAGTAATCGTAAAATTTTTGAAGTTGGCATAACCATTTCTAAATTTTAAACATTGAATAAATGAAAGCATTTGATACGATAGTTTCAACTATTGAAGTCATTCCTTGTGTTATTGCTATTACTAAAAGAAGTTAACTGAATTCATCTTAAATATAATATTTCTAAGTTTTAACACAGCAAACAGAAGGGTGTTATAAATGTAATGTGTGTATCTGTATATGGCATTACTTATTTCGGCAAACCTTCAGAGAAAATTTCTAATTATTCAAGACATAAAGATATTAATATTGCTTAAAAAACAAATAATACTTTGGGAACATTTATTAAATACAACAAATATCGAATTGAAGAGTCCGACAAATCTGGAGAATATAAACTAACTTGTGGTACTTTTCCAAGTTTTTACATAGGACAAACACGAAGAACTTTCAAGCAACGCATATCCGAGCAAAGGAATAGTTTTAAGGGCAAATCTAATTCAGCTTTCGCTAACCATCTCCTGACTGAAAATCATTGCTTTGCTAATGACTTCAAACTTGGGTTTTGAAAACCAATTTATTGTGAAAATCGTGGTGATGAGTTTTTAGTTTACTTTAATAACAAATATTTCTGACAGATTTTAATTTATATGTAAACTAAGATATTTGGAAAAACTTTATACTTATGAAGACTCTGACTCTGACTCTGAAAAATACTTCATTTTCATGTTACAAACCCAGAAAGATAGATTTCAGAATGTATTTATTCTGAAATTGCCATCAATCGAGCTAATGAGTCATGTGCCAGAAAAAAGAAACATATTTTCATTGACAGCATTTCTATTTTAGTACAAACTTTACGATCAAAAGTGGGAGATGGATTCATATCTCTCTAAACGTTTCCTAATATTTTTATGTATTCAAAAGAAAGAAGTATAACTAAACTGGCTTCTTCTCAGTTAGATTTACCTACAGAAGTCCATAAAGATATTATACATTTTAAAATTGAGATCCAAAACCTTTAGGGAAATACAAAAATTCTCTCAGCTATTGAACGAAAGCACACTAGGAAATGTATAGTAGTTACTTGGGATTCAATCTTAATACCACTTCGAAATATAATTATAACTATTAATTATTTATATACTTCAACTCTGAATTCGAGAAATATTAAAATCTTTGAAAATTCCTTTCCCATTCAAAAAATTAAAATAAAAAAAATAAAAAAAAGATTGGTTGACTAAAGGTATTCGTATTTCTGCTATTAATCTGAGAAGACTTCATCACATTAAGAAATACTACAATAATGATTTTTTTCATCACTATTATATTGCCAACAGGAGAATTTACAGAAATGTTATTGAGACAGCAAAAAGAATGTATTACCACAACATAATTTCGAATAGTAATAACATCACCTGGAGAACCTGGCGTGTTGTAAATGACCTTCGAGGGAAACGTCCTGTATCTAATGATATCCCTTTAGACCTAAACATTCTTAATGAATTCTAAAAATAGAAAAGGCACCAGATCCACTACTCTTTATGAGTGATATTCATGTCTCTGACACACTTTTTCTGTATGACACGGATTTGGTTAAGCTAATGGACACAATGAAACATATGAAAAATGAAACCTCTTGTGGAATGGATAATATCTCAATAAGAATTCTCGAGAACATGCCCGTATTCACATTAGAACTTCTTGTCCAGTTAATCAAGTCCTTCTCAAAGGGTATTTTTTCCGAATTTCTTGAAAATTAGTGTTGCTATTCCTCTACACAAAGATGGAGATACTTCGGATCCTTCAAATTTTCGACCTATTTTCCTCATTCTAACTTTGGGAAAAATTATAGAGAAGTTGGTCAAAACTAGATTGATGAAGTTTCTATCCGCTCACAAAGTTCTGAATCCTCAACAATTTGGTTTCCAACCACAAAAAAGTACAGGTGACGCAGTCTTCTCATTCCTGAAAGAGCTTTATAGTAAAGTCAATCTAAAGGAGGTTTGCGCAGCAGTATTTTGTGATCTGTCGAAAGCCTGGCATCATGGAATACTCTTGCGCAAACTCCAATGTTATGGCTTCCTGAATCAGAGCCTTAGTTGGATTGAGTCCTACCTAAATGATCGTACCCAATTCGTAAGAACAAACACAAACTCAAAAAGAAGCTTGGTTAAACATGATGTGTCTCAGGGCTCTGTACTGGGGCCTATCCCATTTTTGTTGTATTTCAACGATTTGGCTAACCTTAAGATTGATGGAAGATTTACAATATTTGCAGACGACACAACCATTTTGTGGCATGAAACCGATATAAATAGCCTTCACTCGAAAACTGCTAATGATATCTACAGTGTGAAGAGGTGGTTTAACTCTAATTTGCTTTGTTGAAGGTAGATGAAACCAATCTCTCATCGTTCAAATGTAATTTACCAGATATTCATTTAAGTACTGAAGATGTCATTGAGCAAGCATATGCGAGTAAATTCCTTGGAATCCATCTGGACAACAACCTAGATTTTGAAAACCATGTGAAGTTCTTGAATGGAAAACTAGCATCTGGGTGCTATGCTCTGCGGATGGTGTCGAAAGAAATGGGTTCAGCTACTGCAAAAGTAGTATACCACGCTCTGTTTGAATCTCATATTAGGAATGCCATATCTTTCTGGGGTATCTGCAGTCACCAAAACTCAATAGTATATTTGTTCTTCAAAAGCGTGTAGTTCGTTACCTTGTAAAGTTGGACCCAGAGTATCTTGTAAGCCGCTGTTCCCTCAACAAGAAATCCTGACCCTTCCTTCGTTATTTATTCTCGAAACTGTGTGTTTAGTCCACAAAAATAAAACATCCTATGAGGCAATTATTGGTATCACTCGCCAAAATCATAATTTAAGAGTTCCTATTCCGACTTCAAATTTAACGAAGAACTCTCTGATTTATAGCAGTCAAACTATACAATCATCTCCCACCCATCTACAAAAACATTGTATCGCCACCTCATTTCAGGAGATCTATAAAAATCTTACTTATAGATGAGGCCTTTTAAAGTGTTCAAGAGTTGTTCTGTTTCGTAAAAAATTTATAATTGTGACAATGTTATATCTAATATATAAAATTCTCGTGAAACGGTGTTTGTAATTAAACTCCTCCGAAATGGCTCGACCGATTCTCATGAAATTTTGTGTGCATATTGGTTAGGTCTGCGAATCGGACAACATCTATTTTTCATCCCCTTGAATGTTGAGGGTGGTCCACCCCTTGATTTATTTTTTATTTTTCAGATAAAATTTGTTGTTTTTTATTTTTTTATGATACAGCATTCAAAAATACATACCACCCTAAATTTTCACCCTTCTACGATCAACCCTTATTTTTCCATCGCGATTTTTATTTTATTTTATTTTATCCACAGATCCGCAATAGGGTTGCAAGATGGCAATCAAATATAATAGTAGTATAGTACGATAAATTGGGAACGGGATAACGGGATAAAGAAAAAACGGGATAACGGGAATAACGGGATAACGAAAAAACGGGATAACGGGATGACAGGATAAGGGGATAACGGGATAAAGAAAAAAACGGGATAACAGGAAAATGGGATAACGGGATAACGGGGATAACGGGATAACAAAAAAACGGGATATTGGGATGACAGGATAAGGGGACATTGGGAAAACGGGATAACGGGATGAAGAAAAAACGGGATAACAGGAAAACGGGACAACAGGAAGCGGAAGGAGTCAAAAGCATAGTCTAGATGGAACAACATAAAGGAAACCATAGAAAAAAATAAATTCTACGCGGACGAGAGTTTTCGGTAAAAACATTTTAGGGAACATAGAAATTTGGACAGGACAACGTCTGTCGGGTCAGCTAGTATTCATATATTATTTATTTACTTTATTTTTATTTATCTATGAGATGTAATATCTTTCGATAATAAAGTATATGATTGATTGATAATGATGCTCTGTCTGCTAAAGGAATATAAACTGTTGTTAAATGGTATCTGATTAACACGAACAGAAAAAATCAAATATAGAGAGCATATACAGAGCAAACAAAACTCGTGAATTCATTGAAAAACATAAATGAAGCGTGCCGTATGCAAAAGGATCTAAGTGCCACATTTGGCCATGAACGTTTAATGGCGAAAATGGGGTCTGAGTGCTCTGCTTTACTTGCACACAAAATTCTGGGTCGAGAGTGCTGCCGCAAGTTGGTGACAATATGAAGTTTATTTCAAAACGTTCTAAGTGCCAAATCTAACATGTACTGTCGATAGTGTCTTCCATAACTTCGCACCGGCACGTTTCTTGGTGTTCGTTTATAATTTGACTGAATTAGGAGTCTGCGATGGAAATCCATCAAGATATTAGGGCCAAGAAAAGACAAAAACTGGAAATGTCAGAAATAGCACCCAAATAAATAAAACAACAGAAAATGGATACCTATCCTTAAATAAAGCAAAATTTGTACCAGGAAAATCCGCCCCAGATGGAGTAAGTCTTATTTATTTAGTTTTCATTGTTATAGCTGAATAATTATCATAAAAATCATTTGTTTGCAGTCCACGTGCAAGTGCTAGTTTGCTTGCAAAGCATTGACTCTTGACTCGAGGAAATATATGTTTGGGAATTTTTGAAAGTTGAGCGATTATAACGAACAGCAGGGTTTCTTACGTGGTTTTATCAGACCTGCATTGATTGAAAGAAGACGACATAGCACTTATGCCAATGCAAATGAGAGTAGGCGGAAACACACTTTTAAATTTTATTTACTTCTTCCTGGATAATCAGAAGCACGAGTTTGTCAAACTACTTTCTGCACGACTATTGGAATTACACCAAAAAGAGGGAAGGTCCTTTGTGCAAGAATTTTAACTGATAACAGATAACAGATAGGTCATCTGTTGAAGAGAAACGTGGTGGAAAGAAGGGAGGAAGAAATCAACCCTGAAAAGAAGAATCATTGAGTTTATTTCTTCAATCCCTAGCGTGGAAAGTCATTATAATAGACAAAAACACCCAAATGAGAGGTACCTGTCTCCCGATTTAAATGTTATATCGCGCGATGTTAAAAATTATATCGCGCATTTCTCGAGAAACACGAACTCGCACAACAAAAAAACCACTCGTATCACGTCAATGGTTTAACGAGATTTTTTTAAAGAATTCAATCTGGCATTTAGTAAACCTGCCCTACTTGTGATTCGATCAACATTGCAATATTATCTGCATCACAAGATTCCCAAGAAAAAGCTACATTAGAAGCAAAAAGGATGCTACATCATCGCAAGGCAAAAGGTGCCCAAACACTGATATCGCAGGACGTCAAGGATTGTCAAAACACTGAATCAGACTCATGTATCATTTCAAACGACCGGCAAAAACAAGAATACCAACCTACCCTCACGCACACGCAAATGTATTATAGCAAGCAATATACATGCATTAACTTTGATATTCTCTTAGAAGATGGAAGGATACATGTACCTTTGGGAGGGAAATGCAGGCAAACGGGGATGCAATGAAATTAGGGGTTGCATCTATAGTTTTATGTTGACAGAGTTGAAAACCAAGAAAAAGAAACTAACGTTGTGGTCAGACAATTGCGGGGGACAAAATAAAAATCAATGCCTTTCAGCTGTCTACATAACCCTTGTAGCCAAATGTTATTTTGACGAAGTAGTCCACAAATTTCCTCAATGCGGTCACACCTTGCTTTCTTGTGATAGGGACTTCGGATGCATCGAAAAGGCCAAAAAGGGCCTACAACCTGAAGTGCCAATGGAACTTTAGGTGTGGCATTAGATATCTCCAAGGCGTTCGATCGAGTTTGGCACCAGGGACTCCTCGCCAAGCTTCCGTCTTATGACTTGCCCCCTCAGCTGTGTTCTCTGCTTGCTAGTTTTCTCTCAAACAGGTCTCTCCATGTAGTGGTTGATGGAGTTTCATCTGACACTCTACTCATAAATGCTGGTGTTCCGCAAGGATCTATTCTCGCACCAACACTATTTCTACTTCACATCAACGACCTGTTGAAAGCAACTTCATGTCCAGTACACAGCTTTGCAGATGATAGTACCCTCCATACCGCTTTCTCTTCCAGGGCCCCTATATCAGCCCGTGAAACCAGAAATGAACGAGGAAGAAATGTTAATAACATAAATATGGACTTAGCAACAATTCTCGAGTGGGGATCTAATAACTTGGTAGAATTCAATGCAAACAAAACACAAGCATGTCTTTTTTCTAGAAAAGCTGATCTCTGTGCCTAACATAACTTTGTCAGGAGTAACCATACCACTGAAGTCATCCATATCGATGCTTGGTATTACTATCAGTAAAAACCCTTTTCCTGGGAAAATCACGTGAGGTCCATTGCCAAAGTGCATCCCAAAACTTGGTTTTGTTTCGTGCCAAGAGCTATTTCACCCCCATTCAGCTGCTTATGATCTATAAGGCACAGATTCGACCTGTCCTGGAATACTGTTCCCATATTTGGAGCGCGGCACCTAAACATATCCTGAGGCTATTGGATTCTGTCCGAAAAAGGGCAATTCGTCTCGTCGGTGATGCTTACAAACTCGCTCACTTGTCTGGAACACCGTAGAAAAGTTGGCGATTTGTCTCTATTTTATAGATATTTTCATGGGCGATGCTCTTCTGAAATATCAACAATCGTTCCTGCTTTGGCAGTCTCTTCGAGATTAACCCGTCAAGTTCAGTCATCACACCCCTTCGTGGTCACTTTGGAGACCTGCAGAACATCACTTTCCAAAGACTCGTTCATCCAACGAACAGCGAGGCTTTGGAACTCATTGCCTAGGGAGGTGTTCCCCGAGGCATACAACCTCCAGAAATTTAAGAAGAACACCAACTCCTACCTTCTTTCCCTTGGTTCCCACGATGTTCTCTGAACATTACAGGATATCCCTTTTCGTGGGAACCAGAACATAAAAAAAAAATCGGATTATGGCAAATGCACGTAACGATAACCGTTTCATAATAACTCATGTTAACAAATAATTTAATTGGATGGCAGTCTCAAAAACAGCTCTGTCCACTGGGAGCTCAGGAATCTCGCAAGCTGCTTTGCTGATAATTTCGAAGAATAATCTAGATCTAGGGCAAGTGGAAGTCAAACCAGCATACTCAGTTGTGGCAGCTTGGAAAATGGTGATTGTTATGAAACCCGACTTAGCAATATTTTCAAGCACTGAATGTTGAACCAACCGAGCAGGAGATGCGACCTTAGCAAAAAGCCAAAATAAAGGCAATGATCTCATTTATCAGGCGGAAAATCAGGACTTTTATAAAGATATCATTACAAGAGGCCTTAACTAGTGATTAAGGCTAACATTCTTGATATTTTCTTGAGTTTAATAATTTTAATGTTAATCTTTTTTAATTGTCGTTTTTCAATCATAATTCCATAATAAAAGTACTTCAAACACAGACTATATTATAACTTGATAATGTGCAACTCGAATGGCACTTATACCGTTTTGAACTTGTAAGGCCCAATTCAGCCTATCATGGATCGATCAAGCCCCAATCTTGTTTTAAATATGCCATGGACTATTGAACTATTATTAGTATGAATATCAATTAATTACATACAATAAAAACAAACAGACTATTAAACTAATCTAATCTAAAGATTTGTACTACAGGAATGGATTAGGTCAAGCAGTTAACAAACAAAAAGAAATGTAGACAATAATCAATGATTTGAGGGGCAAAGGGCAAAACAAAAAATCGGAGTCAACCAGAAGTAAATGTTGAACCAATATTATTGTTCTATAGCAAACAAATTAACCCACAAAACTTCTACGAAAGTTGATCCTCTCGATCATATAAAAATCGAAGCTTCTCCGATGCACTCTCTATTCTTATACGACACGGACTTGTTTGAGCTTAAATCAGTATTAAGTGATATAAAAACAAAAATTCCTCAGGCGAAGACCACTTATCAGCCAAACTGTTGTCACAATTACCTGATGAAGCCCTAAGTGCCTTTGCGGGTCTTTTGCTACGCGTACTTTTCCTTCTAGCCTAAAGACAGCGATAGTTATACCCCTTCCAAAGGAGGTGCCACTGATCATCCAAACAACTTCAGGTCTATCTCACTATTATCAACACTGCCAAAAATCATCGAGAAACTGGTAAAATGTAGAATGATGGGTTTCTTGCAGAGACACAATATATTGGCGCCTGAAAAGTTCGGTTTTCAAAACAACAAGGGTACAAACTATGCAATCTTTGATTTTCTTGAAAGAGTGTACATGGGCCTTAATGAGAAAGAGGCAGCCGCAGCTATATTCCTTGATCTTTCTAAGGCTTTCGACTGTGTAAGTCATGAAATACTATTGAAAAAGCTCTTACATTACGGTTTTCGCGGATCAGCACTAGACTGGATCAGATCTACCTTACTGATCGAAAGCAAAGAATTATACTAGGCAACAATACCTCTGAGTTAGACAAAGTAGTACGAGGAGTCCCACAAGGCTCAGTTCTAGGTCCTATTCTCTTTCTCCTATACATTAACGATATAGCCAAGCTAGATATCTCTGGACACCTCACACTGTTTGCTGACGATACCACAATCCTCTGGCAAAACGAAGATCGTATTGCTTTGGCTCAAACTATTCCTGCAGATGTAGAAAAAATCAAATTGTGGTGCGAAGCAAATATGCTAACATTGAACATCACAAAAACAAACTTGATCACGTCAAGTTCGATTTAGAAGAAGTATCCTTAGATCCTGAACTGATTAAAAGAAAGCCTGGAACAAAATTTCTTGGCGTACACATTGATAACAATCTGAAGTTCGAGTCTCATATTATGGCCCTAAAAAAAAGCTGTCCTACGGTTGCTACGTTGTCAATGTAATATCCCGCGAACTTGGAATGTCGGATTCTTTAACGGCATACTACTCATTCATTGAGTCTCACTTACGGTATGGAATTCCATTCTGTGGTTCTTGCAGTCAGGTTCTATTCCAAAGTATATTTGTTCTCCAGAAACGAGCTTTGAAATTAATTTTCAAAGCAAGAACGCGTGAATCTTGCAGGCCGAATTTTTCAAACAACAAATTACTGACGTTATATGAAATTTTCATTTCAGAGACAGCTTGCTTGATACAAAAATACAGAGAAAAATTCACTAACTCCAACTCTAACCGATATACACGCCAGGAAAAAAAAACTTGCTTTACCACTTCCCACTTCTACTCTCACGAAACAGTCTTTGATTTACAGAAGCAAGCAGATTTATAATCATTTACCGAATCAAATCAGAGAAATTAACGATATGAAAGGTTTTCGAAAGTCACTCAAAACATGATGGGAAAATGCTTCTACAATTTGGAGGAATATCTTGCATACGCATTCTAGTCGTTCTATAGTCTGTGATATATCTTATATTTTACTTTGTTTATGTGCTCTTTGTGATTTTACAATTTTCCATTAGAATAAGTGTTTTTATCTACATGTGTTCGTAATGTATTGAAATATCAATGTACATTGTGATAATTTTGACTTTGTCGGCAAATGTTTTCATGTAGACAATGAAGCTTATCTATCTATCTAATTGTGCCAAACGGTTTCAAATTCAACTTTATTTTTATCTCCCCTGTAATTTTTCAGAATTTGAACTAAGACCCTTTTGCATATGGCAGGCTTCAAATGGCAATTTACAGCGATTTTATGTTTATATGTTCATTTTAGAGAAAAACATTTTATTTGAAAGTTGTGGAACTCAAGAAGCTTTATCAAACAACTTGTAGTTTGGTATGAAAATACATTTTTTTTTTCAAAAGTAGTAATCATATGAGATCTTTTCAAAACCATATAACTTATATTGGCATGAACAAACAGACCTAAATGAAGAATATAAATTTTTTTAAAAAGGAGTACGAACGAAAGGTTAGTTACACCAAGCATACTCACTACCAGTCACGTATAAACGACAAACAAAATATAATCGAAAAACAAAAGTACTTTTGGAAATTAGTCCGGGAAAAAAACGGTAAAACAAAAAACAACCAGCCACCTGAAATTGTCATCAAAAACAAGTTGACCACTAACAAAACTGTGATAGCTGACGAGCTTTGCAAACCCTTTGCAACGTCACCCAGAATCGCACTAGATCTGCACTTTCCAAATTCAACATCCGATGTATGCACTGTGAGTAATCCACAAATGAACTCTTCCTTCTTCAATGCTGCCAATCCTACAGAAATACTAGACATAATAAATAATTTAAAAAACACCGATAGTGTTGGTGTTGATTGTATTTCACTAAAATAATTAAAAGCATGGATCTTACATTGCAGAGCCTCTTACGTACAACATCAATCTCTCGATTGAACTAGGTGAATTTCCTGATAATTTGAAAATTGGAACGGTTACACCAATCCCTAAAAAGTGAATTCCCAGTTCCTGGAAGATTATCGACCCATAACTGTTCCCACGGTCATATGTGAAATAATAGAGAGAGCACTGTATAATAGAATTATAACATACTTTGAGAAATATCAAATAATCTGTATCTGTCAAAATGGTCTTCATCCAGGGAGATCAACAGAGAGTGCTATCTACAATCTTTTCCAGTATATCCATAAACATTTGGATCAGAAGAAACATGTGGGGATACTTTCATTTGATCTCACCAAAGCATTTGACTGCTTGGATTTGAAATTTCTCGGAAGTAAGCTTCAGTCAGTAGGCATTAGGGGAAAAGTATCAAAATGGTTAATGTCCTATTTGGAGCATAAAAAAATATTTATCAGAATGAATGGCTCCGAAACAGAAACATTCGATGTGAATTCAGGAGTTCCGCAAGGATCATTTCTGGGGCCACTCCTGTTTCTCATATTCATTAATGACCTTCCAAATTTCATGAAAACTGATTGCCTAGTACTATATGCAGATGATGTTTCATTAGCAGCATATGGTGATAATTCTCAAATATTACAAGAGAAATTGAATCATTTAGCAAACAAAATCACCGAATGGTCACAAGAAAATGAATATACTCAATGCTTCAAAAACCGTTCTTCTACACGTAAACCCAAAAAAAGAATTACGCGATCAAATTCATATAAATATAGGAACAGTTTCGTTACAACCAATTTCTTCTGCACGATTTCTCGGAACTTATCTGGATTCAGACATGTCCTTCAAAACCACTATTGAGAATGTCAGCAAGAAAGTAAACTCAAGTTACTATGCTATAGTCCAACTGAAAACGATATCCAATAAAGAACAACTCCTCAATGTCTATTATGCGCTCGTATACTCTCGAATTAGCTATGACATTATTGTATGGGGAAATACATCAATGGCTCGCAGACTACTGATCTCACAAAAACGTTTTATCAGACTTATATTTGGTATCAAACGAACAGACTCATGTAAACATATTTTAGAGATAATATCTCAACAGTTCCCAGTATATATATATTTACAAATGTATTTTGCTTGTCAGTAAAAATATAGATTCACTAACACATACTCATGATAGTCATAATTATAAAACTAGGCACGGCAATTTGCTACAAATTCCTCACCACAGAACTTCCTTATATGAAAAAAGTCCTCAATACAGTGGTATAAAGTTTTTCAATATACTCCCGGAATCAATAAAAAGTGAAAGAAATGAAATACGCTTCAAAAAACAACTATAAAGTTATTTGATTGAGAAATGCATATATAGCCCAAGCAAGTTTCTGACTTCTTAACTGTAATAAAATTGTAGTGACTGTTTAATTATACTGAACATTGTGTGTCTGTAAACATGTAAACAATAACTGAAATTGTATAATAACTGTTATTTATGTGCCTGTAAGTCTTCTTTACGGTCTCGTAGAATGAAATTTTATGTATATATGATTATAGGTGTATAGATTTTTATATTTATATTTTTGACATGTCCAATACCATGTAATATGGTCTTAATGGAATAAAATATTAGTATTATTATTATTATTATCTTGATCCTGGTGTTACCTGTCGAATAAACATCTCCAGAGTTGACACGATGAATCCCGTTAGTGTATTATTTTATTTGCTCCTTCAATCTTTTAGCTTAAATTGTCCTTCATGTATAATTAGAAAAGCAAATCGAAAGCATAATTCAAGCATTAACTGTGCTGTCCTGCTCCTCAAATACGCACAAGAATCCTTGTGGTTATTCAACCCCCGCGCGATTGCTTACTTCATCAATTATACATCCTCTCGGAACAAAAGGATCACTCACATCCTGATATTTCTGTTATCCTGCCACCGCAGTCCTGCGGAAGGTCCTGGAAGATGGCGGGATTATCGGGAGAATTAAGGGATGACGGGGGAGAAGTGTCCAATGTGTAGAAGGAACTGACGCTAGAAATCAATTTATGTGGGTATAATGAATAGTCCTAGTAGGATAAAATATTTATTTTTTCTTTAATAGCAACATGATTTATATTTAAGATAGTTCCGCCACGAGACAGTTGAATTAGGAAATTATTTTCAACGGAATCGAAAAATTTCAAAGGACTTTTCGATTTGAAACGCAAAAAAAATGTTTTTTGAAGGGGGGCACTTGCCCCCCCAATTGACTCTAGAAAATTTCTTCGTTATAGAAAGTCGGCGACTCAAAAAATTGATGTCCCCGAAAAGCGCAGATGGTCAATCACTTTGTTTTTTTTCACAATATCTGTGATATCCTGCTCTAGCTCCTCCTCGTTTTTCATAAACTTCTTAATTTTAGTACTAACGGTAGAATTAATAATGTGATGTTTGCCTATGCATGGTCCATATGTTATGTTAATTGATCAATTCAATTATATATATATATATATATATATATATATATATATATCTATATATATATATATCTATATATATATATATATATATATATATATATATTGTTATGTTAGGAAGGACTAGTAATATATTTTAAAGGCGGAAAAGAAACAATTTCTCGAAAAACCACATAAATAATAAATATTTAATAGTTAGTAGTTCATGAAAAATTGTTTTACATTTTTTTGAGATTCTATTTCCTTCATGAAGCCTCTGTATAATATTTATAGGTAAAAATATGCAAATACTATGATGCAATCATTTTCATACATTGTCAAAATGATTACAACCTATAATTGTTTAAAATACAACAAAAAAGTCTAGATTGACAAAATCATTCTGAATTGAATGTGATCAACAAAATTATAAGCTTGAAACATACAGTATATGAAATTGTATCTAACTAAAACTAGCCAATGGGAGAACAACAAACTTCTTGATGACAATAGCCAATCAGGGAACAGAATGGTCAGATAAAAGATTTGCAATTGTGGAAAAGTAAGAACTGAGAAATGTCAAAAATAATTATCATCAAATATAAGAAATAAAATTTTGTTATAATTTCAAAAACACCAAATTAATCAGAGTGCGACAAGGAAGTGCGCGAGTTTGAAAATTCAAATAAAATGGACAAACCAGAAATGGTATCCAAGAGATGAAAAAACAAAGCTGAAGGAGATTGAAAAAATTTTTAGAGAGAAGCCAGGGACAAAATTCGAATGAAAGAAATTTAGAACTTCCATTAATGAGAATATAGTTTTTCAACAATAAAAAACCAATACAACCCTTGAATAATCTCCACACAAAATAAACAAGGATAAAAGAAGATTACCTTTTTTGTACTCCACATACACTCTATTTATTTTGGCATTGAACTATAAAATAATTCTTCCAACCCAAAAGAAAAAGTGAGGTTATGTTCACAGTATCCATCACTGTTTTCCATTATTTTCTATGAAAATATTGTCAATCGACCATAATTTCAAGTTATCTATCGCAGGTCAGGTTAATATAAGTTTTCCTGAATAAAGGAAATAATTGTTTTTGATAATTTTTGGTTTATTTTCCACAATTATATGCTAATATTTTACTCATAAACAGTGACATCAAAACAGGTAGTGGCTCTATTGCCAATACCGGCTCCTGAGGCGAAGGCGTACCAACTGAGATTAGTCGTGGTAAGAAAAGTAGTAATAATTGGCAACAACGTGACAAGAAAACAGTAACGTTCGCTGGCAATTATTATTTCATAACAATTAGCTATTATCATATCACAATATAACAATTGGCTTCCCATCTCGGAGCTGAATTGCCTGCATAAGTATTGGAGGTATATCAAAATTGAAATAACAATATATTCATACAGGGAGAAAATATTTGTGGGGCAATAACAATAACGTGGGAAAAAAATTAAAACAATAATTATTATTTAAAAGCTATTACTATTTCATAACAATTTGTCTCCCAACGAGGAGCGAAAATAATTAGATCATTATTACATAACAATATATATAAATATATATATATATATATATATATATATATATCTCGGGTTCGGGATGGTGAAACTTGTTAAAATTTTATAGAGGTGTTGTTCACATGTTAAACAATACGTATGCCACATTTTAATAATTTCCTAATTCAACAGTCTCGTGGCGGTACTACCTTAATCTTTTGTTTTGTAACTTAGGATGATTCTCCCTCATGATTTCAATGTTGATTTCCGTTCAGAAGAATCTCAATCATTAATTGATCGTTTGAGGGAAAAATTTAATTTAACAATGATTAATTCTCCACTTCAGTCAACAACGAAATATGGTTCGACAACTTAACATTAGCCTTTAATTTCATAAGTGTATGACTTTCTGTTGCTCACTGTCAATTAAATTCTAACAAGACTTACTTATTTTAACTTGAATCGTAATATTTGCCACAATGTAAAACAAGTTTCGCTTCAACCGCATGAAAAGGAAACACGTAGGTACTGATTTTTTTTGTTGAGATACCACCCAACTTTTTTATATTAATAATTTGGTGAAATGAAAACAAAGAATCCTGGAAGTATAATAAACCTATTTAGGGCGATATCATTTTCACTATATTCTGACCAGACTAGATGTATAGTATCTATATCCAATCTTAGTTGGATGAGGATGGGGTTTACCATCCACGCCTGAAGGGATTTGCGCTTTGATCGAAAATGCCGACTATAGGCGGAGATTCATTCTTTTACTTCAAATGTAATTTTGCCTATTTTTGTTTGAAAACAAATTTCAGTAAACTATCTGAAAAAGGAGATTTTTAAAGGATTTAGAAGGGATTTTCACTATTAACATTTTTTGGCAGGTCTATTGGGTCCGAAAGTTAATAATTATTATATTTTTTTGTATCTAAGAAAAAATTTTGTAACCGTTTTTTGATGTCACCCTGGGATTGAAAGGTATATTCAGGATAGTAGTATCACACGATCCTACTTTCTAAGAGAAGATATATTATAATTACTCGACAGAGGGCGCTGGGGGCACATCAACTTGAAAATTCCGAATGGTAATTCAATTCTACTTTCAACCATAGTTGTTCTACGGAATCTCAATTGCGATGAGTAACACGAAATACAGTCAATAGAGGAAGATTCATGACTTAAATAATAATTTTCCATTTTCGAATTCGTTTCAAAGCTTAATTCGGTACACATTTTGAATCCATACCATAATCAAATTTCCGATCCAAATAATACCCAATTCATTTATTTTAATGACCATAATCATAACGGGTACCATTTATTGGATTTGGTGAACTGATCATTGAGCATTTCTTGACATGTTTTTTGGGTAACCTTCCACAGTCTGAAAATGAAAATATAATCAGGAAAATCTATACAAGTGTAGAAAGGGCAAACTAATTAGTTCACCCCGATAAGTTATTGCGTTCACCAAATTATATTTCCTATAGAAAAATGATTCAATTAGTCAATAACTTGTCGTTTTCTGAATTTGCCTAGCAAATTTTTTTTTTTAATTCAAAAGATACTTCTCTATATAGTGTTTGAATGACATTTCGGGGACTATATCTGCCCCCGTTCTCAAAATCTTCTGAATCTTCTTTGGTTGTTTTAATAATCTGGATTTCTGCTTGCGGAGTCTTTTTCGCTTTTTCAACTGACGGATGTCAATTGAGATCTGCCAAAAAAGTTTGAGAGTGACGTATTGCTCATTTGATATATGGGGTGTTGTTCAGATCAGTTTATTAGCATTCTACCATATCTCTCTTCCTCTCTGAGTAGAGGTAACCATGTATGATCCATTTCAACAGAATTTGTTGAAAAGCAGCTGTTATTGGGAAGGAGAATACAGGCCATTTCTTTCAATTTTCTCCTCTCTTGATGTGGTTCTTTCATTAAGATTTTTGTCCTATTCCATTCAATCGTATGACCGCCATTGGATGTGAGGATGTTTTCGGCAATTTTTGATCCGGTTATTTGTCGATTTCTGATGTAACTCCGATGTTCACTTTGGCGCACTTCCAATGGTCTTGACGTTTCACCTATATAACTATCACCACATGAACAAGGTATGTTGTGAACACAGTTTTTGGTACTTTCTTCTGCGTTTTTTGGTTTTGTTTGTGTTAGTGTAGACCTCAGTGTGTTTGTTGTTCTAAATGATGTTCTCACATCATACCTATGTCCAATTCGTTTGATCTTTTCAGATAATCCGGAGACATAAGGTATTATGTTGGTTGTGAAATGTGTAGGTGATGGGAGTACTCCTGTTGGTTGTGTTAATTGGTTGTTTGATGGATTTTTGTTTTCAATGTCAGTGATTGTTTTCTCCACAAACTGATCCGGATATGCATTTTCCTTGGGAACAGATTTTATGAGATTTTTATAGAGACATTTAACTATGCCTTTTTTCACACTGGCATGATGGTTTGAGTTTTAGTGTAGATATCGATTGGTATGCGTCTCCTTTCTGTGTACAGATGTTTCCATTCGGGAGGATGATTTTTGGATCATGACATTTAAAAAGGGGAGTTGGTTGTTTTGTTCTGATTCTAACGTGAATTTGATCGTCGGTTCTTGGCCGTTTATATGATCCAAGAAAATGTTTAATTCTTCTTCACTTCGATTCCAGATAGCGAAAACATCATCCACGTATCTCCACTATATTTTTGGACCATATGAAGTTTGATTATTTTGTCGATGTTTAAGACTCTCTAATATATAAATGATCATAACACTACTTACCTGCTCTTTATAGTGAAAACGAATTATAGCATTTGTATTTAGGAAGAGTTTCGCTTAGAGGGAATTGGGTATTGAGACAACACAACGGAAGGTAGGGAGGGGGAAAACACAAGTGGACACGATTGACAACAATTTTGCCTCATATTCTCAATAAATAAAAATCCTACATTATTGTTTTGTTTTTTGTTATACTTGACATTTCAAATGCATATTGTGAAAAAACGTATTATCGAAATTCGAAAAAAATCAGATGGTTGAAAAGAGAATTAAATTATTTTTTCCGGTGACTTCGTATCAACTATTCTGTTTAATCTACACGAAATCGATCGTTAATGACCCCTTTTAACATTCAATTTATCTTTTAATGCTCAATTGTGATATATGCAACTAAACATACACCGAAATCGACCATTAAAAACCTGTAAATGGTCGAATCGGTCCATCAATATATAATTGTGGTATAGGCAACTTAACATACACGAATTCGAATATCATTCAAATGCCAAATCATATTACCTTCGCGCTGTCAAATTTATGTATTTTAAAATCCAAATATTGTAAGTTTCCTCCTAGTTGAAGGAAATGGATATCGAAAATTTCACGTTGACCCCAGGAACGAGGTCGACGGAAAAATGTTGTAATCATCTCGTATATTGAAATGGGGATTGATGATCTCGAACATTAACGCGCTCGCTTCGCTCTCGCGATAAAATATCTCGATTATTAATCGCCACCATTAATATATCAGTTGATTGAATAACTATTTTCGGCGACCTCGTGTTAATGAGTCTGTTTAATCTACACGAAATCGATCATTAATGACCCCTTTTGACGTTCAATGTCCCTATTGATACATAATTGTGACATATGCAGCCAAACATACACCGAAATCGACCATTAATAACATATTGATGGTCGATTTCTCTTTTAATGCATCATTGTGGTATAGGCAACTAAACATACACGAATTCAAATACTATTCAAATGTCAAATCATATTACCTTCGCGCTGTCAAATTTATTTATTTCAAAATCTAAATATTGTAAGTTTTTTTTCTAGTTCAAGCAAATGGATATCAAAAATTTTGCGTTGACCCCAGGAACAAGGTCGACGGAATTTTTTTGTAATCAACTCGTATATTAAAATGGCAATTAATGATCTTGATCATTGATCGCCACCATTATTACACTGGTTGATTAAATAACTATTTCAACGATGTGCTACTTGACCCCCCATGCTATTCGAAATTTTTAAGTTGATGTGCCCCCCCGTGCCATCAATCGAGCATTCACAATATCTTTTATTTCAAAAAGTAGTATCGGTGATATCATCCCGAACGGTTTTCGTCCCATTGCTCTACGTCGAACCATTAACAGGGGGGAGAGTACTATAAAAAGCCGCACTGTATATTGTCAAGTATGAAAAATATTACCCGATAGAAATATAGCAATCATTTATTTTTCAAAATTTAGTATCACATTTATTGAAATACAGTATTTCCTGCATATTTAAAGTTCATCACCGTTCATTAACCAGGTATCGGATTTCAATTCAATTCCTGAGTACTGAATGGCAAGGAAGCTGATTCTGTAATGGGCAGCGCAATAAATCATGACTCAACGATATTTTGAATATAAATTGAAATGATTGTTTTCGACTCTGTTCTTTTTTATTGTGCCTGTTTATGCTGCCAGTCCATGATGACGCATCTTCACTTGGTTTTTATAATTATGTAAGTGTTACTTTTATTTACTCTTTGATACATACCCCTTTGGTCATTGTTCACTCCACTATTTTGTATTCACCATTATGCTATATTTGTTCTCTTATAATTTTAATGAACCACAATAGTTTTTATTTCACTAGTAGTTTTGTATTCACCATTATGTTATTTTTTGTCTCCTTATATTTTTAATAAACACAATCGTTTTCACTTCACTTTTTCATTTCACTATACCAGGGTGGTCAAAATCACAAGTAAAATGTTTTAACCTCTCGCAAGCCAAGCAAGATACTTAGTGGGCACCCTAAACAGTTAGGATTCCAGGGTTTCACAGGGTCTACCAAAGTAGGATAGGTTTCCGCGGTCATGACTATTTGGGATATGCAAAGTTCAGGTTAAACCGTGCCTGGAAATTTGATAATTTCGACGTTTCGGTCTATTTTCGGGCCATTCTCAAGAAAGCAACTGAAAAAATAAAAAATTATTAATGAAGTTAAGTAAGTGATATTCATAGTGAGGTTTCAATTTGCCAATACCTCAGATGTATTCATTTAGGATTTTGTGACTTGACGCCGGGGGTCTCAATCTGCCTACTCCCCATGTCTCGACACTAGTTCTCTCTACGGTCTCAATCTACACTTGTATAGATTTCCTGATCCATTTAATTTTGTTTTCAGATTCAGATTCTTATGAATTATTAAAAATATATCGGAATGTAACGTACTTGAATCAACTTTGCTATTATGAATGAATGAATCTCTATAAAGCATCACGACTTCCATTCAGCGAGTTTATCCGCGAAGTTCAAATATCTTGGAAGTTGGAAAACTTCGAGGATGTGGATGGGAAAGGTCAGTTATCGCCTGGGGAAAATATTACAACTTTGGAAATGAATAATGTCGACAGTCTGGCGTTATTACGTCGACCTTTTCGTATTTTTATCAATCGAATGAGGTAGGGAGCCCTCGGGCATATTGGATTGGAATTGGTGTTGATCTCAGGAAAAACGTTATTTTTCTGCGAGCACTGGAATTCCGGAAATGCGAAGTAGTTCGGAAATTATTATAGGGATTGGAGATAAGATGATACTGAAAAGGGGTTCGGCAATATGGTTTCATGGAATATCAATATTGAAATGTGATCAACACATAGGTTTTCTCATGATTTTAAGCTATGTTGTTTTTAATTAGTACGCAAAAAGCAGTAATATGCGTTCAGCTTGAAATGATTGTGTAATTGCAACTATGTCGTATGTCAACATTTTCAATATTTTATTGCTTCTAAATGTGGATTTTCCATTTTCTGAACACAAACAAAATATATCATGTCATCAGCTGATCTATTATGAAATATAATCAAATCCTGGCCAATATGAGACATTTTGCAGAAACAATAATCAGCTGAAAAAGCATACAGCTTTTTGATATCATGAAGTTAAGTTCGATTGTTTTGTAACTTCTTTGCTTGATGTAAACAAGAAGACTATTCTGTTTCTGTAAATGTGTGTATTAAAATATGTTTTAGTTTGTATCCTGCTAATTACTATATTTGTTGTTTATAAGAAAACTTGATTGAACCTACATGCTGCTGAGGGTAGTTCATCTGCGGCTGAATTTGCTGGAGAAGGGAATTTGCAATCGGTTATTGAGCAAAAATTATAGTTTACAATGTTTCGGAAGCCATAGTAAAAACTGTTGGAAACATTTTATCACACTTCACCATCACCGTTTTTCAGAGCGATCTTGCGAATATGAAAAAGGATGTCTTCTGAACAGATGCTATTTGAAAAAAGTTTGGACAAAGGGACCAAGCAACCAGAAGATCCAACTTAAGAGTTTTCAGTTTTGAGGAAAAATTAGTACTACTACTTCACTAACAATCTCGACAGACTTTTCGGGGATAATACCGTAAGTGCTTTAAAAATTACCGATAATTCTGAAAAAAAAACGTGTTTTTTAAAAACTGCACGAATTTATTTTTTTCGTTGTTTCAAAGCATAAATTGCCAGATTCCGAAGGAGGAGGGCAATTTTTTTATACAACGAAAAAAACACCTTTTTTTCAGAATTATTTGGTTAATTTTTAAAGCACGAATGGTATTCGGAAGAAAATTTCAAGAATACAAAAAGATTCATATTATTTATTGTTATAGTTGATACTACAATTATTGTAAGTAATATTGTAAACATTTGTATTTGTCTTTTCCGTAACTGAAGTTGATCTTGAACCTCCTCCAGGCGCGCATGGTTGTAGATTTTCATTGCCACGCATTTTTTCAACGATAGCCTGATGGTGTTCTTCATCTATCTGTAGATAGCTCGCAATAGATTTGGAGTTGGCATGTCCTGTTATTTTGATAAGTTCTTGCTCAGAAACTCCGCTCTTTGCCAAATTTGACACCGCTGTTGCCCTCAATGAGTGATTGGAAATTTTTTTTCTTTCCACGTCTAGTCCCACCTGGTTTGCTCATTTCTCAGTCCACTTTGCTATCTCGCTTTGCCCCACAGGTATGTTTTTGAACCATTGATTTCTTACTTTCCAAAATGGATTGACAGTTAAAAATAAACGGTCACTTTCTATGTGTTCCCTTTTCGATTTTAATGCGTAAAATAATCGAACTGGACAAAAATTATACTTATTTCTATTCATCACTAACCACTTAGATGAGGCACATGACTTGGATCCGCCATGAGTAGTTTTTCCGAAAATCGGATTGTATTCAATTCTGTTTGTTTTTCGGTCTTTCAATACTCATATCAGTACTTTATGCAAAAAATTGTCATCAGGTTGCTTTGCAGTAAGGGTCATATCATCAGAATTAAATACATCTGCAGCGAGAGCAACATATTTTGCTCTGATTGACTCACTGTTGAGATATGGAATTTGTTTTTGGGGGAATAGCTCTCAATTTCTATTGAAGTCGGTGTTCGTTTTACGAAAGAGGGCTGTGCGATACCTTTGTAAAGCGAAACCCAGAGATTCATGCAAACCCTTGTTTATTACTCAAAAAATATTAACATTGACATGTATCTTTATTCTGGAAAGTGTATGTTTAATCCACAAAAATTTTTACAATAATATCCAATCTCTGTCAACTTACAAGACGAGGAGTGATAACTTTACAGTATCCCTACCAATTCCCAGAAGCTCCTTGGTAAAGGGGTCAATAATTTATAATGCAAAAAAAAAATGTTTAACCACCTGCCTTCACATATTCGTTCTTTGGAGGCACATAATAGATTCAGGATGGATGTCAAGGAGCTACTGCTAGATAGAGCATATTATAATTTGAAAGAATTTTATGACAATGTATTTTAAGTATTTGATTTCGAATTGTAATTTTAATTTAGCTTTAAATATGTGTCTGTTTATATACAACTGTACATGTTATATACAAAAATTTTTTAGTATGCGATTAGGACTATTCATTGATCCTGGCGTTATTGTGACTTTTCACATATATGTATGTACATGTATGTATATATGTATGTATGTGTATATATGTGTGTTTATATTTATACACTTTGTACTCTTTTTGTATTTTAAATGTTTGTACTCTTTTATATTTTAAATGCTTATAACTATTTTATAATTACCTTCTAGCTTTGTCAATGAGAATTTAATTCTTTCGATATTAAAGCATATTTGATTTGATTGATTTGATTTGATATTTCCAAACTTTCTAGAAGGTCGAGTTTACAACTGTTTTTTTCTACATGTAATATATCAAACTCACTAGCAAAACAGGGTGTCAAAGTTTTATTTTCGTTTTTTTTGAATAACTTCCGAAATACTGACTTTAATTAAACGAAAATTGGTACTGAGAGGTTTTTTGAGGTATCGAATTCGAACCTGATGTTATTATTGCTCTTACTCGTAGGGGGCGCCACCTACACGTCTTTTTCTTTTTTGAAGATTCATAACTTTTTTGAGCGTATATCTAGCACATTTTTCAGTGGAAAAATCAATTCCTTCATTATATCTACGTAAAAAAGCTACCTTTGTTACAAGTCGCTATAAGCACCGTTTTCTAGATATTTGGGCTTGAAAATTTCAAGTCGATTATTTGATAATCGATGCGTGTTGAAATTATTACCATTATTTTGCATTTTTCACAAGAATGATTAGGAAATGAATTTGACGTTTAAGTAAGTAGCTACTGCAGTTTTATGAACTAGTGACTTCAAATGTCCCCAAAAATAAAAATCTAGCGGGTTTAGATCTGGGGACCTTGGTGCCCACACCTGGTTAGGTTCCTTTACATCCCTACCGATCCATCGATTTGGATAGACAGTGTTAAGGAATTCCCTGGCTACAACGCTAAAATGGGCCGGAGCCCCATCATGCATAAACCACATGCGGATACGAATTTCTAATAGTACATTCTGAAGTAGTCCCGGCAATTCATTTCCTAAAAAGTCTCTGTAAGTTGCGCCATTCAGTCGGAACGGAAGGAAGAAAGGACCTATCAAGTAATTATCAATTATTGCCGCCCATACATTTACAGAAAATTGATACTGATAATGTCTTTCACTAACTGCGTGCGGATTTTCCAGAGCCCAAACATGGTTGTTATGAAAGTTTGTGATAGCATTTCGGGAGAAGTTTGCCTCGTCCGTGAAGAGTACATATCTTGAAAATTGAGGATTTCCAGCCAATTTTCTCAAAAACCACTGACACATAGTATTGCGTTGGGGAAAGTCTCGTGGCAAAAGAGCCCTTTGAATATGGTATGGATAAAATTGTTGATCGTGGATAATTCTCCAAACTGTGGACTGAGAAGAGTTGAGAGCTTCAGTAATTATTATTGTACTTGTTTCTGGATTCTCCTCGAGAGCGTTCAAAACAGTTTCTTTCAATTCTGGGGTTCGGACTGCTCGTGGTCTTCCAATAATATCAGTTGCCCTCTTAAAGCTACCTGTTTCTGCCAAACGACGTTGGAGACTGGTAAATGTTGGAGCTGAAGGCAGTACTCCTGGTAAATACGTCTTGCTTCGCGCGCATTGCCATCCGCAAGGCCATAAACGAAATGCATATCGGCTAAATGAGCATTATTGTTTTTTCGAAATTAGTGCTTTAAAACTTACAGAAACTTCAACAAAACAACAAAACGTTTAACTGTCACATAATATATAATTACCAAAACTATGGTAATAACTTCAACACGCATCGATTATCAAATAATCGACTTGAAATTTTCAAGCCCAAATATCTAGAAAACGGTTGCTTATACCTACCTACGAGTAAGAGCAATAATAACATCAGGTTCGAATTCGAGACCTCAAAAAACCTCTCAATACCAATTTTCGTTTTATTAAGGTCGGTATTTCGAAAGTTATTTAAAAAAACGAAAATGAAAATAAAACTTCAACACCCAGTATCTTGGAAACGAAGCGTTTCCGGACATATATTTATTTGGACAATTCATATTAGAATATTGTGAGGAATCACCTCCTGAAGTTCGTCAAAGTACTTTTGAATCACCCAGTATAATGTGACTAGCCGAACATAAGTAAAAAAGTTCAGAGGTTGTATTAACGGAAATTATATTGAGAATTAAATTAACAATGGATAAAGGAAGCGTCCTTATAATAGATGACATCCATAGATCACCCTATAAGAATTCCATTAACGTCCATTATTCAATAAAAGGAAATTCCCAGCGAATTTCCGCACAATCTTTTTCTGTTCGGTATACCTAACACCGCTTGGTACCTCTGAGTCTAAACTACACAATTAATACCTCAAAACTCTGTTATTTCAAAATTATAACCTGACATCAGTGTTTTACTCCCTCAATATAGTCAAAACGCAATGCTGTCGCGTGGTGTTTTTATTCGAATAATTTAGTTCATAAATATAGCTGATACAGAAACAAAAACCAACTAAGGATAGTAAGAAAACATTGCCCGTTAAATTTCGTTGGGTAATTTATTAGAGAGGTGTCAGTGAGTGTTAGTTACTTATTCAGGATTTCGCTGCGAACTAGTGAGAATGAACATTTGTTGGAGCCATTATGATAATGATAAAGTGAAAGCTATTTTTGTTCAAAGATCGCTCACATGGATATGGATTATGATGGAGAATCGGACAAAAGAGGTGGTTAACAGAAAGTTGGCGTTCGAGCGAGAAATATTCTGTAAGTTAAATTTTTTTTATCATTTTATATGTACCCAAATTTTAATACTTCTACAATTTTGCTTGCTTGCTTGGATATGAGAATGGTACAAAAACGAACATCTATTCTCCTTTGCCATATTCTTACTCATTTTTTTTCGTTGAATTCGACAACGCGATATTATCCTTGATCATTGGAAGCAATATGAAGAATATACTTTATTATTTGTTCACAGTATTAATAATTTTGGCTAGTAGCTATCGGCGACTATTGTCATTATCCTCAGAGTGTGACGAGAATGTTGTATATTTTTTTTTAAATGATTATGAATTGCAAGATTTTTTTATGGATGTATAATCAGGGGTTTGTCCTCTATAGCACACTGAGGAAAGAATTCAGTATCGAAAAACTTGAACTGTGCAATAAACATAACGATCCTTTACAAACTATTGAATGGTGCACTGAATAGTTCATATCTGCTTCCAAAACTGCAATTCTACATTCCACCATCAGGTCTGCGCCCTCGTCCTTTTACCTTTCAAGTAACCAGTAATGGCCCAATAAATAGAATGAAAGATTTCGCATGCGGACGTTTCGATATTCCCATCAGAAAATGTAATACCGAGATGAGAAAGCAGATGAAAACTTGGTAACACAGCAAAAGAACATCCCTGATTGTACACGCTCACCAACACTTTCGTCATATCATCCCACCTTTTTAATTAAGAACGCGATTTGGTGCGAGGAACCCCATAGTCTGACTATGCATTTGTATATATACTTATGTATGTAAGATACTCTAACTATGTATAAGATGAATGTGAGTCATACAAAATTACCTCAAAATGTATAATGAAACATATAATTAGGCGCATGCCTGTCTGTTTCTAAATGAATAAATTATATGTTAGGATCTCTCGAAGCATACGTGTACAATCAGTACACATTTCATATTTTTCCCAAGTTTTGAATCCATTAAATATTGGCGACTGTGATGTTTGTGAGATCACCTGAAACCATTCATGCTTTGGAAAAATTAAGCACTTAAAAAATGAGTGGGTGGGTTTTAATTCAATTTAACATAACCTTCTTCGATGGAAAAAACAGTAATAAACATTCATAGATACAGGCTGCACAATAAAAATTCAGAAACCTTTTGATGACAAAACAAATGGAACGGAAGCTTTGAAAAGAACTTCCAGGGGAAGTTGGACACTGGCTGACAAAGTGCAATGGGCAAGGAGCATACAGGATTTATACAGTTCTACTGCAGAATGGAACCGAACCACTGCATTGTAGGCTCTTTGAAATACTGGCAGCCTGGCTCTTGGGCCAAAGCTATGGAGGGATATTCGGGCAATTTCCATACCAAAACCTATAAAAGCTGAATAGGGAAATTCCATAGGACCAATTAATCTCATGTCCTTTAAATCGAAGCCAAGATAAGCTGATGAATATGTACATGAGGGACTCGACACTGGTAGAAAGACCTCTCGGTGCATCGTGACCAATTCACCTACAACCTACATGATCGGCTACTCAACAGAAACAGCAGAGGGAGTGGAGAACCCGCTGAAAATAAAGTACTATTAGCGACCTTCCTAGATATAAGACACCACCTTAATGGAGAAAACATAGTAGCCCGAGCGACCGGAGGAGTTTTTTCTCCAGTCCTATAGAATCTGGCCATGGACAAACTACCTGGGTCTCTTGAAGAAAAAGGCTACGAAAGCCTTGGGTACGCCCGCGACATAGTTGTCATATCATATTGAAGAAAACATAAATGTTGGAACATGATACATGAGTCTCGTGAGAATTGTGACCAGGGACGAGCTGAACATGAGATAAGATCACATTGCAAAATAACGATTCTTCTTACTTAAATCATTCAAGGTATCTATAACAGACATAACTTGGTAACCATACCTCTGTGTTTCAGGCAGAGGTCTACGCAATACTTTGATATGCGAAGGAAAATAATAGGACCATTGAAGAGGAGCGGATCCATATTCATCAGGGAATTGCAGGTAAGAGAAAGTCGACGGACTCACCAAAAGAGTATCGGAAAACCAATGTTTGTGCGTTTGCTGCTATTATGCACTTTTCTCTGATATTATTAATATGGAAACGCAAGATTAAAAATTGAATTTTTGACTGATATGTCAAGTTTTTATTGATATGTATTTTCACAGTGTGTTTCTGAGAGGGTTCTCAAAATATACAGTACGGGTATTTATAGAACTGGATCCGGGAAAAACACAAATACTACTGCAAACAGAATACATCAAAGGACCGTGTCACAAAAAGCCGTTGACTTGTTAACGGGGCTAATGACTAGACATGCGCCAGAAAAACAGCATTCTGATGAAATGGTGACCTAACCTGCTAACTGTGCGGCAAGGAACCAGAAACAAAGTAAGGTACTGTGCAACTGCGGAGGTCTGGATCGCAGAAGACAGTCAAGTTTTGTGCAGCCAATTTGTGAACCGAAACACCCAGTGAAGGGGTTGCACAAACTTGTACAAGGCACAAAATTACTGTAGGGTAAGATATTAATTCTCAAGTGTTATCAGAGGCCACGGCCAGTCGGTTAGAGGGTACGTCTGAGACGGAAGGACTTCCACACTACCAAGGGGTGTTCATAAAACATTTTCTCCAGTTAAAAAATTTTTGCATTGTTTGTTTGGTGGTTTCAGCATCGCGCATGGAGACTATCCCTATTAACATTATTGAAAACTTATACCAAGTAGCTGGGAAAAATTATATCAAATCAAGTGCAAATTTCCTAATTTTTAAGGAATTATTTTACTTTCACTTTCAGAAGTATTTATTCAAGATATGTATCTTCTTCAGAATCAATCAACTCCAAAATGACAACAAGGTTGTCGAACATTTAAGGAATGATTTTAAGTTAATATTCACCTACTTATGATCTCAAAGACGTTCATATAGTAAGGTAATAAAGAAATTGGTAAATAGATCAAATGTTCATATTAGTAGGTCAAAAGGTAATTGTAGACATTTTTGCGACTCATAGGTACTCGTGAAACAGAATTAATATAAATGTTGTGTAAACCATTTCCGCAATCGGATCAAAAAATCAACAAATCAACACATCTTAATGGGCACTCATGAAAAAAATACATAAATGAGGCATATGTGAACATACTTCACCTTTCAAACTAGTGTTTGGAGAAAATACGACTACTTTGTAATGCTTCTCTGCAATGTGGCCAAATTTGAAAAATTTCATTGGCGTATCTCCACCAAACTTTGGGACATTTCAGGTGGGTATATATATATTATAATATATATATATATATATATATATATATATATATATATATATATAGTCTGAGAAATTCTTTGGGACAGCAGCAAACGCAAATGTACCCTTATAACATTATATTTCCAATATTTCGACAATGAATATTGTCATCATCAGGGAGCTACAAAGGTGAAACTACTATAGTATGTTGATAATTATAAGAATAAACTTAACTTACAATGTTAGCGAGAATGGTCGTTTTTCGGTGACATACAAAAAGATGTAAAAGACAGCATTAAAACATGTAAAAACATGGAGCAACAATTAGATTTATGGAATAATATTTGTAACACAAACATTCTGGTAACTTTATTAAAGCCGAAACCATTGTGGTGAACTTTCTTTGTTTATGAATGTGAAAAGTGAGGGAAAATAACAGCATCGAGGTTGGAATTTAACATAACCTAAAATGTCAACGTCAAAAATTTTACAATTTTTTTAAGAAGAAGAAGAGACATTTGGTCTAAGCTGTCCAAATGGAAGTGGAAAACATCCATTGCAATTACTACTGAAGATGAAATTTTCTAATGGTAAAATTGGATGAATATATTTAT
Organism: Gonioctena quinquepunctata; assembly: GCA_018342105.1. NCBI lineage: Eukaryota > Metazoa > Arthropoda > Insecta > Coleoptera > Chrysomelidae > Gonioctena > Gonioctena quinquepunctata. The sequence goes on along the minus strand of JAFIRS010001491.1, from coordinate 29,493 downwards.
TAGTTATTCATTTTTTCAAAACTTTCATGTTAGTTTGTATTAACTAGAAAAGGAAGATGAATTATTATTGAGACATCGTTCAAGTTAAAGATAATAGATCCTCACTTAAATGATTGGATTCTTTGTTTAACATGTTGATTGAAATAAATCTTTCCAAAGATTCGTTTCGAAGCATTCTTTCCTTTCAGGATTATAATTCATATTGCTCTTATTAATTATCCGAAGTTCGAGGGTAGTCTTTGCAATGTTTGGGATTTCATACGGTTTTTTCACCTTCGGTTGCCACTTTCAAACTTTTCACAAGCGAATAAACGTTTTCTTGAGAAACGAGTTTTATCTCGACCCGAAATAAAAATTTATGCTTAAAACCCCTTTTTATTTTCGTTTAAAATTGTACTGGAGTTAGCAATTTGAAAGGAAGAAAACGGCTTTTGAGCATTATTTTCATTATTATTATTCAAATTTCATATAATTTGAAGATGGGTTTAGAAGCGTTCATTTGTCAGGAAGATGGAATTTTGTCAAAACTGGGTTTGGGTGAAATGAAGATACGAACACGTGTCATTTGTTTGACCGTTTCTTTAAGATTGTGGTGACCGTGTTTGTTCTTCAGAACACGGGTTTCATACCATTATTGAAGGATTGTTAGTCGTCCCGGAAAGGAACGCCTTCATCTTTCCTCATGAAACTAAACGGAAACATGGTTGCTGTATTCACAATTTTCTTTCGATCGAAGGGTTTGTTTCAACATTTTGGATGAAGAAAACTTAAGAAGGACATTCCAAAGACGCGAACTGTTCATAACATAATTTTGTTAAAAGGGAACCTTAACAAGTGCCAAAGTTTTTATAAACCTGAGTTATTTAATGAAAAATATGTAAAGGGAGAGAAGTTAACATATTGAGCATTTATTAAATTTACTATTCTCCCAATCGGGATTGCTCTGGATGCATGAATCCAAACCAACAACAATTGGGAGAACATCAGAAATTTTGTAAGATTTGTGAAGATGACTTCATCAATATGTTAACTTTTCTTTAACAATACATATTTTCATTTAATAAACCAGGTTTATAGACAAACTTTTGGGACGCCTATGGGGGCAAAAGATGAGTCCCATTTTAGCAAATTTGCTTATGGACGATTGCTAATATAGTCTTAAATGTCCTTCCTCGCAAAGTTTCCATCAAAAAAAATGATGAATAATCCTAGCACTTCCTCGATCAGAGATTACAGAAATTGTAGATATTTTCAACACTATGACCCGTTTCTACGAATTTCTGACTCTTCATTTCACCACAAAAAATTTGAAAATTCTCCTCAAGTTATTCAAACAAAAATTCATATCCTTCATCCTTATTGAATAAGATTTTATTTAGCACAACTGTCTATAATCCATTCTTCAAATGACATTATACCTGAGAATTTGAATAATAATAATGAAAATAATGAAACTCAAAGCAACATTTTTCATACTTCTTTACCTTTCATTGCAGAAATCACACCTAAGCTCTCACGAATTTTTAACAATTTTGGCAATATAAAAATAGCCCAAAAACGGTTTTAGCCATACATTCTTTATTTTCTGTGGTCAAGGATAAAACTCCGTTATTCTCACAAACAAAACTAGTTTATTGCATTCCTTGTGCAAGTTGTAACCATGAATATATTGGTCAAACAGCTAGGTTACTGAAAGACCGTATAAGTGCCCATAAAAGTGATTGTAGACTTCACCCTGAAAGGTGTGCTCTCAGTGAACATGTGAATAAAGAAGATCACAATATGGATTATAATTCCACAAAAAATTTAGTAAAAGAAAAGAATGCTTCGAAACGAATCTTTTTGGAAATGGCATTTATTTCTCAATCCAACAATTGTTTAAACAAAAGAACAGATCTCAATAATTTAAGTGAGATCTATTCTTATCTGTTAATCTTGGACAAGAACCCGAATGCTCTCAATAATAATTCATCTTCCTTTTCTAGTTAATACAAACTAACATGAAAGTTTTGAAAAAATTAATAACTAATAAATATATTCATCCAATTTTACCATTAGAAAATCTCATCTTCAGTAGTAATTGCAATGGATGTTTTCCACTTTCATTTAGACAGCTTAGACCAAATGTCTCTTCTTCTTCTTAAAAAAATTGTAAAATTTTTGACGTTGACATTTTAGGTTATGTTAAATTCCAACCTCGATGCTGTTATTTTCCCTCACTTTTCACATTCATAAACAAAGAAAGTTCACCACAATGGTTTTCGGCTTTTAATAAATTCCAATTTTTTAAATTTTATTCCAACCTCGATGCTGTTATTTTCCCTCACTTTTTACTAGTAATGTTTTAATGCTGTCTTTACATCTTTTGTATGTCACCGAAAACGACCATTCTTTAACATGTAAGTAAAGTTCATTTTCATAATTATCAACATACTATAGTAGTTTCACCTTTGTAGCTCCCTGATGATGACAATATTCATTGTCGAAATATTTGAAATATAATGTTATAAGAGTACATTTGCGTTTGCTGCTGTCCCAAAGAATTTCTCAGACTTTTTCCTAACTAGTCAGCAAAGACTACCTCTCCTCTATATATATATATATATATATATATATATATATATATATATATATATATATATATATATATATATATATATACTTCTCTTCTGAGTTTTCCATTCATATATTACTCACTACCGGGGATAGTAGAACCATTGTCATCCCAAAGTTCTGTCGGTAGAAATCATTTCCCAAGTGAAAATAAGTGATGCTTAAACATACCTCCAACATATCCATTATTTTACTCATAGTCAATTTGGATCTGGTAAAGGGAAATAATCACTTTCTGGGTTTTGTTTTATCATTTCAAGTGTTTTTTCAACAGGTATATCCGTAACTTACCACATCAAAATTCACCATAATGTCATTCTGGCTGGAATTTGTATAATGTAAGTTGTCAAGGAAATGTTCTGTATTTCGGATATAGCTGTCTTTCAATCCAGCTAATGGATTGATACCATAGAGAAACTAAAAATAAAGAGAGTTGTCAAACCTGCAGTAAAAGTTGGCACCACGTTTAGACAGTGGCGACATATCTCGCAACTGGCCGAACTAAGTACAGTTGGTAAGACCGATTGAGATAAGGCGGGTTTTTCAAATGTGTTACTTTTATATGATTGATATGGTATATATTTTTTAAGTGATCGATTTGCCATTCTTGTATTCCATATGAATGGTTGTATCGTATGAAATACAGGAATGGCAAATCGATCACTAATAAAATATATACAATAATCGATTCGTAGAATATGTTAGTTCGTTCGTGGTTAAAATAAAGTTTCAAAGTAAATCTTTATTTCATGATATCAAGAACAAAATTAAACATCTTATAAAACAAGAATGATAAGTTGAACACTATAAAAACACATTTTATTGTATCAAGGACAAGGTACAACTACAGACAAAACAATAATAAAACTTCGAAAAACAACAAAATTAAAAATATTCTTCAGTCGCTTATCATCAAATCAACCAAAATAAAAACAAATTACATTTACAACAAACCTTCAATAATTTTGTTAATTGATTAGCACAAAGGAGACCATGTACTTCGTACTTCCTCAAATGGTGATAGGAAATGGAAACTGATGGATGGAAGTACCAGTTTGTGAAAAAATTTCTGCAACTGATGGATGGAAATAAGTATCAGTTTGTGAAAAGCAGCTTATATTTTACCTTGTGAAAAAATATTTCGAGGAATTTCAGCGTCAACTCGAATAACAAAACATTCCATTTTCGATGTTGGGTTCATAATTCAAGTCCATGGTATAATTTCTATAATTAATTTTTCGATGACAATTAACAGTAGAATCATCATTCTGAAATTATTACGTGGTTTGTCATTCTCTGACAAATGTCGAAATTGGAAAATTATCATGTCGTCAGTTGATTGCGGGCAGCGCCTCCATGCGCGACTGGCCGTACCAAAAACTTGGTGGTCAAGATCGCCAATGTTTCAAACAGTCTCTTTATTTTTAATTTGTCTATGATTGATACATTTTAGCAGATATTTTGCCAACTATTGACATGGTGATCCAGTTGAACTAACAATTGGCCCCAATGGAATGTTTAGTTTGTGAATCTTTGGAAAACCATATAAGTGGAGGGGGGTTACGGTAATAGGGTGTAAGATGTTCCTTTTCACAATATGTGAGATTTTTTGTATGGGGTGATAATATTTTCCTGGCTCTCCTTTCAGTTTCTGGCGTGGGATTTTTCTGTACTTAGATGAATTATTCACCATTTCTAATAGTTTATTATGTTACTCATCTGAATCTATGACCACAGTTGCGTTCCCTTCATCAGCTGGTAAAATTTTAATCGAATAATCATTGAATTATCATTTTTCAAGCCAGTCATAGTTATTTATTACAGAGTAGAAATGTTTTAGCTTATTTTGTGTGGTTTATTCGAGATAGTTTTATTTAGAATTCTGAATTTGATGATTCATATGGAAGTTTTTGTGCGGTTTCTTCACGTGATTATTGTAACATTATTCGGTATCACAGAAAAATGTAATCCCTTCGACAATAACAAATTTTCTATATAAATTCAATTTGGAGGCCCTAGGGTATTGAATTACGATAGTGTTTTTTATGCGTTGTCCATTTTCATTCCTCATGATGATGATCAAAACATCATTACTATCACCCAGAGGACATCGTTATCACTTCCTGACCTTGGCTCAATTTTCACCAGTATTATTAAATGTTTCGACTTCACAAGTATTGGAATTCTGCGGCCTCATGTATGAAAAATATTAATTCCTCGTGCACTAGGGGTTTGTATTAACGATAGTGGTGATCAACCAATGTATATGCTTCTTATCGTAATGTATTGCTATTCATAATGCCCCGACTGTGATTGTTAAAATGCCTCAAGTACCAACGATCACCATTTGAACATCATTTCCATCAATTCGAGCATCGATCCATTATATTGAGGTAGCTGTTTCGTTGTATGCAAATTGGGGGGGGGGAGAGAAAATCCTTTCGTCGCCCATTGAATCTTACCTGTTGTTCACTTTAACAGCACCCATTCCAGTAATTTCGTGCCCTGCATAAGTTTGCACAAGTCATTTAATTGACGTGTGCTGTACAGTCTTGCTTCACCAATTGGTTGCCCGAATATTGACTGTCTTCTGCGATCCCCGCAGTTGCACAGTATGTGTGATACTGTTTCTGGTTCCTTGCCGCATAATCTGCATGTTAGGTCGCCATTGAACAGTCCCATTCTATTGAGGAGTTCCTTTACTGGCGAGTGTTCAATCATGAGCACCGTAATGATTTTCAGTTGTTCCCTGTTTAAAGTTAACAGGTCTGCTGTTTTTTTTTTCGGAATGTTTTCTGGAATATCATCGACGTCACTTCCTGGCTACTCAGAGCCTCTAGTGCTGCCTGGCTGTCTGAGAAAATGTGGATCTGTTTCTCTACTATAACTCTCCTATCGTTTTCCTTCACGCATTGAAGGATTGCATAGACCTCTGCTTAAAATACCCAGTGAGTAGCTAAACTCCGTCCTTGGGTTTCTGGAATATACCCTTGCTCCCGCAGCATTCTTCATTTTTGACCTGTCTGTATACCAGAACTTGCCCTGTAGAATGGTGTTGAGTTATGTGTTGTTCTATACAGTTCTATCTGGTATTGATATCCTGAATGACTTTTCAAAGGAGAATCGTTTCGCAATGTAATCTGATCTCAGGTCTAGCACGACCCTGGTTATGATTCTCATGTGCCCTGTCCCAACGTTCATGTTATCTACTGTGTTTCTCAGTCCTAAGTCACATAGCATAACCTCTTCTTCTATCATCAAGTGAAGGGGGCAATCCCAACTGCAGTGGGCGTTGATTTCAATGCCACTGTAATTTCTACGCAGGGAAGTCTTTGCACCTTACCTAGTTTGGTTTTCGCGCTCTTTAGTTGTGTTTCTGGCCACCACACCAGGGAGGCGTACGTTATGGCCGGTATTACCACATGTTGTACAGCCAGTGTACCATGTGTGATTATAACCCCCATTTCTTCCCAAAAAAGGGCCTTGCCACAATTAATGTGGTCTCCGCCTTTCTGGTAACTTTCATCAGATGTTGGTTCCAGGTCAATTTTTAGTCCAATATTTGACCTCCTCCTTGCTCTGTATAGTTTCTTCTCGAAGTTTCAAGAGTCCTGATCCCTCTAGTTTTCGTCTTCGAATGAATGTTACTGTGGTGGCCTTTTGAGGGTTGATGTTCAATCCCTCCAAGATTAGGGTATCTTGCATTCGATCCCTAACCGTGGTGTTGAATTCCCTCGGTTCTAAGACGAATATGTCGTCGGCGTACTCAAGGGTTTTATGACCTTTTTCTTTACGAAATCCCAGTAGTCCGTCCATGACCAGATTCCACAGGACTGGAGAACGAACTCTCCCCTGCAGCCATCTTCCGGCTGCCCGGGCCACCTCAGTCTCCTCTATTAGGGTTGTGTGTATCATCCTGTTTCTTAGCATTGAGTCAATTCAGGCCTCGTAAGGTTTCTCGATTCTACTCCGTGTAAGAGACCTGATGATTGAAAAAGCTCCTTCTATATCTAGAAAGGCAGCTATACATACCCCTTTTTTTACATTATACTGATGTGAGGGAAGATATTCATAAACGTTCATTTCATACTTCTGGAATACAATTGTTTGTTTCTTATTTTTATCGTTAGTTTTCGGTTTATTAATTTTATTGCATAACCAATTATCATTTCAACTGGTCTATTTCACTTCATTTCAAAGAACTGTACTGTTCAAATCTCTTTGAGAAAAGAAACAATATCAATAAAGCAGTTGAAATTAATACCAATTAAGTTTTCATTTAATTACGATCATCTTTCTCTGAGCCATTCATCGTAGAACATGCGATCGTTTTGACAAGAAAAACTACGTTAATGTATGGAGTGATCTATTACACCAAGCACGCAACCCCGTTTATACAAAGCCATTGCAACGAAGAGAGTTGGCTTGATCTGCAATAATAACAAGGAAATAGCGAATAAATAGTAAATTGAGTTCAGTGAAGCGACTATAACAATTATGAAAATAAATAATGTTCTGTTTTATCTAAAAATGTTTTATCTAAAAATGACATAATTAATTTTCTTTTGTGGCCTTTGAGGTGCACCTCAAGCTAAGTACTTTAATGAGATAATGGAATACAGATACACACAGGGTGTAACCCAACTTCTTGCACAAACACTAATAGTTGGTAGTACACCAAAAAATAAAAATATTTTTTCCTTCGAATTTTTTTATTTTTACGCGGTCCTTTAAAATCCAGAAAAAAATGCCCACCAAAACTTCGTTGTTTCTCTGTAATTCGTTATAAAATGACATTATACACCCGATATTCACGATTTAGCCAGAAGTTAAAATACAACCTGTATATTGAATTGATTATTGATGAAAAAATGAGGGTTGAAGATTATGATGCAAGTATGACAATTAGGTGAAGTGATACTTCTAATATATTCCGAAATTGCTGCATAGTTTATATCAACATTTTTATTAAATACTAGTTGGTAACCGTGACTTCGTCCGCGTAGAATTTGTACTTTTTCCATCGAAGAAACTGTCAAAAGAGATCCTGTCACTCAACATACGGGATATCAGGACTGTGACTGGGCTCCCAATGGGACACAATCACCTGAACGGCACACATTGTGCCAAGAAGAAGAAGCACACCTCATGAAACGAAACAGCAATTGTTTCGCATATAAACATACAACTTATGCAAAAATTGAAAGATTTTTTTTATACTTTACTTTAAAAAAACAAATAACAGAAAGAGAACATCAGCAGATATTATTGGTGGAAATTTTCAAAATGAGCTCCATACATTTGAACTCAACCTTTGAAGCGACGATCCATCGAATTCATCACCTGTTCAAAAATCTCAAGTTAATTTCTAATCATAACACGTTGTTTCAGTATTCTACATTCGTTACAGGGTTCAATTATCCTAAGACGAAATCATCCAGAGGACTGAGATCAGGGAATCGAGATGAACATGCTATGGGCCCTCCCCAATCTATATATAAGTTAGGGAACTCTAAAATGCCCTGAAGGTCTAATATATATATATATATATATATAAACAATGGGGAATAACGGAGATCTTCAGTCAGCACATGTGTTGAATTATGAAAAACTCGTTAATAAATCCAATCAAAATATGAACAAAAAACAGATATCGAAAATCTTAGCAAAATCTACAGTTATCTCTTACAAATGGATTAAAACTGATGATTCTCAGAATATAATATAAAAATTAACACACCCCCTACATATTTAATATTTTTCTGACGATTAATCATAGGTAGTAATTTCAAATCCTTCAATGTCACTTGAAACGTCAAAGCTATAACACCATTCCGACAAATGTTTACATATATTTTACGTTTTTTTTTTTAAGTTAATGTTCATCAATCAACCACTCAGTACTGTAAGTACTTCCTTCATTTTATGTATTTTTTCTCAATAATTTAATTTACATATTTTAGGACCCTGAAGAAGTTTCAAAATTGAATCGAAAGCTCGGTCCAACGTATTACAGAGTTTTTCATAATTCAACACTTGTACTGACTGAAGATCCTCGTTATTCCCCACTGTTCATACCAATTTTCAGTCGTTATATCTAAAATATATATATATATATATATATATATATATATATAATTTATATTTATATATATATATATATATATATATGTATATTTATATATATATATATATAATGGAAGGAATCTAATGGACATAGGCCTCAGAGAAAAGTGCTAACCGTAGACACGTGTTTCGGGCTCTCGGCCCTCATCAGTACGGTGGAGAAGTGCAAGGATGAACAACACTTGGTAGAAAACGACAAATCAACGGAGTCAACAAACAGAAGCCGGCCGCTCATTTGTGATTTTGGTCAGCAGACCCTGAATTCCAGGGCAACAACCAACGTCACCACGGAGGCAGCTATAGCTACCTGCGTGACATCCGAGTCCAGGAATATAAATATGAAAGAGAGTAATATCGAGGGGACTGTTGAAAACAAAATGGAAGGAATCTAATGGACATAGCCCTCAGAGAAAAGTGTTAACCGTAGACACGTGTTTCGGGCTCTCGGCCCTCATCAGTACGGTGGATAAGTGCAAGGATGAACAACACTTGGTAGAAAACGACAAATCAACGGAGTCAGCAAACAGAAGCCAGCCGCTCATTTGTGATTTCGGTCAGCAGACCCTGAATTCCAGGGCAACAACCAACGTCATATATTAGGGTGACCCATTTTGACCGACTATTTTGTTTTTTCAAGTCTTGCATCAAAATATGTTAGTTTTTGTAATCGCTCAAGAATTTAAAAAAATTTGAAAATAATAAAAAAAAATATCATGGCGGCAATTGTTAGTATAAAGAAAATGTATATGCTGAAAATTTAACCTTAAAATTTAAATTTTCACAGGTCGCTCAAGAATTTTGATTTTTGTGGAGTAGATACTATAGATTAGACGTTTTCGAGCGATCTTCAAATATTTATTTTGATACTCCATTTTTTTCTTCAATCAATTAACATAACTTTGAACAATTAAACCACGAGACCCATGAAAATTCTTTCGAATTTATTGATACTAACATACTCAATGAATATGGATTATATATTTTTTTTTGCACACGCTCCACAGATTGCCTACTTTTGATATTGAAAACTGTCTCTTTAGCAGACTGAAATTTGTTTATTCAGAAAACATATTAATAATATTCTAAAAACGTTACAGGAGACGCAATAAAATATTATACGATTTCTTCGAAAAAATTTTTTTGAATATTTATTTTATGAAAAATGATATTTGACAAACGTTTCATTGATAAACAATCGCTTGCTATATTTTTGCACAACTTCTTTGAACTACCGTATGGATGGTAATTGAAAACGTATGCACGGAGAAGAAATATGTGTGGCATCTCTGTTCTGATCATTTGGAAAGCTAATACAAAAAAAAATTGTATGCTACCGTTCGCAAATGGCTTCAGCGGAAATCATCTCCATATTACATAAACTACTATTATGTGACAAGTATGCAAAGTGACACTTTAGCGGACGAAACGGAATGTGAATATGAAGATAATGTCCTATAAAGCCATTTGCGTACGTGTTGCATACAAAATTTTTTGTATTACCCTTCCAAATAAACAGATCAGAAATGCCACACATAGTGCCTCGTCGTGCATACATCTTCGATTACCTTCCATACGGTAGTGTAAGGAAGTTGTGCAAAAATGTAATAAACGGTTTTTCATCACTGACACGCTTGTCAAATACCTGTCAAATGTTAATTTTTCGTAAAATAAGTATTCCAGAAGAATATTTTGAAAAACACGTGTGATGTCACTACAAAATTTCAAATAATCTATAGTTCATTGTGTCTCCTGAAACGTTTTTAGGATATTAATTGTAAGTTGGAATAAACAAATTTCAGTCCGCTAAAGTGTTGCATGACGACTTTAAGTCCGCTGAAGTGGCATTTTGCGGACTCTTTCAGTATCCCAAGTAGGCATTTTGTGGAGGGTGTACAAAAAACTACTATTATTTTAAATTGTTTTGAATAATTATAATTTTTTTAATAATACAATGTTGTTCTACATCCAAATACATGGAAATTCAATAGCGCTTACTTGGAAGGTTCAAAAACTGTTCGTGTTTTAGATGCTGTTAACGATACAGCTGAACGTGCAATTGTTTATACAGTCGTATAATCAAAGTGCTATTGATGACGAAGAGAAACTTTTTTTTCTGAAATCGCTCAAGAATGCCTACTTTCTCGGAGCAACTTCAGACCCCAAAATACGCTAATCTAGTATCTAAGTCCGTTGCTAAGCAACGAACTTTCCTGTTTTCGGTCCAGGAAAATTTTTGACTGCCTAGGCCGACAAAATCGGTCCACCGGTTTTTTATATACATTTTAGACAGTAAATAAATACACTCAAACAACCAACTCACATTGAGAACATTTATTGAATATATTATTACACATATGGAACGTTTATTACAACTATTTTTGTATATTTATAGTTATGTTGCACTTTGTACATTTTCAGCAGCTGAACTCTACCTGAAAAGTCATTCTCTTTGTCACTTCCCTCTCTAAATTCATCTGTTATGTTACCTGAATAGTCCGCGACGTTATTGCTGTTTTCTTCTTCGGCAATAATACTAATAGTATTAGCAGATTCCTCTTTGTCACTTTCCCCTCTAAATATTGTTTCCACTATGTCTACTTTATTTGTAAAAGATTCCTGTATATATCCTTCGACAACGGATGAGGATTTCCTCTCTTTGAAGCAATTAAATCTGCCCCAGCATTAACCAAAATTGTTGCAGAGGACCGACAAAAACAATATCCTGTGCATATGGCAAATTTAAAAAAATTGCGAAAAATTTGAGGCGTTTTGCCAAACTGATGTATTCCCACTACTTGCCTGCAACCTTTACCATTTGAACAGTTAAAGAAAAAGCGGCAACTTTCAAAATTTTCTGAACGACATGCAACATATTTCCTATACAATGCCATATAAGTTTCGTTTATCACAAATGATCTTGTTTTGTTAGTTTTATTATCGGGTATGTTAATCAAAAGCCTAGATCCAAAATCTTCTATGTCATTCAAATTCAATTGATGTAGTTCATCACGGCGACATGCACCGGCAACACCAAATATTAAGGCAACCTAAAAAGTAAACACTACAAAATATCTAGGTAATTTTTAAATTCTTACACACTAAACGTACCTTATTCATTAAGTATACAGTGAGTCGGCTTAAGTTGGCTACATATGGAAAACTTTTTTATTATTAATTTTACGAAAAAAAGTTATTCCTCATAAAAAGTTCTGCATAGTCTAAAAGCCAAGATGCAAACATCAGGTATCAAATTCTATCAATCTTATACGAGGTATGTAAAAAAATATGAATTTTACTCAAGAGTAACTTTATATTTCACAATGTCGAAAATTGTTATTGTGAAAAGTTGTTCGGAATTAAAAATCACGTTCAAATATGCAGTTGCATCAGTTTATAGTATTTTTTTTATTTTTCGAAACATCTCTACAATAACAACGAAAATTTAACTGTAATTATTGTACATGTAATCTAGGATGCTCTGACAAGAAATGTCAGACAGTAAAATGTTTGACAGTGACATTCAAAACATCACTTGTATTTAGCGTAATTTGGTAGAAAGTATTATAAAATTTGGTAGAAATGCCAGCAACATTAAGTACTGAAGATAAAATTGAAATTGGTTTAATTGTGGGTGAGAATAATAAAACTTATCGTGAAGCTGCAGAAATTTTTAATAACCGACACCCCGAGAAAAATCTTCACTATGTCACAGTAAGGAAATTATTAACAAAATTTAAGACTACTAGAGATGTAAAAAATAAATTTAGCAACAAACGCCAACAACGGATTGCCAATGATGACATGGAATTTGAAGTAATGGTTTCAGCAATCGAACATCCTAAGATATCCTTGCGATACAAAATCCTATTAACAAAGATACGGTTTCAAAAATTAAAAAAAAAACAAGTTTCACCCATACAAGCCCCGATTCATTACATTACAGAATGCGTTCAGAGTATTACTCCGGCTATGGTTAGAAGGGTATTGAAAAACTTTCATGATAGAACAATTACCTGTATTGAAAGAGCAGGCGGAGGCATTAGTGAATTGAGGGAGCAAATAATGTTCGTTAAATTATTACTACAAAATGAATTATTATGGTACTATTAATTTAAGTGCATCGCTGAAATGTTACAAGACAGACATTAACTAATTAAAAAGTTATCAACTGTTCAATGTTCATTAGATTTTTAATAAATTTTGTTTTGTGAAAATTTGCTTATAAATTTCTGAACGAAACGGAAAGGTTAACATGTTTGTAATAAATAAAAATTATAAATGTTCGGTATTGATAATTTGAGAAAAATTTTAAAAAAAGATTTTTTTCAATTAGAAGGATGTAATTGCATATTGAAACATAGTTTTTACTTCCGAACAACTTTTCATAATAACAATTTTCGATATTGTGAAATATAAAATTACTTTACTCCTGAGTAAAATTCATATTTTTTGACATACCTAGTATAAGATTGATATAATTTGATATCTGATGGTTGCATCTTGGCTTTTAGACCATGCAAAACTTTTTATGAAGAATAACTTGTTTTCGTAAAATTAATAATAAAAAAGTTTTCCATATGTAGCCAACTTAAGCAGGCTCACTGTATATAATCTGGTGCTTGAGTAATAAACGTTTCAATTTGTTCATCTGCCAAAACTTTTGACTTCTTTGGTTTATAGTTTTGCCACTTTAGCGTTTCAGGAAAACACGTAATTTCGAATATTTTGTAATATCAATATCTTCTTTTGTACTAAGTGTAGCTCTCAGCATGGAGTAATTTGACCATAACGTAGATGCCGTCAACTTTGTAGATAAATCGGAAAAGTATGCAATCATGACATTTTCAGAACGGGAGGTCGTCTTTTTTTCTCGGTAATAATCCATGAAACGTTTGTAAAGCGTATTCATATTTTGCCTTGGATTTATTTGGCAATAAATTTAAGATGACATTTTCAGCAGCATTCACTAACTCTGGTGGTGAATCTCTGACTTTTGTCACAACAATAAACAAACAGTGATTGTCAACGAAACGATTTCATAGGCAATAAGATGGCAATCAAAAATTGTTATGCATTTATAAAAATTTCTTAATTTATGATAATGTTGATTGCGATTTCAGAAAAAATAGTACGTGTACATCGTAGTTAAAGCACATTCCCAGACTTCAATGCTTGTTGCCCTCGGCTTAACGCCTCGGCCAACAATTTACATTGTCGTCCAGGAATATATTGCTTTAACTACTAGATACACAATGTACTATTGTTAGAAATTATTGAAGAAAATCGTAAATTATATTATAATACCAATAAAAATGGATAAGAGAAAAATTTTGAGAAATATTGATAATATAATTATCAATAAGTTTAAATAAGTGACTGAAGTTTTGAATAAAATGTCAATACAATAGAATCACCTTTTTTTTCGCCTCAATTTCAATCTAAAAAATTTAAATAAAAAAATAGTTTACGCATTGATCAGCTTAAATATCTGCTCCTCTGATAATTCTCTAGTAGTTTATTTCAAAATATGTATTTCGAATTCATGATATTTATCTAGTGTGATTACACTCATAGAGAATATATAACACAATTACTAAGTATTCAAAATAATTTTGAAATTTAAAATAAAAACTTTTTTTGGTTGAATCATCTATAATAAGTATGTTAGTAAGAATATATTCATAAGTATTTTATGGGTCTCGTGGTTCATATTGGTTTAAAATTATGTTTATTGATTGTAGAATAAAGATAGAGTCGCTCGAAAACGTCTAGTCTATAGTACTCCTCAAAAATCAAAATTATTGAGCGACCTTTGAAATTTCAAATTTTAAGGTAAAATTTTCAGGACGTAATTTTTTTCATATACACAAACAATTACCGCCATGAAAAAAAATTAAGTAAGAAAAAATGTTTTTGACCATTTTTGATTTTTTTTTAATTTTTGAGCAATTCCTTGAAAATATTTCATCCATCTAAAAGTTTAAGAGAGCTCCTCAATAACATATTTTCATGCGAGACTTGAAAAAACAAAATATATATATATATATATATATATATAAAACAAATTTATTCAGAATTGAAAAATACAAAAGCAAAGTTTTAAATATAAAATAATATCAAGATGAAAATCTTGATTGAAGCCCGGGACACGAAGTGATGGCGCATTCGCTGTTTCGGTTGGAGGAAAACCCGGAAAAACCCACAACACCATCAGAAATCAGATCATCAACTTTCTCATAGAAAAGGACACATGCTCCCTGGGAGCTGAGAGAATCAATCTTGGAAAATACACGGCAGTCATCGAAGAGGTGCCAACAATTAGAATAAGGGTGTTTGCAATATGCAGTATAGTGTCCATTGGAAATGCTGCCGCTATGATTAGATATGGCGTAGATATTATAAAGAGTATTCATTCCATCCTGAGCAGAATATTGGTCCAAATTCAAATTTTGTATGGGAAAATTAATCACATTGTCCAATTTACTGCCATCAGTCGAAGAAACACGTTTTAAATGTATAACTAAAATTTTTGGAAATGTTTGTATACGAATCATCTTTTTGAATTCCCTTTTCATTCCACAAGTTGAACAGTATGGGCTCGCATCGTTAGTCAAAGTCTCCTCTTCTGTCAACAGTTCAATACATTGTGTTAAATTCACAACTTCGTTTGGCAAGTCTGGAATAGGGATTGAAAGTACCCAGAAAGGTTCAAAAGTAACGGAGCAGTAATTACAAAAAGTACATCTCAATATAGACTTCAGCTGACCGGTAAATGTATCCACAATTTTGGAATTATGAGTAGACAGATATCTTGTCCAAGAAATGGAAGCTTTCTGATTATCATTCGTGATAACAAAATCGTTTGGTGATGGATGAATCTCTGCACTCGCCTTGTTTAAATCTTCATGTAAACCTACCAGAAGGTATCTTAGAAATTCTTCCGAATCTGCTGGGACGTTATGATCGAAGGAAGGAGCAAAATTTCTGAATAGACGGACGAAATGTGAAGTATCCACCATTTTTCGAGAAGAATCAGGACTCCAGATATTTTCCATCAAAGATATAAAAGATTTCACTAAATTTCCTTTCATTCTTGATGTAGTAGTATTCAAATCCTCCATACAAAAACCATTCTTGAAAAATTCCAACAAAACCTTGGTGTTCGAGAGACACTGGATCATGCTATTCATAAAACAGGTATTTCCTACATTCTTCAATCCTCTTAGGCCAAATGTGGAAATGGAGTCTCTTATTGGTATGGCATGCTCACTCATGTTCAACGAAGAATCCATAGGTTCATTGTTCCTGTAATTCAAAGAAGGTGATAGAGAAACTGATATGGATTTTTTTGAAAGTACTGAGTGATTATCTTTGATAACTGATATGTGTCTCGTAGGAAAATTGGGACGATAAAATAATTCATCCAGTGGATGCGATGGAGGAATTGTACCCATTACAGAAGAAGCATTGCCCCTTTGAATTGCTATACTAATTCTTTGTATCAAAAATGACGTTGAACGTTTATCTTTTGTAGCGCGGCCCACTCTCCTTCCAATTTCATGAATAAAAGAGAGAGTTGGGCCAAAGACACCAAAAGTTTCGACAGCTATTGGATGGAAAAGATAATTATTTCCAAGATTTTGATATTTCTTTCTTTTCAATTTCTCGCTGGATATTGCTGCAGCACCTGCGGACTTGGAAGTATTTGCTAAATGAGACGCTGCAACTGTGTCAGCACAAGTGAAGTCCCACACCAAAGGTTTGCCACATTTCCAAGGTATCAGCGTCATACCATCAAGACGTTCACCATCATCTCGGCTAGTTCCAAGAGGTTCTAACACAGCTGGAATACCTGCCGATACCATAGAACGTTTAATGATATCATTGACTTGATAATGTCTGGATAAACGACCTGCACTTCTATGACAGCTCAAACCATGAGTTCCTTTTTGATTCACTTCACTACCACATATACATTTATGAGGAATATAAATATCTAAACCCAGTCGCAGTCTAATTGATATTCTGAAAGACTCGTCGTCTAAAAAGGTTCCGAGAGAAGCCACAGGTAGAGCATTCAGCCAAGCTCCGGATTCTTTAATACTAACAGATCTCAGACGAGCCTTTTCTACTTCAGAATTGGACGAATAAGAAATTTTTTAGGTTATATTCAAAAGTGGAAGGTCCCAGGATTTCTGAATGTTTCTCGTAGCTGGTGGCAAATATAAGTTGGTTTGTAATAACCAAAGAGAAACAGCTTCATCAAAAAATTTATTAGTCGTTTCAGAAAAAGTGGAAGGGAGAATAGAATCAATAAGACTGGATACACTACTCATGGAAGCTAAGAAGGCAGGTAAAGCTAGGGAAGAAGCCAAACGGAGCCCCAGACCTCCAAGATTCACCGGAAGTGTTGCCTGTAACCAAGAATCTTCATTAAAAGAATTATTAGTAACATTTTTCAAAGTATGGCGCATTAAATCGTCGAAATCTTGAAGCTCATTGAGACTTTCCCAAGATGTAGAACATCTGAGGGTATACATCAATTTTGGTATAGCGAGGCAATTTTTCAAGAGAAAGAATGAGATGTGAGTTGGTAGTTCATTCAGACGGGTGGAGAGTAACTGCAAAGAGTCCTTTTTATTTCTAATATGTCCAGAAAGAGCATTTATAGAAAGGGGCGCACCAAGAAGGCTGCAATCTGACTTTTCCAAAAAATTTATACCAGGGGCTAATGATTGAAATTTGGATTCAAAATAAGTTTTTGGGTCTAATAGTGAAATCAGTTCGCACTTATTGAAATTAAGTTCAAGACCAATTTGTTTCGATAGGATGATAACCTTATCCAAATCTTCCAACACTGTATTGAAATCTCCAGCAATGGAGCCATCATCTAAATACCAACAGTTGAATTCAGATGACAAACTCTTTGTCAATTCTTCGATTGTGGGACAAAATAGTGCGGGACCCAAAGGGTCACCTTGTTGAACACCTCTTTCAGAAGTTATTAAATGATCACCAAAATTCAAATATGATGCTGAGTTATAACATTGATTTACAAAAGGGTATATACCAGGAAGGTTATCTCTTACTTCGAGGAGCATGACATTCCTATCAATCATATTGAATGCATTTTTGAAGTCGAGTTTCAAAAACACTTTGGAAGAAGGGTCTGGATGCTGATTGATGTATCTACGAGCTGAATGAGCAACTGCTTCACAACCTCCTGGCGTACCGAAACCAAACTGTAAGGGACGTAGTAAAGAACCAAGATCTTCTTTAATTTTCATGCAGCAAAGTTTTGCTACTAATCTGCGATAAAAAGTACCCACACCAATTGGACGAATACCTCCATCTTTTTTTGGAGTGCACAGAGAGAAGCAGTAAAGGACATATTTCTAAATTCACCTTGCCAGATGAAAGAAAATTACATAAATTTGTGATTGAAGAAATGAGTTTTTGACCAGCACTACCAGAGCTATGACTGATCATGTCTTGTATATGGCTAGGTCTAAGGGAATCCAGACCACCTGCAGAACCGGTACTAAAAGATTTTATATCTTCTTCTGAAACTTGGAGAATTGAATAATTTGATGAATCTTGATTGATATCTTGAAATTCTGGAGTCTGGAAGAGGATGTTTCAAACGAAGTTCCGATAAAGTATAATCATCATATTTTGCTAAAGTGTCGCTGGAACTCAAAATCCTAATAGCTGAAGTAATGTCTCCATCTGCGATTTTATTCAAAACTATCTTCGAAGAATTTTGGTTATATTTTTTGGTAATGAAATGTTCTAAAGGAGATGTACTCATTGTAGGATCAACCTTTAAATTTAGAGTTTTTATATTCCTCTTGATCAAAGATGCTAGAGATACTTTACGAATTTCTTCTGAACTAGGTACAGTGAATGAACTATATGAAAAATTCAACAGATTTTTCCAACCATCAAAAGAATTCAATTTTATGCATTCATCGATGATTCCACTCAGAGCTGAGGCTGAACAAATTCTAGCAGCCTTTGGAATTCTTTTGATTACATGGTTATTTTTTCTTTCTATTCAAGCTTCCGAGTCATTTATTGTCTCTTCATCAGGAACTCTACAATGAATTAAAATTGAACATTATTTGATTTGAAAAACAATTTGGCATGTGTGTACTTACGAAAGTGAGGTTAAAAATCCCTTTCACTTGCCGCAATTTATAAAATAACATGTCACAACAGAAAACACTCTTGGTATAATCCTATACAGTGCTAGTCAAAAGTCCCTCCCCCCCCTCGTATCTTTTGAACGGGTATACTTATAATAATGAAATTTGGAGGGTGGAAATAAACGGATGTAGGCTTCTCAACTGGTCATAACAGGTGACGCAATAGTCATAAATGACGTCACAAGGCCACTGTGACCAATAATTTTAAATGGGACCCTATGGCAAGTGACAGCTCGTTTGAAAGGTATTGAAAATACCTATTCAGTCATACCAATTTTGTTTGGGTTTCGGCTGATTTTGATTGATAAATTGAAGAAAGAAATACGAAAATTATAGTTTCGCATTTAATTAATAAAGATTTTAAAGTACGCCTCTGGTTAATTGTCAAAAAGGTTGACGTTTTTGAATTCTCTACTTGTCAAAAGTGTTTATACCTTGAAAATTTACCTAAGCTATTGTTTAACGAGACGTTTAAGTGTTTACATAGGCAAAATGGTACGTACTGTAGCCGACAAAGTAGCAGCTATCTTAATAATTGGTGAATGTAGAAATAATTTCCATGCAGCGGAACGACTGTTTAATGAGAGGTACCCCGATCGCCCTATATCGAGGGTTTATTTGAGGGAGCTTCTTCGGAAGTTTGAAGCATCAGGTAGTGTTCAAGATGCCAAACGATCTGGTCGACCAACAATTAGTGATGACAAAAAAATTGACATAATTGGAGAAATGGTAGTAAACCCTACTTCTTCCACAGCCCAAGTTGCGTCTATCTGTGAAGTCAGTCAAAGGACAGTACATAGGGTGTTGGCTAAAAACAAATTTCATCCATACAAATTAAAAATGGTGCACCAACTTTCAGATGATGACCCCGACCGAAGACTAGAATTCTGTGAAACTATGTCCAATAAAATGAACCAACAACCAGGCTACATACAGACAATTTGTTTTAGTGACGAAAGTACTTTCTTTCTCAATGGAAATGTTAACACTCAAAATGTGAGGTATTGGAGTGACACAAATCCTCACATCTTTCGTGAAAAACATACTCAATTTCCAGAAAAAGTAAATGTTTGGGCAGGTATTTTGGGAAACCACATAGTTGGGCCTCTTTTTCTCAATGCTAACTTAACCGGTGAATTGTATCTGGAGATGTTACAAAATGATATTGAGGCGTTAATTCTTGAAATTCTAGAAGATAATCCAAATGAATTCGACAACTTGGAAATAACGTTTCAACAAGATGGTGCTCCTGCACACTATTACGGTGCAGTAAGACGTTACCTAGATGAAGAATATCGTGGTAGATGGATTGGACGACGAGGTTCGATCGAATGGCCAGCTCGGTCACCGGACCTTACACCATTAGATTTTTTTCTATGGGGGTACTTGAAATCTAAGGTTTACGCTACAGCACCTGACAGTATTGCCATTCTGAAACAACGAATTGTTGAAGAATGTAGGGCAATTTCCGCTGACACACTGGGACGAGTACGACAAGAGTTTAGCAATAGGATGCATTACTGCCAGGAAGTAGATGGAGCACATTTTGAACACTTATTATAAGAACTGGTTCTTAAATCTTTATTAATTAAATGCGAAACTATAATTTTCGTATTTCTTCAATTTATCAATCAAAATCAGCCGAAACCCAAACAAAATTGGTATGACTGAATAGGTATTTTCAATACCTTTCAAACGAGCTGTCACTTGCCATAGGGTCCCATTTAAAATTATTGGTCACAGTGGCCTGGTGACGTCATTTATGACTATTGCGTCACCTGTTATGACCAGTTGAGAAGCCTATATCCGTTTATTTCCACCCTCCAAATTTCATTATTATAAGTATACCCGTTCAAAAGATACGAGGGGGGGAGCGGACTTTTGACTAGCACTGTATAGTTAAAACTCTGATCAAAATTGATCATGATTACTTAAAATAAGTGCACAAACATTATTAAATTGCAAACGGGCTCTTATGGAGGTCATGTTGGATTAAAGAGGAAGTGATGTGTGTGAATGATGAATGACAATTGAAATATAAATGAAGTTGACACTTGGCGTGCATGACAGATTGATAGTGGACTTGTTGGCAACATAAAATGAGGTGAAAAGTACTAACACCAACCAATCAAGGGTTGACTGCATATCCGAATTTAAAAAGGATTCTTCTTTAACTTAGACAGTCGTCTAACTTTCACACCATATATATAAATATATATATATATATATAAATGTATATATATAAATATATATATATACATATATATATAGAGAATAAGAGAAATCTGTTTCGAATCCAAAAGAACCCACCATCCGTCTACAGCCTGTTTCATGGTTTCCCAATCATCAAGACGGCTTGTGGTCTCTTTCAAATTCGTATCAGATTTCTCGTAGGTTAATAGCCTTAGGCCAATACAAACATGTGAACTGCATCAGATTATTGATAGTGACACCTTTAATCTGTGCGGTGAAGCTTGAACCTAATATCGTGGAATTTTATTAGCACGAAATTTCGTGCATATCAACAGGTCACCAACAAATGTGTCAGATAGGCCTACCCACGATACCAATAGTCGTACTCCTCATGCGTTTAACTCAAACAAATATCGAGAATAAGAGAAATCTGTTTCGAATCCAAAAGAACCCACCATCCGTCTACAGCCTGTTTCATGGTTTCCCAATCATCAGGACGGCTTGTGGTCTCTTTCAAATTCGTATCAGATTTCTCGTAGGTTAATAGCCTTAGGCCAATACAAACATGTGAACTGCATCAGATTATTGATAGTGACACCTATAATCTGTGCGGTGAAGCTTAAACCTAATATCGTGAAATTTTAATAGCACGAACTTTCGTGCATATTAACAGGTCACCAATTCGAAACAGATTTCTCTATTCTCGATATTTGTTTGCGTTATACGCATGAGGAGTACGACTATTGGTATCGTGGGTAGGCCTATCTGCACATTTGTTGGTGCCTGTTAATATACGAAATTTGCAATTGTATATTTCTCTTATTCTCATATATATATATATATATATATATATATATATATATATATATATATATATATACACGCAAAACATTGATTTCGAAATTATTTTCGTTCAATGATATTAGCTTTATAAAATAGATTTTTTGTGTTAGTTTCAAACTGAAGGAGTTTATCAGTATCTCACAAAAAATTGTTTTTAGTTTCGGCCGAAAGCAAAACCGATTTTTTTTTCATATGGTAATTTCTCATTACATGATTTTAATTTGAGCCTATGTTTCTATTAACTTCAACTAGCGGTTGTAGGTATTTAAAGAAGTCCCCAATTGCTAAACGAATAGTTTTGTTACTCTTTAAAACTTAACAATCTACTGTTCCTACGTGGAGTGAGTTGTGTAATTCACCCAGAAAACAAACAAAACCTCTGCCATCAATATTAGTACATCATACGTTTCGTACTTGAACTATAAAAGCATTTCTGTTCCTATCAAATTTATTAATATTGTTAAAACTAATTTCAGTTAAGGTTCGCCACACTCTTCTATGCGCGTGAAAGACCAGTGCTGAAGCCTTTGAAAATGGTAAAAAGCGAAAAAAAATCATAGTAGGATGAAACCCATTGGAAAAGGAAGAGAATATAACGAAAATGAAAGGAAAAATAATTTACGGGAGATCTGAGGTCGGGAAGTGGAAGGGGGTGAGTTTTTAAGGGTAAAAAACGGTTTATCTCGATTTCCGGCAAAACTCCGATGGAAAAAACTTAAATGGCAAAGTTGTAGGTAATAAAAAGATCTACAACTTTTGGATCCACACGTTTTTCACATAACCTCAAAATTTATGTGAAAAATTCAAATAACCAAGTTTTTGGTTTTTTATTTTTATCTTCTACTACAATTTTTTTTTCCACGAAATTTGGTGAAAACCTCCTTTTTTATGTTCAAACACACTGTAATTTTTTTGATTTAAAATATTTATTTTTTCACCTTATTTTGGCTTTTCAATCGAAAATTCTCTCGTCAAAATATCAGCTTTTTTAAAAAAGTCGGTGGACTTTTTATTCGTTGAAATCTCTACTTTCTGATGGTACAAAAAAAAAGTACTTTACTGTGACAGAAAATACAAAGAAACGAAAAAAACTCGAATCCGAATTTAATAAGACATCTACAATATTTTGAGAAAGTTGTAGAATCTTCTTTAAATTATATGCGTAGATGCCTATTTATTGTTATTTTGAGATAACTTATATACCTGAGTGACCTACGGGAAATTTTAGCCCATCAAAAGGTATTTCATAGAGAAGTGGGGAAGCGGCTAGGAGGGTCTGGGCCTTACTACATGTTATTTCTTTGCATTTTCTGAGAACATTTACCATAGTATTGTATTTTTTTTTACACTATCAGAAAGTAGAGATTTGAACGAACAAAAAGCCCATCGACTTTTCCAAAAAACCTGATATTTTGACGGGAGAATTTCTGATTGTAAATTAGGGTGCTTTTTCGATCTTAAGTCAAAATAAGGTGGAAAAATAAATATTTTAAATAAAAAAAATTACTGTGTGTTTGGGACATAAAAAATTAAGTTTTCACCGAATTCCGTGAATTTTTTTTTTGTAAAAGGTAAAAATAAAAAACCAAAAACTTGGTTATTTGAATGTTTCACATAAATTTTGAGGTTATGTGAAAAAAGTGCGCATAAAAGGTGGTAGATCTCTTTATTGCCTACAACTTTGCTCTTCAAGTTTTTTCCATAGGACTTGTAGTTTTGCCGGAAATCGAGATAAACCTTTTTTTTATATTATCTTCCTTTTCCAATGAGTTTCATTCTACTATAATTTTTTTTGGTTTCAAAAATTATCGACCCTGGTCCATGAATTTCTACGTCATTTCGTAATTCAGATGACATTTTGAACCTTAAACGTCAAGATTATTATAATGGATGATCACACATGGTTTTCCAAGAAATAATCATTTCTATTGTGGTGTGGAGGCACTGGATAGATCGGACAAATGCATAGCCATTTTCCTTGATCTGGCCAAGGCCTTTGACACCGTTTCACACGAAATTCTTTTGAATAAATTATATAGTTATGGAATTCGGGGACTGGTACTTAACTTATTACGAGACTATTTATCACAGAGAACACAAAGATTAAAGATAAACGACGAACTCAGTGACACATCAATAGTTACGGTAGGTGTACCTCAGGGTACCATATTAGGGCCCATCCTATTCTTGGTATATATAAACAGTATTAGCAAAATCAAAAACTTCTTGGGCCATATTATATCTTACGCTGATGATACTGTCATCATTTTTTCGAGTGAATCATGGCAGGGAGTCTATAAAAAGCAGAAAATGGAAAAGATAAAAGCATAGCTCGACTGTAATCTTCTTATATAAAATAAACGCAATGTGTGAAGTGGAATAAAAATAAAAATAGAAAATCGAAGTAACAGTCTTCTTCACATAAAAGATTCAATAAATTGAACCAGAAAATGGTAGATCACAGGGGAAAAACAACTACTTCCTGGCAAATACCACGCAGAACGTTGAATGATATTCACCTGAAAATCCATGCATACCTCCATATAAATGGACATTGAATGCAAATGTTTCTTTCTGATAAGCTCGATTATGTTTAATTTATGTCGTGTTCGCCTAACAATCCGCATACCGGTTTCAGGCTTTTTTGGCCCTCATCAGTACGGAGTAGTCACCAGCCACAGGTCCGAAGAACTCTGGCTGAAGCGAGACACAACATAAATAAAACCATCATCGAGTCTATATCACCTATAGGTACGCCGGAAAAGAAAGCTTTTAACTGGCGGTACCTAGTGACAGAAAGAAACACTCCGAAAATCTCCCACCTCGATAGGTTTCTAAATAATAGATTCCTTCTCAGTAGGAGTGGCAAGCATGACTAGCATGTAATGAAAAATAAACGCCATGTGTGAAGTGGAATAAAAATAAAAATAGAAAATCGAAGTAACAGTCTTCTTCACATAAAAGTAGTTGTTTTTCCCCTGTGATCTACCATTTTCTGGTTCAATTTATTGAATCTTTTATGTGAAGAAGACTGTTACTTCGATTTTCTATTTTTATTTATTATCTTCTTAGCCTAAACGTCGATAAAACAAAATTTATGACCATCATACTGACAAACAGCGACCAACCAAACGAAAATTTTCTAAAGATACATACAATAAACTGCTCTCAAAATATCTGTCAATGTCCTGCGATTGAAAAAACAAATAAACTAAAATATCTAGGAGAGTTATAGTGGATCAACATTTACGATGGGATGAACACACGCTATGCATGACCAAGAGGCTAAGACAACTCATCCATAAATTGTATTCCCTGAGAGATATCCTATCTCGTAAAAACATGCTCACTTTATATTATGCACTGGCAGAGTCAGTTCTCAAGTATTGCATAACAGCATGGGGAGGAACTTCTGAAAAAAAATTTGGAAACTTACAAACAACGCAAAACACTATACTAAAAATTATTTATAAAAAGGCCCGATTATTTTCTACAAAAAAGCTCTATGAGGAAGTCAAATTATTCAATATGAGAAGTATTTATTCCTACTCATGTTTAATATGGATATTTCACAATAAAGCTAACTATCTGAGGACAACTATTGAGAAAGAAACTAGATCTGTTATAAAAGGGTCTGTTCACATGCCATTATTTAAAAATAGTCATTCACAGAGTTTTGTACATTAATTTGGCCCAAAACTCTTCAACCTACTACCATCTGAGTCCAGGAATATCACAAATATTAACAAATACAAAATAGCCATAAAATCATTTGTACGACACAATCAACCTACATTTGAAAATTTATATTGAACGTACACTTTCCAAACCTCCATTCTCCAGAATCACCAAATAGACGCCAATTGACATAGAAAAAATCTCCTTCTAAATATCGGATACCTGACACAACACAAGCACGCTTATGCTTAGGTGAAAGGTCTCCAGTATATGGAGTGAGATGGCTCGGTACTATATTGAAATTCTAATAACTAAATTGAAATTGTAATTAACAACTGGAAATAATATTATGAATTGTGAAATTGTCATGTTACTTACTTTTGAATTGAATTTGAATTGAATATTCTAGCTATCTAGCTATTTTCCGACTATCACCCTGTAGAGCATAGTGTGCAATAACTCGTCATATCGAGACCGGCAACTGGCAGCCTTCAGTGTCGGTTGGGTTGCGTGCTTGGTAATAAGCAGGCGCTTATTTTCCCCGAAACTAATACTTTTTCGAAACTTTTCCTCATTCATATTCGCTACTCGCTCCTTTCCAGCAGTAAAACCGTGGCATCGACGAGCCTTGCTCGCTAGTTGGTATTGTGATCCGATATTTTCACAAGACTTGTTGACTTTTTCAGTCACAATTGGGTATTGCATTCTCCGGTAAATTTAATCTTGAATAACTTATCGATGTTAATCTGAAGCACTTTCTTTCAATTATATTATTGCACTTTTCCTTCGATTATTGTTTTAACTGGCTTGTATTTTTTTAAATTTATATCTATAGGTATATTGAATTTTCAAGGAGATGAAATGACTTACTCCTCTATGCACGACATTTATTAATTGTAAAAGCGATATTTGATCTTCCTGAAAGAAGGGGAAAGTTGACATCAGGGAATGCCCAAATAAAGAGGAATCAGTGAAATTATCTTCTGTGGAATAATGGCATCTCCAGATCTGACTATTGATGGATGCTGTAACTATAGGTGGTTTGGAAAGGGAGGAAGGTTTTTTTTCGAAATCGAAGGAGAGCTGTTGCTTAGCAAAAGCAATTCACCAATAATTCAACATAACAAAATCGTGTGCGGTCGGGGCACCCCCGTCAGGAACGGAGCTTACGCTTTTTCTTCAACTCCGAATGTAATTCGATACCAAGATTTATCATCACGTAAGGAAAAAGCGTTATGCTCCCTCCATGCGACTTTCTCTCTGTCTCTGTAATCTGTATATTTTTATTTTTTTTATTTTCTATATTTTTTTTATGCAAATAATGTAAAGTAAGGAATCAAATCAAAAAGTTTCATTGAATATTTCATTTATTGAAAATTAGATATAAAACTTTTCAACAAAAAATTAAACCGACGATAAAATAAACTAAAAAGCAAAAACTAAAATGTACCTTTTTAGTCTTAATAACTAAGCTCTCAAACTAATGTAAGTAACTAATTTTGAGACGCTGCCAAACAAACAAATAAGCAAATTAATTACGTAAAGCGTAAAATGATGGCAGCAGGGTGCGCGGCGGCGGCGCGTCCCTTCGCCGGAAATTACCGAGCGTTCTCGATGTTAATATCAGCGAGACAGCTACCCGAACGAGCACACACGTGAGGCCACACGTCGTTGCGAGTGGTCGTGCGGAGAGCGCATTTTTTGAATTGGTATTATTGTTTATCGCTGGAGATTTCACGTTGCATGCTTATGTTATTTTGTTTTGATCATTTCTTTAGAGTAATTTGATTGTTTGTTTGGCGCCGACTCAAAATTAGTTACTTATAGTAGTTTAGGAGCTTAGTTATTGAGACAAAAAAAATCATTTTATTTTTTGCTTTTCAATTATTTTTTCGTCGGCTGAATTTTTTGTTAAAAAGTTTAATTTTCTGTGGCTGCCTTCTTAATCTGGATTACTTTCAAAATACTTACTTAACCACACTACTCTAATTATCAACTGTTTTATACTTTAACGAGCTGGTACCAGCGACTTCGTCCGCAATGTATTTTGTATTTTTGTGACAACTATTACAAATTCACTCACCGCCTTGAGGACGGAATTTCTAAAAATACTGAAACACGTATTTTTTATTTGTAACAAAGGCCTCGAATACCAATTTTCATGCCCCTCACTTCAAAACGGAACCCTCACACAAACTCTCACCCCCCTTTCACCCCCCTAGTAGTTGCATTTATAAAAATACTGAAACATGAGTAGGAGATTTAAGCCGGTTCTGGGTCTCCCCCCACCACTATGACGTCACGTGTGACCTTGAATAGTTGCAGGTGTGCAGTGTGTGTGTGTTTGACCTTGAGATTTGACTTTGAGATTTGTCATTGAGTTTTGATATTGGGTTTGGTCGACTTTGAGATTCGACTTGACCTTGAATATGACCTTGAGATTCATAACATTAAGTTTTGATGTTGGGATTGTTTCGGCAACCTCAAGATTTGATCTCGATGTTTGTTTGACCTTGACTAATGTTGTGGTGTAGGCATACATATTCTGTGCAGTCATGACCTTCATGAATCCTTGTACTCTCCAAGCGAGGAGGGCGTTTGTCCTGTGAGAGAGCTAAGAATGAACTGCGATTATTGATGAGTGCGCTGAATGTCAAGAGAATCCCCTCAAATCCATACAGATTGCGCATCGCATCGGACTTGTTGTATGGTGGGGGTATTTCACTGAAATATTCCAGGAGAAGAGTATTTCGAATCAGTGTCTCCTCCAGTGATCTATTGAAAACAAGTCGGTGAAATGTATTCGTGTGATTGTGGTAAAGATTTCACTCGAAGTGATAATCTACGTCGACATCAACGGGAAACTTGCCAGGGAGGTCCTTCAGTGAAACGAGTTAAATTGAACAATGGCGATGACTCACCACCTGCACCACTCTATACATGTAATTGTTGTAATGTGACATTTCCATATTGTCAAGTCAACTCTCACAATAGAACACTCGCACACAGGACGACTTCATGTGTTCACTTGGGTGGTGGTGTACACCTCATTAAAATGCCTTCAAATGTCGCATTTCCAGCTACAGAGTATCTAGTGAGAATATGTATACAGAGTATGCACCTTTTTTTAATGATATCAAGCATAAAGTACTCGAGCTATTGGAAAAAAACATTAAACTACACAACTCCATCAAGGTCAACATGGAAGTGTTTGGAAGTTATGTCATTCAAACACAGGAATTGACAGACATCAAATCGTTCAATTCTCCCAATCGTATAGCAGATCGATCAACTGATTTGAATGGATTATTCGATGCATTTCGTGACATTATAATTGCCCAAAGTACGGAGTTTGAGGAGCGTGATTCAGGTTTGTAGTTATAATTGTTGCAAATGATGAAAGGTTTAATAAAAGTAATTTTTCAGGATGGAGTTGTGAGAAAATTATGTTCCTTGAGGTGAACATAAACAAATACAGTCCACTTGGCGGATCATCATACATGAAACTTCCCGAATTCATTGAGAAGAAAAGGTGTTGTCAACATAAAAATGAAGACCAATGCTGCTTTGCATGGGCCGTGACATCTGCATTATTCCCCACTAATAATAAAGTGTCGGAGGTGTCATCCTATCCACATTATGAGACTGTCTTGAATGTAACAGGTATGGATTTTCCAGTAAAATTACGTGATATAAAATGTTTGAGTATTTGAATGATATTTCAGTCAATGTTTATGGTTTGGAATCTAAGATTGAGAATAAGAGAGTCAAATATAGAGGTGATTGGGCCCTTACGATACTCTCAGAGAAAACTCAGAAGACATGTCAATTT